>CM062289.1:340029800-340370136 GCA_031216915.1 Pictodentalium vernedei | reverse complement strand
AATAGGATGATGAAGGAAAGAACAGCGGTTTGGAACGTTCAGGGCTGTAACTTTATAATTTTCACAAAAATTATTTCATGTTTCCCAATTTCGGGACATGGGCCTGATGTCATCATTCTTGCTAATGGCTTTGCCACTGTTTGTTAGTGTTCCTTCCCTATCCTTCCTCGAAGCCCCCGAGTTAAACATTACGTGTACACTCCATACAAAAAAATTATCCCAATATTGACTAAGTGTGTTATGTATGATTATATATAACAGCAGGTATTTACTCACAAATCAGTGTTGATTGGGAAAACACCTTGCAATTTACATAATAAGTTCTCTTCACTAAATCCTTTTTCTGTGCCTGAATATTTTTGGGGGAATTTTCTGTATCAAAAAAATCCTCTAAATGTGAAAATCGGTCTAATAATTCACTTTTTGTGTTCTAATAAATCTTGAAAAATAGTCTGAACTCGCTTAATCTTGGTCATTGTTGTTGAAAAAAACGTTCTGATTCTCAACCGAAACGGTCGGGTACAGATAACTACACATTTTTCTTTTTGAACATACTGGCAATTTATCTGCTTTTCGCCCGGGATATAACATCATAATCTGCCCAAATGTTAAACTAAAACGCATTTTTTATTCTATCTGACAGCCGCTATTTAACCCCAGGCACGGGGGAGATTATCTTCAAAACACAGATCCGATCCAATTCGGGTGAAACCGGACCGTGCTTCTCTTATCTTTTTCCCGGAGCGACTTTAAAACACGGTATCAAAATTCAACTCGGGACCATTCCGATCGATGAAGTGTGTCCCCGCGGGAACGAAATGACGCCACCCAGGAATACATTACTTGAGTTTATGGTCACGAGAACACCGTCGTGGCATCTTATTCATCCCGGGGAATCGGTCATGTCAGCAGTGACTGATATAGGTGATAAAATGAGTTTTGGCTCCCATTCTTTTCTTTTTTTTTGAGGGAGGGGGGGTGGTCATTTTGAAAAGATTAGGACCAAAATGCATGCTCTATTCAATTCGGCCAAACTCAAACCATTCTCGCCCTAACTCAGTGAGAATGTTGCGGCATCATACTATGATGTGTATAATTAATTGTTCACCATTCAAACCGAGGGATAGACGAATCAACAATGTTGATGGGGTTACCGGCTCTGTTTTGAGTGCAGGCGAACTCATATGCTCATCAGTGATGGGTGGTGTCACAGTGATTCTTTTTTTCCTTTTTATGTGGGCCACGGTAACATTTCTTTTTTGCACATTTGTTCACATACTCTTTCTCGTCACTCATCTCAATATTCTATTAAAAGTCTGGCTTCGCTAGTCATGGTGGTTTCTGTTGAGTGAGTGGAGGGGGGGGGGGGGGGAAGGGCGATCTTTTTACACCCACAACCACCCTGGGATCTATCGGTTCTCGTATTTTCTCAGATGTTACTTCTCTGTTGAACTCGGCACTCCATCCCACAAATTGCACAACAAAAGTGCCCGAATTTGAAACAGATTTTACTCTGGCGTCCTCCCATCGACCTTGCTCATCAACAGCTTGAACAATTGTCCCAATCCTCATTTTCCCAATATTTTTTAGACTTTTTAAAACATTCTTTGGTTTGAACAAGTATAAATGAATAACCTTGCCAATTAAATGATACAACGTTAATGCAAATGTGTTTTTTTATTCAAAATCTATCCCACCAAGTAGCTAATTAAAACAGCTGTTGTTCAGCGCAAGATTTAATTGGTTGAGATTGGCCCGCCTGTAATAAAAAATTTCATGCCCAAAAGTGCATCAAATAGATATAGATTCTTTTTAAATGTTAATTTTGGGGTGAGATTTGGGGATTAACAACAAACAAAGGATTTAATTTAACACGCCACTGAACAGAAGTAATTAATTGGATGTAGGGCTATAGTGAATTTCCATAATTTGTCTCAGTCACATAGTTTATGGCCCCTCATTGGAATGCTCCCCCTCCCCCGTCAATGAGGGCCACAAGCTGTAAAAAAAGAAAAATATATAAAATTTTAAGGGAGAATTTTTCCAGGCGCGGCAGATCTTATTTAAAAGTGGAGAGACCATCCTGACGTTTGCTGACTCACGGGAGGCGTGAATACGCTAGAGTTACGGGGAGGGACAGAGAGAGAGAGAAAGTGTGTGTGTGTTATGGATGTGGGAAGCAAATGTGGGCAAAATCTTCGTTTAAGGGGAAAATGCCTACCATAATTTCACCCCCCCCCCCCCCCCCCCATGCCTACCATAATTTCACCCCCCCCCCCCCCCCCCCCCCCGGCTCCCAGTCACGCCACCAATTTTTCATGCCTTTTTTCAGATATTGGAAGTTGACAAGAAAATCCCATTGTGGGTGTCTTAGTATCAATGCACTTACTATACTGCACTATAAATTTGTTTACTGTAGCCCTTGCTTCTAAAATTTCATGATTCCGAAGACTGAACTTCTTTTGAAAAATCCACCTGAGTTGTTACGAAATTGACCGGAAGGAGTAGATGGATTTATTTATTAATTCTGTTCAATTCTCAGTTTAGTTCGTCAAAAATAATTACTGAGGTAAATGTGAAGCAGCTTATCTGCAATGATATTAAATCATATGCCAGGTTCGTAATGATCCCGAGTCTGAAAAACATGGACTGCGCTTCGTAAAGACAGGATGTATCGCTGAGACTGTCACAGTAACAAGTTCAATATCTCGAAAAATACTGGGCGAATTGTTTAAAATCTGACATTATTCCGGGGTACAATGATCTGGAAAAGACAGATATGGTATTTTTATGTTATTATTTTATGAACTGTAGGTTTTAGAAATTCGCTGACTGAAGACTAATATTGTTAATCAGGTTCAGACTCTGGAAGCACTAATTGATTATGTAATGCTTCTCTCCTAACCGCACTTGGGTACCCCACTTTTCTACTCAAAAAGTGGGGTACGCGAAGTGCGGTTTTATATGGAGAGTACATGTAATGAACTCCCATGCTTTGTGGCTTGTTTTAATTTTTTTATAAATTTATTGGGAGTTTTACTTGTTACACAGAATGTTTATTCTGTATATCCCCATGGTTACGTCCTCACCCTAGGGGTGTTTAGGTGTTTTTGGTCATGCATCATATATCCGATGTATCGTTTTTTCTTCTGATGAAGATCTTGGTTTACATCGGATAGTTCAAAATCTGTTCCTGACTTCGTGCCATGTTATTCAGTGCCTGGGGTCTTGTTTCCAGTTTTCATTTTGTAGTTGTTCACATTGACAACGCTCTGTTATATATGTAGTTTCCTATTTATTAATCATGGTAGGACTATTGTTAAGATACATTATATATTCCGGTAGTGTAGCATTTAATTTTTGGATAATTAAAACATTTTTTGTCCACACTTAGGCTCTATCTGGATACGTTTGGGCTCGTCCTTCCCTTTGGTGACTTGGGCTCCTGTCAAAATTTTTTTGAAATTTTTGAAAATTATTTTTCGATTTATAGTTTTGAAAGTTATTATTATGTATCTTTTTCAAATATTTTTTGGGAGTTGGTGCGAGTACAGTTGACTTTAATTTGATTAAAAATGAAAGCTTATTGCTCAAATTGCAAGACGAGGAAGTCTTCCTCTGATTTACAAGATGGTTGTCTTGCTTGTAGTCAGTGTACTCGCGCTAATTCTTGCTCAACATGTGTCGGATGGGATGACAAACGTTGGAGATGGGTGTCACGGAACATTGTTAGCCAGTGCCAGTCCTCTCGCTACAAAGTCAATCTAGTTTCTCAGTTTCTGTTTCAGAGGAACAAGAACATGGTGATGTTTACTACAGAGAGTTTGCTGCCATCGTCACATTTGGATGTTCAAACAGAGCTAGCGGCAAAGTGCTCATGAACATTAGGCGGGCAAAAAGCCACACACCAGTGGGTTTCAGCGCCCTGTCGCCAGCTAGCTCGACCAGTGAAGCGGTTACTCCGTCCGCGGGTACCTTGACTACAGGTGTGTTTGTTGTGGTCGAAAAGAGTGGAATGGGTAGAGCGAGCACTTTAAAATATAAACAGGCTCACCCTGCAATGACTGAGAAGAAGAAGCCGGCAAGTTCAGCAGGAAGCTCAGCAAGGTCTGAAAAGGACCGCGAACGAGTGAGCCCCCCTCTCTTTCCCAACAACATCTGGGTCCAGATGTGGTGGTTCAGAACTTGCGTCAGAGCTTCATTCAGTTCACAGCCGGCATCGGCTACAGATACGGCTTCTTCATTGTCATCTTCCAAGCACACACGACCACAGATACGGCTTCTTCCTTGGCATCTTCCAAGCACACACGACCGCACCTTGGCTACGTGACTTCTGATATCTAGCCTGCATCGCCGAGAAGGGACCACTCATCGTCAAAGAAGTCTTACCATCCGGTAGCCAAGGAGACGAGACCTCATTTATCGGGACATCCGGAGAAAAAGAGCCATCTCGGCCACACCGCCCAGGAGCAGCCGTCGGCCAAGAAACAGAAGACCGCTGCTCCTCAGGCCTCCTTCACGGATTTGCTGTCGCAGATTGTGCAGCACATCGCAGCATCCCAGCAAGTGCAGGTGCAGCCTACGGCAGACTCAGATTCTGAGCTGTCAGATGGTGCTGGGTCAGTCCAGTCATCTGCGCGTTCAGATGCCACTGACCGTGAGTCTAATCTCATTCAGTCGCATGGTGAAACGGATATGGAGGAGGATTACCCTTCCCTTTTGGAACAACACATGGTTGCGATGGATTTAATTCATCAATACTACCCTGAGTTTGTTCCAGCGAATCAGAATGCTGTGACTGCTCGGAAGAAACCGCTGGTGTCGTTCGATGCTAACTTTATCTGGACAAAGGTGGAGGTCTTGTCCTTTCTGGTACAGTCTAGATACGTGTCGTAGGCCTTTGGCCATTTAGACGACGCCAAATTCAGTCTTTCCAGTGGGAAGAAGAAAGGCGGTTTCTTGTCATCATCTTCCGTACATTTACCATTTCTTGGACCACGTTCATTTAAAATGGTCGGGGAAGATGTCCAGAGACTTCCTCTGCGTTTGGATGAGGAGGCTGAGGACCAAGACATGTCCTTACCTTCATCATTCACTATTCGCTCGGACACAATTGAGATAGCAATTTCTTCTAACAGAGCAAATTTAGACGCTATGTCTTACGCAGATTACCTTACAAGAGCTATGGCGCAACGTCTCAACGGAAAGGAATTTGAGGACGTTCATACCTCTTTAAGAGTTCTTTCCAGGGCTGTTATGTTTACCACGTATAACTCCGCCTTAACAGTGGTTAATTTGGAGTTAATCAGACGTGATGGAGAACTTGCGTCGTCATCGTTAATAGATGACAAGGTGAAAAAGTCGCTCCGGTATCCGGTCATAAAATTTTTGACGATAAGCTTTCTTTGGTCTATTACCAAGCTACAAAGAAAGTGTCAAACACTCTGCTCCTCAAGTCGTCATCTAATCGACCCGCAGCAGCAGAAAAGAGTAAAGGAGGAGGTCCAGGACAAAAAGAAAGGGGACTCCTCACGAGGGTATAAGAAATCCTCTTACACTTACTATAGGGATTGTCAGTATAGCGACTCGGAAGGGGGCGTAGGTCTGGCCGAGACATCCAGTCAGACTCCCCTAAGCTGGCGGGTCGAGGCTCTTCACCAGGAGGACGTGGTTTCCCTCCCTCGCAGCTCATACAGATGATGGTCAGGACCTCTATTGCGTTCCAGTTTGCAGAAGGTTATCAAGATTCGCGACAAACTGGATCACTATTACGGAAGACCAATGGGTGAAAAGTGTGGTCTCGGACAGCCTACGGCTATCTTTCCGAGCAAAACCACTGCTATCACGATGTCCGTGATGGACAAAACTTCTATCGAATCCTTGCAAATGAGAGTCTCTACTGTCAGAGGTGAAGTCTCTCTTGGCAAAGGAAGCAATAGAGGTCGTTGAGAACCAAGATTCTTTAGGTTTCTACAGTCACCTGTTCCTTGTACTGAAGCCAGAGGAGCTGGATAAACAAACTTATTGTAGCTCCCTAAGTTCTATATGGAGACTATTCAGTCGGTACGGGCGAGCATTCGAGTAAACAACTATGCAGCAAGCATAGATCTAAAGGATGCGTACTTTCATGTCCTGGTAATCCGGCATTCAGAAAGTATCTACAGTTCGCCATTCAAGGGATAGTATATCAGTTCCGAGCGATGTGCTTCGGTCTGAATCTAGCGCCCAGGTCGTTCATTCCAATAATGAACTCGGTAATGTCTCACTTCTGAGCTCATTCGTCTGCGGTAACCTTAGCTTACTTGGACGACATTCTTCAGAGATACGGCAGCAAAACTACTCTTCAGAACGATGTTCAGAGTCTGCTTCTTTTGCTTCGACGTCTCAGCTTCATCGTAAATGAGAAGAAGTTGGATCTAGCTCTGTCCAGGTCATTCATTCACTTGGAAATGAGCTTTGAAACTCACAACAATCTGGTTTGTCTGCTGTTACCCAGAGCGAAATTAGTCAGTTGTTATGCTCACTTTTGTCTACACTCAGACGCATTAACAGCTAGGGAATTTTTGCAACTGATGGGGTTGTGCGGAGTGGCTGCGGATCTTATTCTGATGGGTCGCAAGCGCACACATCCCCTCCAGATATACTTTACAGAACTGGAGTGTGAAGACTTATTTGCTTGAGACTAGCATTATTTTAGCGGACCTGGTAAAACAAAAGGTCCAGATTTGGGCAGATATTCAGTGGTTAACTCGGAGAGTTCTGCTGCAGCTGCCAGATCCGGCTTTCATGATTATGACGGTTGTGAATCAAACAGGTTGGGGCGCGACACTGAGCCTGACAGACTCGAACGGCCAGGGTTTTTGGGACCCTTGGTTCCTGAAGAAACACATAAATATCAAAGAAATTATGTTAACATGGTTAGCACTACAACATTGGATTCACATTATAGCGGACACGCATGTTCAGATATTGTCGGACAACTCGGCAGTAATAGCATACATCAGGAACCAGGGAGGCACACATTCGATTCCGTTATGCGAACTAACAGAAAAAATTTTTTCTGTATGTCTTGAAGCATCAGGTTCTATCTCGGAAAGGTCACCTGTTGCCATCAGAGGGGACTCTCAACAAGCGGGTATTCAGACAGATTTGCTACCAGTAGGATCAACCTATGATAGATTTGTTTATGACACACCTCAACAATCAGTTGCAGACATATGTGTTGCCATGCCCAGATCATCGAGCGTATGCAGTAGATGCTCTCTGTCCGTTGATTCAGCAGATCTTGATAAAGATCAAACAGTCTCATTGCAAGATTCTGTTAGTAGCATCTCTGTTGTCACAGAAACCATGGATCATTCTTCTCAGGTGTCTGTTATAGGATGTTCCCCGGAAGCTTCCTCTGCGAGAGGACCTTCTTTATCAGGGGAAGTCACACACACTGCATAACAACCCTATTATCATAAAGGCTTTGCCATCTACCGACAACCGTAGACCTTTGCTGTGTGCTGTCAGTGCTATGCACATATATAAATGCCGATCAGAATTAGAAATGGAAGAAAACGCTTCTTTTTATCATTGATTCCTAACAGAAAAGATATTTCTGTTGATTCAGTTGCTAGATGGATTCAGTTGGCAATATGCATTGCCTATGAAAGTCAATCTTCGGATCAGCGTTCTGTAAATATGATATCGGTGCATGAAGTTAGAGCGCTGTCCACAGTATAGCCATCGTTGATCCCATGAAAGCTGTGTGCTGGACAAAGCCTTCTGCATTTACCAAGTTTTTCCTTAGAAATATAGAGTCCATCTCCAGTGACCTTAGATGTTTAGGTCCTCTGTCTGTTGCTCAGAATGTCATCCACTAAATGATTACATCTATAGTTATTTAGGCAACCTGTTCCAGCAGTGACGCTGTTCTGCTGCCCTCTTCGTTTTGTGGTTACGTACCTCAGAACAAGGGGAGGGGGGGGTTCCCTTATTATCATGAGGCTTTATAGTGAAAACCAAGGGAAGACCTCCTCCAGCGTCAGTAGTCCCGAGTCGGTGCTGGGATGGTTTTAATGTGTAGCTCAGTGTGAAGCAAATTAATATGTCTCATTTATGTATTGTTTTTAAAGTGTAGCTCACTGTGAAGCATTTGTATATGTCAAGTGTCAAACGGGCGTTAATATACAATCCTCGGACACTTTTAAATGAGTATAAAGAGTCTCATTCTCTGGACAATCTGTATATATTTGCTTCGCTTCACCGAATTAGCATAATGGGTTATGCTGGCATTAAAATGGAGAATTATATATTATGTTATGCTCAATTATATTGTTGGTGTTATGTCTTTCTCGTTTCATGTAAATGAGAAAGACATATATAATTTCTTTCTCTCTTATTCTCCTGCAGGAGCTATCCTTTATGAAGTGATTGAGTAATTGGATTTTCCTTTATGTCCTAGCCCCTCCAGCCTTTTTATGGTTCAGCTAAGTCTGGGCTATTGGTTGTTGTATAAAAATATTATACTATATATATTATATTATATATTTTGTACGTTTTTTATTCTTACCAATGGCCCAGACGGGGATGGCCCTCCCATGAGTGGGCACTCATACCTCCCCACTGATTATAACATTTAGCAGGCGCTGTAGAAAGAATGATGGTTGGCACCAATTTCGGTGTCTTTCTGGATACTGTTCATACGCAGATCACAAAAGTATGGATGACCACATAGGACATAATTTTTTCGGTTTTGCATGCAAATTTTGAGGATTGGTGGGTGGCAAAATTTGTGTTTGGCCCTGGATATTTTTGATTTAGCACCAGCTAAGTCTGGGCCATTGGTAAGTATAAAAAATATACAAATTACATTGAATTTATAATTTTCTTCCTGTAAATCTCATTTTCATTTAAGTGCATACATGCATTTCATGACTTCTCGATTGGCAGCTGTGTCGTGTTCTATGGCGACCTCATGGGCACATCCACTTTTTAGTTGGTTGGTTTCCTGTGGTTGTTCTTCTATATGTCATATACGAGCATATGATTCATCAATAAATTGCTAGTCTTTGGGTACCACGGAGGCTATCTAGTCAGTTAACTGGTATTCAGATGATTACATGCAGGATTCAGTGCTCATGCACATAATAAATGAATTATTAGGCAGATGCATTATTATATGTTGTGGACCTTAGAAACAATGAATTATTTTGGGGGCGGTCCATGACGAGTCTGTTAATCATAGCTCGATCCATTTCTAAATCCAAGTTTTTATTAATTTCGGTACCCAATTGAATACAACTTGTCTTTACACTCTGGTATATTCACAAATTTCTGGGAGCATAGATATTGGGTAGAACACGTCTGGGAGTGTTATTCATTGGAATTTATTGTACACCTGAATGGGGTTGCCTGTGGGTTACCTCGGAAGTGTGTTAACTCTCCAGAGATTGTCCATTTTGATTCTATTGGACATATGTATGTTATATATTATATCTCCGGTTTGCATCCTATCTTCATATGCTGACTCCGGTATAGGGCGATATTAATTACCGGGATCACCTCGATAGCCTTAGCTTCTGAAGTGCCGTTAAGCACCACTTTATTAATTATATTCAATACCTGGGTGCCTGTTCAACGAAAATATATTGTTATTTGGTACCGCTTTTACTGATTCCAGAGCGCTCCCCTCTTTGTTTTTGAAGAAGATTTCTTCAAAAGGGGGGGGGGGGGATTTTTTCCTCTCCTCCGGCTTGATAAGTTTCTAACTATGAGTGAAGCTGTTTTGTCTATAGATTTTATCCTGGATACAGCTTGTGTATTATTGTATATGGTGTATGTTTGTAGGGGATATCCTCTCATTCTCAAATACGCCATCCTAATTTTTGGGGCTTAGTCCAGACTAGCCTTAAAAATTGGGAACTCGTTACATCCAGTTAGCATAGTCTTCATGCAAAGAATATGGAATTACTTGAATTTGGCTCCTTATTTATGATATGTCTTCTCTATTACTGTATAGAGAGACATACATGTAATTCCTTTTAAATTTAATTTCCTTTCACCTTGGATTACAGGCTTGGAACTATGTTGGTCTACTAATTCTGAAGTCCTAGGCCCTCCGCCTTTTTACGATTTAGCTAGTCTGGGCCATTGGTTTATAGTATGAAAATATGATAAATTTAAAGTAATTTGTACATTTTTTATGGTTACCAATGGCCCAGCTGGGTATGGTTCTCCCATTAGTGGGTACTCATACCTCCCCTCTGAGTTATCATGTAGTACTCTTTCTACAAAGAATGATGTTGGCATCAATTCCAGTCATTTTCTGATGGCTGAGCATGCATGGAGAGTAAAAGTATGGAGGGCCAGAGAGGATTTCTAATTTTCGGTTTTGCAAGCAAATTTGGGGGATTTGGGGGTTCAAAATTTGGGTTTGGCCCTTGATAACTTTGAGTTTGCACCAGCTAGTCTGGGCTGTTGGTAAGTATAAAAAATATACAAATCACTTTAAATTTATCATTTTGAGACAGAACTGACGTCCTTGGAGAGGTGTAGCATCTTTCATGGGGTGAAGTCCTCCCACACTGGTCACCATCCCTGTGACTTGGACAAGCTGGATCAAGTGCACTGGGGAAATACAGCCCCCACCAGAAAGATGAAGAAGAGATTCTTTGGGAACCTCTGCCAGAGGATGAAATGCCCGCCGTATGACAGAGTTTCTGGAGAAGAAGGAGAAGGAAGAGATGAAAGCAAGTGAGGGTGTCAGAGGGTCAACACCTTTCACCCCTGACCAACCTTGTCCAGCCTGGTACCCCCCTCACAGGAGGAGGGTCCGGAGGACTACGGATCATCAGGTGACAAATCAATCTCTAACCCATCAATCAGACTCTTCGTCTGAAGAGGCGATGGAGGAGGAAGATCTGTCTGTGGTACAGGAAGTAGTCCCGGATGACGCACCTTCCTTCCACCCCTCCAACTCTGGCTTCTTCGAACCAGGATTCCGACCAGGAGGAGAGAATCCCGGACTCCGTGGAGGCATTCCTCGGGGAGGAGATCCAGGATGACAGATTCCGAGCTGAAAGTCAGAAGAAACTCGTCTTCTACAGGGAAGCAGGACTACCCTCCGATTTAATCAAGTGGTACCTCCGAAAAGAGCTTGGAGAACACAGAGAATAACAAGAAACAGCAGCTACGATCAGGCCGTTCGAATCCAAACAACCTATGCTTCCTCTTGATCTGACAGTGCCACCAACATCTATCTATCACTGCCACCTCCTACAAAGGAGACTCACCGGAGACACAGATGCCGTTGATTACCTTAACTCTCTCCTCCTTTGCCACACCTTCACATGAAAGGAAAAAGAAAATTTAAATACAGACATTGGTGAGGGTCGAAAGTGGCGTGCCCCACACTGCCCCTGCACACCCTCGACGCGCAAAACCATTTCGTCTGTGTGATATGGCCACAGTGGTCTCTCAAGACAGGTGGTCTCTCAAGACAGTGGTCTCTCAAGTCAGGTTTTACTGTATACAGTATTTTACAGCCCAGAACATTTATTAATTATAGGCTTTTTGGAATAGATATGTTTTGAGATCTTTCTTGAAAATGTTGATAGTCTTTTATTCCACAAGTGAGGACCAGCAAATGAGAATGACCTATCTCCAAATGTCTTTCACTTATATTTTGGGACATGTAGTAGCATTTTCATTGATCTCAGGTTGTATTGACACACATTATTGGTGTTTGTGTATTCTTCTAAGTAGGCTGGTGACATGTTTTTTTTTGTGCCTTAAAAACTAATAATAAAGTTTTGAAAATTATGCTGTACTTTACTGGTAGCCAGTGCAGATCCATCGAAACAGGAGTGATGTGTTGAGATTGTGATACTCTACATACTACTCAGGCTATTGCATTTAATACTTTCTGCAGGCGATAGTACTGGTTTTGTGGCAGGTTGAATAGTATTTGTAACAAATTTGCAATTATTGCTTGAATGGAATCTCCACTCTATGGATGCTTTAGTGATTATACGCTCCCCACATACTGTGTAATGAATTACCAAGGTCAAATAAGTCTATCAGCATCAGGAATTCAGTGTTTCACACAATTTTTATATGTGCCCATACCATGTATGGAACACATAATAAAGGGTGGCCCTCCGCCGTTCGTCCATCCATCCATCCATCCATCCATCCATCCATCCATCCATCCATCCACACCCATCCATCCATCCATCCATCCATCCATCCATCCATCCATCCATCCATCCATCCATCCATCCGGTGTCCGTATCCATTTCTTTGACATTCGATAACTTGAAAACTATTGCTTAGATTGTCATGATACTTTATAATTGTGTTCAGGTTACTAATGCGCCGAGTGTATAGTTTTTGGTGTAAATCTGATTATTCAATACTGAGATACTAACCCTTTATCCATCAAATTAAGCATTACTCCAATCCATTTCTTTGGCATGCGGTAGGTAACCTAAAAAATATTTATTAGGTTGCCTTGTTACTTCATATGTGTGGTCAGATTTCCGATGTGCCAAGCTGTATACATTTTGGTGTAAATCTGGTAGTTATACCCCCGCTTCGAAGAAGTGGGGGCTATATAGGAATCGCCCTGTACGTCCGTACGTCCGTCCGTACGTCTTTCCGTCCGGACAAATTCTTGTGTGCACAACTCCTCCTACATTAATGAACCGATTTTGATGAAACCTTCATCTCTACTAAGAGAACATGTGCATATTCCAAATTTTTTGATCTGCGACAACTTTAACCAGGTTATCTCTCTTGAACTTTGATTTAATATGGGTTTCTATATGAAATTCTTGTGTGCGCAACTCCTCCTACATTTATCAATCAATTTGGACAAAACTTTTCAGACATCATCACTACTAAGTGAACATGTGCATATTCCAAGATTTTTGATCTGCGACAATTTTAACCAGGTTATCTCCCTTTGACTTAGATTTATTATGTCTTTCCGTTCGAACAAATTCTTGTGTGCGCAACTCCTCCTACATTAATGAACCGATTTTGATGAAACCTTTCAAACATCATCTCTACTAAGTGAACATGTGCATATTCCAAACTTTTTGATCTGTGACAATTTTAACCAGGTTATCTCTCTTGAACTTTGATTTAATATGGGTTTCTGCATGAAATTCTTGTGTGCGCAACTCCTCCTACATTTATCAATCAATTTGGACGAAAGTTTACAGACATCATCACTACTAAGTGAACATGCGCATATTCCAAAATTTTTGAGCTGTGGCAATTTTAACTAGGTTATCTTCCTTTAACCCTTTACCCAACGTAACGACCAAAACCGGCCAGCGCTATTCTCAAAAATCGCCAATTAATTTTCAAAATATTTTCATTTTTTGTCTCAAAAACATAGGTTATGACCCCTCGTTGGAACGAGCTCGTCGAGCTCATTCCAACGAGGGCTCATAACCTATGTTTTTGAGACAAAAAATGAAAAAAATTAGTTATTCAAGAATTTTTTTTGCAAGTGTCGTCTGCTTTTCATGTTAGGTAAAGGGTTAACTTAGATTTATTATGGGTTTCTACATGAAATTCTTGTGCGTGCAACTCCTCCTACATTTATCAATCAATTTGGACAAAACTTTTCAGACATCATCACTACTAAGTGAACATGCGCATATTCCAAGATTTTTTATCTGCGACAATTTTAACCAGGTTATCTCCCTTTGACTTAGATTTATTATGTCTTTCCGTTCGAACAAATTCTTGTGTGCGCAACTCCTCCTACATTAATGAACCGATTTTGATGAAACCTTTCAAACATCATCTCTACTAAGTGAACATGTGCATATTCCAAACTTTTTGATCTGCGACAATTTTAACCAGGTAATCTCTCTTGAACTTTGATTTAATATGGGTTTCTGCATGAAATTCTTGTGTGCGCAACTCCTACATTTATCAATCAATTTGGACGAAAGTTTACAGACATCATCACTACTAAGTGAACATGCGCATATTCCAAAATTTTTGAGCTGTGGCAATTTTAACTAGGTTATCTCCCTTTAACTTAGATTTATTATGGGTTTCTACCTGAAATTCTTGTGCGTGCAACTCCTCCTACATTTATCAATCAATTTGGACAAAACTTTTCACACATCATCACCACTAAGTGAACATGCGCATATTCCAAGATTTTTGATCTGCGACAATTTTAACCAGGTTATCTCCCTTTGACTTAGATTTATTATGTCTTTCCGTTCGAACAAATTCTTGTGTGCGCAACTCCTCCTACATTAATGAACCGATTTTGATGAAACCTTTCAAACATCATCTCTACTAAGTGAACATGTGCATATTCCAAACTTTTTGATCTGCGACAATTTTAACCAGGTTATCTCTCTTGAACTTTGATTTAATATGGGTTTCTGCATGAAATTCTTGTGTGCGCAACTCCTCCTACATTTATCAATCAATTTGGACGAAAGTTTACAGACATCATCACTACTAAGTGAACATGCGCATATTCCAAAATTTTTGAGCTGTGGCAATTTTAACTAGGTTATCTCCCTTTAACTTAGATTTATTATGGGTTTCTACTTGAAATTCTTGTGCGTGCAACTCCTCCTACATTTATCAATCAATTTTGACGAAACCTTTCAAACATTATCACAACTAAGTGAACATACGCATATTCCCAAATTTTTGATCTGCGACAATTTTAACCAGGTTATCTCCCTTTAACTTGGATTTATTATGGGTTTTCAAATGGGATTCTTGTGTGTGCATCAATGAACCGATTTTGAATACATGTTGCACATTGTAAATGTGTTTTTCCAAATGTAAACCATATATGTGTGGGCTCTTTAAGTATTCAGTGCTGTTCTGTGGAAGGCCACATGCAAATACAAATTTCAACAACAAAAAATGATCTTTATGTATACATTTCCTTATGGCCTTCGCCTACATGATCAGAAGTGCATTCCTCTAAAAACCCAAAGCGGGGTTATTAATCACCTTCAGTGATAGTTCTAGTTTGATCCTGAGATTTTAACCCTTTATCCATCAAATTGTGCATTTTTCCGATCTATTTCTTTGACATGCGATAACTCAAAGAATATCAATCTGATTGTCTTGTTACTTCATATAGATGTTCAGGTTACTGATTTGCCGAGCTGTATAGTTTTTTTTATATAAATCTGGTCGTTTGATCCCGAGGTATTAACCCTTGAACCACTTAATTAATAAAAAATTTTCAATCTATTTCTTTGACATGCAATAACTCAAATAATATTAATCAGATTGTGTTGTTACTTTAAATTTCTGTTTAGGTTACTGATGTGCTGAGCTGTATAGTTTTGGGTGTGAATCTGTTATTTTGATTCTCTGATATCAACCCTTTATCCATCAAATTAAGAATTACTCCAATGAGTTTCTTTGGAATGCAATAACTCAAAAATATTGATCAAAGTTATTATGTGTACCCATACCATGTATGGTACACATAATGTTGGCATCTGGGGTGACCTTCCGCCATTCGTCCATCCTTTGTCTGTCTGTCTGTCTGTCTGTCTGTCTGTCTGTCTGTCCGGCATCCGTATTCATTTCTTTGGCATTCGATGGCTTGAAAAATATTGCTTGGATTGTCATGTTACTTTATATTTGTGTTCAGGTTACTGATGTGCCGAGCTGTATAGTTTTTGGTGTAAATCTGATAATTTGATTCTGAGATATTAACCCTTTATCCTTTATTATCCTTCAAATTGAGAATTCTTCCAATCCCTTTGGCATGAGATAACTCAAAAAATATCAATCCAATTGTCATGTTACTTTATATGTATCTTCAGGTTACTGATGTGCTGCGCTGTATATTTTTTGGTATAAATCTGATAATTTGATCCTGAGATATACCCTTTATCCCTCAAATTGAAAATTCCTCCAAAAATTGGTTCTACTATTTGTGCGTATGGGTACACATCTGACAATTTAATCTGCCTATTTTTCATTGAGTTAACACACGTCATCTATAGCCTATATGCAATTAATGGGTCAAATTTGTACTGAAGATAAGGTTAATGCTTTGGTGTTTGTAAATTATTTGAAGTTAACAAAATTATACAATTATTAGATATCCATTTAAGTGGGCTCCACTGTATATTTTTATACTACAACCGATAACCCAGACTCAGCTGGTGCAACCTCAACATTATTAAGGGTCAGACACAAATTTTGACCCCCCCCCCCCCATTCCCAAAATTTGCATACAATGAAAATTAAAAGTCCTATCTGGCCCTCCATAATTTTAGTACTTGCGCATGTGTAGTACCCAGGAAGAGACTGGAATTGGCGCAAACATCATTCTCTGTTTGGCCCTAAGTCAGTAAACATCTCAACTGACATCTGTGCTTTAAATCTCTCTTTTAGTGGATGCTAGACACAAATCAATGAAGTATATGGTGGATTCAAGGCAGTAAATGGATGGTGTAAGTGAACAATGGTGGTTTGAGATGTTCAGGGCTATAACTTTTAAATAATATGAAAATTATTTCTTGTTGCCCAATTTCGGGATATATTACCCAATTTCGGGATATATGCCTTTACGTCATTAGTTTTGCTAATGATTTACCTACTGTTGGTTATGTGTTCCCTCTCTATCCTTCCATGAACCCTCTGGTTAAACTCCTAAGCTTTCTGGCTGTTTTTTATTGAAATTTTTTATTAAATTTCTTGGGAGTGTAAGGTGTTGTACAGAAGGTTTATTCTGTTTATCCCCACTGTTATGTCCTCTCCCTAGGGGTGTTGGGTCGTTATTGTCTTGCATCTCCTACTGGATGCATTGCTTTTTCTTCACATGAAGACCTAGCTTTGCATCAGGTATCAGTTAATTTATTAATTTATTTGCTCTGCTAGCCTTTACGTACTGGCTGCCGCAGATTGCTCTGCGTATCGCAGCATCCTAGTAGTGTCTGGTACTACCATCAACAGGCTCCGGTGGTGAGCTGTCGGACGGTGCTGCGTTGGTCCAGTCATCCATTCAGTCGGATGGTGTTGGCCATATTTTCAGATTGAACATTTGGATGGTGAGAGGGCTGCGGAGGGAAGGTGAGTCTCCATCCCTCACAGAAGGGCACCTTAAGACTATGAATTTTTAGTCATAAGCTCTTCGAATCTTGTTCCATCTGAATATAAGTCTGCATTTGCTAGGCAAAAAACACCTTAACATACCGGGTGATGGAAAGACGAAGATCTTTCCTCCCCGCATCTTTTGGCTAGGTTGTCGAGGGCTTTTGTCCCGATTAATGGCGCCTTCCTTGCCTTAGCAGTAGTATAAGAAATGCAATGCTCTATTCCTTACGAGCAGAGGTTCGATAGTGCATAGATAGGCTGAGACAGCTGTCTTGTTTGGAATAGAGTCGTTAGAAGAAATAAGTACGTCTTTTCCTTCCTGGTGTTATATTCTTTAGGGTCAAGACATTTAATGCTATTGTGGATGCCATAGTAGCTTTATGTACTGTTACAGCGGTCTTATACATTAGCGGCTAGTGTTGTAAGTCTCCATTTAGTGAGCTTTCAGAGGCCACAGGTGACACAAATATGTCTTCACACAGATGAAGACTCATAAATGCGTAGCTACCTTGAGACTACTGTCTCTTTGGGAATTACAGATGTTCGAATAGCGGCTCTTCATTCCCTACCTTGTCCGGCGATAGTTGTACGTCGCCGTTCAGTGTGCTTTCAAGGTTGCAAGTTACACTGAGATATCTTTCTTCAAAGAGATGAAGACTTCTAAGCTACATTATCTATGCTGTCTTTTGGGAATAAAAACGCTAGAGGAAAGAGTGCTTTTCGGTTTGTTTTCCTAGGTGTCACAGACTTGAGTCTTATTGTTGACACCACAGTGGCCTAGCTAGAATCATGAGTGGTGTTTTTCAGTAATTATGCAATAAACCAAACTGAAAGAATTTATCTTCTTGAGACTACTACTCTTTGGGAATTACGACTGTTAAAAATAGCGGCTCTTCATTCCCTACCGTGCACGACAATAGTTGTAAGTCTCCGTTCAGTGAGTTTTCAAGGTCGCAACTTACACCGAAATATCTGTCTTCACGGAGATGAAGACTTCTAAGCTACGGCTGACATTGTAAGTCTCCTTAGTGAGCTTCTAAGATTGCAGTTATCAGCCTTTTAATTGTCTTCAGGAATAGGAAGACCTTTAGCTGCTTCAGCTAGGCTGAGTTTACTGTCCTGTCGGACATGATACCATTATGTTAGAGGAGGTTATTCTCTTCCTACTGGTATTATTTGGTGTTAGTTATCTGAGGCGGTAAGCCATATTGATGACGCCATATTAACCTGGTGTGATTAATGAGCGTTTCTTCAAATGCCTATACTAAACTCCTCCAGAATATATTTCCTGATATCAGATCGAACGTAAGGAGTTCATCTATGTTTTTATGATCGGGTGTCAGAACATTGTTTTCGTCTCCCTCCTCATTTCTATCCAATCTATTTTTGTGGATTATATTTTCACTTAGGGGATTGGATATTATGTCTATATGGTGTATTATTTGGTCATCACGTTCCCCTCTTTCCTTAGTGGTATTATGGAGTCGGTCTGACGTGAGGGAGCCCTGCTGTTCCTATACTATTCGATAACTAACACAAAAGTGTTATGAGTCGCTCCGGGTTACTCTTATTATTATTGCTTTGACTATAAGCTTTTTAGCTGTATTAATCTTATTGAGAATAGCAGCAGCAGTACAGTCTTAATTCTACTGCACCGGCCTTACTTATCTAGCAGATAAAGTAATGAGGGTGAGGGGGGTTTGATAGGATTTATTCGTCGACCCCAGCTCCTCTGCCTCTGCCCTCTGCCCTCCCCCCACCCACCAATATGTTAAGAGGCGATTACAGGGCAGGATGTAGTTTTCATCCCGTAAGCCTTGTATGCATTCAAGTATATGCATGCCTTTCACGGCTCCTCGATTGGTGGCTGGGTTGTGTTCTAACGGCGACCTCATAGGCACATCCAATCTTTAGTTGGTTTGTTTCCTGTGGTTGTTCGTTTATAAGTCATATACAAGCATATGATTCCTGAACAATAACTGTTTTTTGAATAATTCTTTCATGAACACATACGGTTGATATTGCTAGCCTTCGTGTACCTGTGTGGCTGACATGTCGGTTATCTGGGCGACATTCTCTAAATGTGGCAATTAGTCCACTCTGAGAAGTTTCACTCAGAGTGATCTGCCCTTTTCTTATGACGTATGAGTTTATAACTCAGTTTAACTACATTAACGTCATATTATTCATTCCGTTTCCTGGTTACATTTGTATCATTCGGTCATACCGTGGATTCAGGCTGTATTCAGACAAGTACATGCAGGATTCTCTTTCTCACATGCTAATATGTATATTTATTAGGCAGACCCATTACTGAATAGATTCTATAAATTCTTGCTCTGCTTTATAGAGCTTATGAGAATTTTAGGGCTAGTTGAATCTGTTATGGAATTTCAATAGGCCGTCTATGCATATGTTCTCAATTTTTGGCTTCATTATTCGGAGTAGTATATTCTTTCTCCGAACAGTCATCGGTTGTAATTGACCTAGGGAACAATAAATTATTTGGGGGACGATCTGTGATGGGTCTGTTAATCATAGCCCGTTCCATGTTCTAAATCCAGCTCTCTACCAGAGACGGTACACAGGAGAATTCCTATTCTCGTATATTTGCATGGTTCGGGTTCATTATACTTGCATATAACTGCAGTCTTTGAATAAAATTCTGTTCTGTTGGAGTTTCATTATTGGAATGAATAGTACACCTGAATGGGGTCGCCTGTTGGTTGCCTCAGAAACGTATTTGCTCTAAAAGATAACTTTCCATTGGGATTCAATTGGACAAGTGTAAGGTTGTACACAGTATATCACTGGTTTTCGACCTATCTACATATTCCGACTCTGGCATACATTAGAAGCTTGCACTTTTAATAACCAGGATCGCCACAATAGCCTTAGCTACTGAGGTTGTATTAAGCACCAATAATTAATAACTGGTTGTTGGGCAAATATATATATAGATTATTTGATACCACTTCAGAGCGCTTCCCTCTTTGTTTTAAAGAATATTCCTTAAAAAAAAAACGGGGGGTGTGGAGGGGGGGGATTTTTCTTCATCTCTTCTGGCCTGATAATAAGTGTGTAACTATGAATGAAGCTGTTTTTGTCTGTAGATTATTACTGATCTTAGATACAGCTTGTTTATTATATATATGGCGTGTGTTTGTGGGGGTTAGTCTCTCACTCTCGAACACGCCATCCTGATTTAAGTATGCTTAGTCTGGATTAGCCTTAAAATTGGGGGCTTGTTACACCCAATTAACATAATCATTCATACTAAGAGTAAAGAATTACTTGGATATGGCTCCTTATTTTGATGATATGTCGTCTCTATTATTGCATAGAGAGAGACATACATGTAATTCCTTTAAAAACTTTTTTACGATTCAGCTAAGTCTGGTCCATTGGTTGTAGTATAAAAATATTATAAAATTTACAGTAATTTGTACATTTTTTATACTTACCAATGCCCAGACGGGGATGGCACTCCCATTAGTGGGCACTCATACCTCCTTGCTGAGTTATCACTTTAGTAGGCTCATCTACAAAGAATGGCGTTGGCGCCAATTCCGGTCTCTTCCTGGGTACTGCGCATGTGCAAGTACTAAAAGTATGGAGGGCCAGATAGGACTTTTAATTTTCATTGTTGTATGCAAATTTTGGTGATTGGAGGGGGGGGGGGGGGGTCAAAATTTGTGTTTGGCCCTTAATAATGTTGAGTTTGCACCAGCTTAGTCTGGGCAATTGGTAAGTATAAAAAATATACAAATTACTTTAAATTTATAATTTTTTAGTTCTCCTTGACGAAGTCAAGCTGGGCATATCTAATCGCTAACCATCCATCGTTTGGTGTCTACTGTCCGTCAACACCATGTTTTGGTCTTCTCCTCCAAAACCACTTGGTCAATTGAAGTGAAAGTTTGTGTGAGTAATGGTCCCGAAAGGGCATATTGCATTTTTGTTCAACTCGACATATCCAGCATGCCCTTCCTGCAGTGAAGTGAGAAGATGGATGTGTCCAATTTGTTGGGTAAGGGGGTTCATGCATACAGTAATTCCCATTATCATATATTATTTTTCTCTGGCAGATGTTTATTCAATTAACAGGGTTCTACTGTACTTTTATCTGCAATTTGTTTGAGGTAAAAGATTCTTGGGTGTTGACTTCCAAAATTTACACACAACAACATGGTGTTTCAACATCTGTTGTCAATAAAATATACTCATCCCCTATGACATTGGCAGGTCTTTAGATTGGTCTAATACTTGGGTACATCATAGGCTTACTGCGATGACCATGGTTCAGTCCAGTGGAAGAAAAGTTCAAAATCGATAAAAAAGCATGTTAAAAAGTCAAATTATATCTTGTATATCTAATTTGGCACCTAAATGTACTTTGGATGCATCCTTTACCAACATGAACTTGAGTGAATTTGGCCTTTGTTGGAGCCCCGGGAAGTAAGGCAGTGCTTGTTTGCTGTGGTAAACATATGTTTTACTGGTAAAGTTGGGTCCAGTCACCATTACTTGTTGTGTCGGGCCTCTAGAATGAGCAACATAGGTATAAACAATTGACAAAACTCGACTTTATCACCATGTTATGGTTCGATTAGTGATTGTGTAGAAATATGTGACCTTAAACACCAATAAATAAATTGAAGGAATTTGGGGGTCTTCATTAGATTTTGAGTTATTTTGTTTGTTTCAGTGAGCAGTTAATGAATGGGTTGTATGCTGTGAAACAAATTCTGCTTAAAAAGTTGTGAATCATACCTGTTAACTAGTGGTACAGTGGACCCTGTTAATTGAATAGCCACTTTGCCAATGAAAATTATTCAGTTAACAGGAGTATTCAATTAACAGGGATTGTATCACTTTCCTGTATTCTAGAGATAAAGTTAGCATTTATTCTATTATATGTTGTTTGACAGAGCTCCATGAACTCTGTCAAACAAAATATAATAGATTAAATTCTTGTATTGGATGTGCTGAGGCCTAATAGGTCTATAAAGAAAGGAAAACTGGGAAGAGTCAGGGTAATTTCTTGACAGGTTACAAAATTTTTTATTCAGTTAAGGCCACACAAAGTAGATGTTCTGTTTCTCAGGCCAAATTTTGTAAAATTGCATGCGGGCGGGCGGTTTTTTATTTTATATTTTATTTTTGTAATTATTTCTTTACCATCAGAAGTTCATATTCTTGGTTTATTTTATTTTTTAGACCTCTTAATCTACAGAATATCACGGCTGGTGGTGTATTTCATCCCTTGGGTGCAACAAGGCTTTGCAATGCTAAAGCATTGCAAAGCCTTGTTGCACTCAAGGGACAAATTTATCAATTTTATTAACTTGTGTAAAATATCAGACATAAATCATTTTTTATTTTTTTCAAGTTTGCATTGGTCATAAAAAAGAGAGCATGCGGCAGCCAAAAGGACCATGCGGGAGGGCCTGAGAAACAGATTTTTAATTTTATTAAACCTAACAGGAGTTTACTCTATGACCTATATTCAATTAACAGGTCAAATTTGTACTGGGGCATGGTGAATGGTTTTGTGTTTGCAAATTATATTCAATTAACAGGGTTATTCAGTTAAGAGATATCCAATTAAGTGGACTCCACTGTATATGATGCATGTAAGAACTTATTGTATATACTCTGTACACAAAGTATATTTTCTTTTTTGTAGATATCAGTGGTTAGTGCCACGGATGCTGATCATGATTCAATGAACAAAAAAGTAACTTACAATATAATAACAGATGCAGCTGACTGCCCACTTTCCATATCAGATGGTGATTATCATGACTAATACCAGGACTTTCCAGCTTCATTCAAATCGTTACAGAAGCACTATTTAAGAATTGTAATGTATTCGAATATGGATGTGGGATGGACATGTGTACCACAAAAACTTTGCACACCCACTCCACATTAATACCCAGATAAAGCAATAGATAATTCATTTCAATTGTTACAATTTAATTTAGAGTTTTCCCTTGTAGAATGGAACTCTGTTAATTGAATACCCACTTTGCCAGTGAAAATTATTCAGTTAACAGTATTCAGTTAACAAAGATTGTGTCACTTTCCTGTATTCTAGAGAAAAACTTGGCATTTATTTTATTATATCTTGTTTGACAGAGCTCCATGCTCTCTGTCAAATAAGATATAATACATTAAATGCCTGTATTGGATGTATTGAAGCCAAATAGGTCTATAAACAAGGAAAACTGGAGTGAGGCAGGGTAATTTCTCGACAGGATACAAGATTTTTTTTTCAATTAATCCTTTACCTAGCACGAAAAGCAGACAACACTTGCAAAAATAATTTTTGAATAGGCCATAAAAAAAGAAGCTCTGTTTCTCAGGCCCGCGCGCATGGTCATTTTTGGTGCGCATGCAACCTTTTTATGACACCAAAAAATCTTTAAAAAAAATTGAGATATTGTGCTCATTTCGGTAAATTGATATCGATGCGTTCGCAAATTTTAAATTAACACACTTCAAGCTTTTTCTACATCATAATTTAATAAAGTGGGTGGGTCTTAGCAATATTCGCGACAGAAAGTGTTTTATTCTGTAAAAGTTACGTCATAATGACAGCAAGAAGGAAGGTGTCTTTCAGTCTGACAACAAACAATCACAAAGGGGAATGGTCGATTCGCACCATGTTTGATTCGCACCAACCCTCAGAAAGTCTGCAAAGTCAGGTGCTATGTTGAATGGAACACAGTCTCCTGGCATTTATTTTTGGTAAATGGCCATCATTGGGAATTTGTGTACTGTTATTTGAAACCATTACGAGTTTCCCAGTTAATTTAAATAAATGCATTTGAGATACAGGATAACTGGATAACTAATAGTAACCGTTGCTTGATATAAAAGTAACAGTCATAGCTGAAAATAAATCGCATATAGGCAGGTATGTGCGATCGTATTGGTTAATAAAAACATGCAAACATTCGTTTTGTAGTATTTCATTTTCAGATTTCCGAAAAATATGATTTATGGATGAACTGCCCGTTCAAATGGGTTGTGATAATTTTGAATATAATGGGGAAAAATTGCGATTCACGATTTTATTAGGCAGGTTGTGAAAGGATTTTTTGGGGGGGTAAAATAAATCTCTGAAAGTTGGCACTTCGACATTTGATTTGTCCCAGAGACGTTTCAACCCGAGACGTTTCACCCTCGAGGCATTTCGTCCTGTGTTATAATTTTCACGTTTCACTGAAAAAACAAACTTGGGTGGGCGTCAAATTACCACAAACAACCTCTCGGGGAGAAAAGAAAAAGAAAAAACCGCCCGCCCGCATGCTTTTTTGGAAAAAATGGCCTGAGAAACAGACAATCAACTTTGTATGGCCTTAACTATTTTTTTCATTTTTTGTCTCAAAAACATAGGTTACAACCCGTCATTGGAATGAGCTTGACAAGCTCGTTCCAATGAGGGGTCATAATCTATGTTTTTGAGACAAAAAGTGAAAAAATAATGAGAATTCATTGGCGATTTTTGCTCACCGAAGGGAGCTTAACTTATCACTTGCCGTCCAGTGTCGTCGTCGTCCGACGTGAACTTTACATTATCGACTACTCCTCACAAACTACTGGATCAAATTGAACCAAATTTGGTGTGCCTGTTCCCCATCATATGTTAATTCACACTTATACAAATAAACATGCAGCACCCACAGGGGACACCACAAGGGGCGTAACTCGGATAGCAACCATGAATTTCTTTCCAAAATTCAAAAAAATCTTCTTCTTCAGGCAGAATTCTTTCCTATTTGGTATACATCATCTCTAGGGGGGTCAGATTCAAGTTTGTTCAAATCGGCCTCCTGGATTCATATTTGGGCTCTCTATAGAAGCCTGAATTTGAACTTAGTGCATTTCAGGCAAATTTCTTTAAAAAATCTTCTTCTCCAGATCCAGCAGGCAGAATCTTTTGATATTTGGTATGCAACATTGTGGGGTGGATCTGATTCAAGTTTGTACAAATCAGCCCCCTGAGTTCATATTTGGGCTCAGTATAGGAGCCCGAATTTGAACTTAGTGCATTTCAGGCAAATTTCTTTAAAAATCTTCTTCTCCAGATCCAGCAGGCAGAATCTTTTGATATTTGGTATGCAACATTGTGGGGTGGATCTGATTCAAGTTTATTCAAATTGACCCCCTGGATTCATATTTGGGCTCACTATAGAAGTTCGAATTCGAACTTAGTGCATTTCAGGCAAATTTCTTAAAAAATCTTCTTCTCCAAATCCAGCAGGCAGAATCTTTTGATATTTGGTATGCAACATTGTGGGGTGGATCTGATTCAGGTTTGTTCAAATCGGCCCCCTGGATTCATATTTGGGTTCACTATAGAAGCTCGAATTCGAACTTAGTTCATTTCAGGCAAATTTCTTAAAAAAATCTTCTCCAGATCCAGCAGGCAGAATCTTTTGATATTTGGTATGCAACATTGTGGAGTAGATCTGATTCAAGTTTGTTCAAATCGGCCCCCTGGGTTCATATTTGGGCTCAGTATAGGGCAGAATCTTTTGATATTGGGTATGCAGCATGCTTAGGGGGTGAGATTCAATGTTTGTTCAAGCCAAGTTCCTGGGTTCATATTGGGGCTCACTGTGGTAGCCTGAATTATAACTTAGTTCAAAATTCGGAATTTTCTTTAAAAATCTTCTTCTTCAGATCCAGCATTTGGAATGTTTTGATATTTGGTATGCAGCATCCTTAGGGGGGGGGGGGGGGGTTGAGATTCACGTTTGTTCAAGCCATGTCCCTAGGTCCATATTTGGGCTCACTGTGGAAGCCCGAATGATAATTTAGTTCAAAATGAGGAATTTTCTTTAAAAATCTTCTTCTTCAGATCCAGCCGTTGGAATGTTTTGATATTTGTTATGCAGCATCCTTAGGGGGGTGAGATTCAAGATTGTTCAAGCCATGTCCCTAGGTCCATATTTGGGCTCACTGTAGGAGCCCGAATGATAACTTAGTTCAAAATGAGGAATTTTCTTTAAAAATCTTCTTCTTCAGATCCAGCAGTCGGAATGTTTTGATATGTGGTGTATAGCATCCTTAGGGGGTGAGATTCAAGTTTGTTAAATCCAAGTCCCTGGGTCCATATTTGGGCTCCCTGTGGCAGCCCGAATTATAACTTAGTCAACATGAGGAATTTTTCTTTAAAAATCTTCTTCAGATTTAGCAGTTAGAATGTTTTGATATTTGGCATGCTGCATCCTTTGGGGGTGAGATTCAAGTTTGTTCAAGCCAAGTCCCTGGGTTCATATTTGGGCTCACTGTGGGAGCCCGAATGATAACTTAGTTCAAAATTTTCTTTAAAAATCTTCTTCTTCAGATCCAGCTGATGAATGCTTTTGATATTTGGTATGCAGCATCCTTAGGGGGTAAGATTCAAATTTGTTCAAGCCATGTCCCTAGTTCCATAAAATTCGTCTCTCATGACTTCATTCCTTTGTAGTGTTGATGAACCATGTCTAATGTGACCCCAAATACTTCTTTGAACCACTTTGGCCAGTGAGCGATTAAGGCTCCTTGAGGCCTCTTGTTTAGAATAGTGCTGGCTGGTTTTGGCCATTACGTTGGGTAAAGGGTTAACAGGAGTTTACTCTGTAACCTATATTCAATTAATAGATCAAATTTGTACTGGAGATATGGTAAATGGTTTTGTGTTGGAAATAACGGAGTATATTCAATTAACAGGATTATTATACCCCACGCAACAAAGTTGCGGGGGTATAATGTTTTTGACTGGTCCATCCGTCAGTCAGTCCTACTTGTTTTCCGGACTTTTTTCCACACGCTTCCAGATATTGAGCTGATTTTTGGTATGTGAGTCTAACATGGTGGCCTACAGATCAGGTTTGCATTTTGTTCTGCTCCACTGATTTTTACCAAAATTACGGCCCTTGGACTCTGAAAAATTCATCAAAATAACAGTTTTCCGGACTTTTTTTCTACACGCTTCCAGATATTGAGCTGATTTTTGGTATGTTAGTCTGACATGGTAGCCTACAGATCAAGTTTGCATTTTGTTCCGCTCCACTGGTTTTTACTGAAATTACGGCCCTTGAACTTTGAAAAGTTCATAAAAATTACAGTTTTGCAGACTTTTTTCCTACAAGCTTCCAGATATTGAGCCGATTTTTGGTATGTTAGTCTAACATGGTGGCCTACAGACCAAGTTTGCGTTTTGTTCTGCTCCACTGATTTTTACTGAAATTACGGCCCTTGGACTCTGAAAAATGCATCAAAATTACAGTTTTCCGGAGTTTTTTTTCTACACGCTTCCAGATATTGAGCTGATTTTTGGTATGTTAGTCTGACATGGTGGCCTACAGATCAAGTTTGCATTTTGTTCTACTCCACTGATTTTTACCGAAATTACGGCCCTTGAACTTTGAAAAGTTCATCAAAATTATAGTTTTGCGGACTTTTTTCCTACATGCTTCCAGATATTGAGCTGATTTTTGGTATGTTAGTCTAACATGGTGGCCTACAGAACAAGTTTGGGTTTTGTTCCGCTCCACTGATTTTTATCAAAATTATGTCCCCATAGACTTTGAAAAGTTCATCAAAATTACAGTTTTCCAGACTTTTTCTACATGCTTTCAGATATTATCGGAATTACGGCCATTTTAGTATGTGAGTCTACCACAATGACTTACAGATCAAGTTTGCGTTTCGTTCTGCTCGGCTGATTTTTGTGGAAATTACAGGCCTTGGACTCTGAAAAATACAAGTAACAGATTTCCGGGTCATTTTCCTAAAAATTACACTTTTCCGAGCTTGAAATATCGGGGTGCGTGGGGTATGTGAGTGTGCTCACTAAGGTTCTATATTTCAGTTAAGAGATATACAATTAAGTGAGCTCCACTGTATTAGAAGGTATCCTTTGGGGTGGGATGGGGTGAAGTCTATACCATTTATATCATTGCAGTCACACCATCTTTTGTCCAGACAATAGTTTTATTATTTTCAACATTAACTGATTCATGCAGTTTTGAATACTCAAGAGAAAACTACTAGTGTGAACAATCCACATGCATACTCAACTAACAGCCTACCTGCAGTAAATCCATTTCAGTTGCAACTTAGGGGCATGCCAACAAGTTTATTTTGACCAATGGGCTTAGACCAAGCTAAAGCATTCATACAATATACATAAAAACATCCACTGTTTAAACTTTCAGTGTTTTCAAACTCAGTCCATGAGATTATTCTCAGTGACTGCTGTCATGGTTTTTGTGATCCTGAAATTATGGAAAATTATTGAATTTTAAAAAAATTATTATTCATGTCTTGAAAATTGGAGATTTTATACTTTCTTAAACCCATTCTGGGGTTTGTATATGGTTCTTTGAAAGTGCTTAAAAGTGCTGGCATTTTAAAACTAAAATTCAAAGCCCTTGAAAGTGCTTGAAAATCTGACTTTCTTAGAAAAAGTCCTGAAAAGTCATTTGTCAATATATTTGGGTAATTTCTTGCATCACTTTTGTCAAAATGTTTTCTGATTGACTATGGTTTTAGTGTGTTTTCTTGCCTAAACTGTGTTTTTAATGCACTAAAAAAATATTGCCCTGCATGACACTTATCCTTGCGAAGCACCCCAGGAAATGTTTCCAGGGTTTGTCGAGCTTAGTAAAACGAGAGAATTGTTTAAATTCCTGTTTTCATTATGGGAGTATATTTGCTGTTTGAAGTATTGGGTATTTAGTCATCAGTATATTAAAGGCTAACCTGCTAAATTTTTTCTTGAATTTTTTTCATGGCTTCATTTGATGGAAAAATCTGGAGTTTAGACTCAAAAAATTATTTATAAGAGGACAACTTCTTTTCACAGGGGTCTCTTTTGTTGAGAGGAGCCTGAATTATATCTCTAATAGCTAGCAAAGTATTTTTGTTCTCTGGGCAGGAAGATCCACCTCCTGCAAGCAAATGAATTGGCCCCATCTGCTCACATAATTTACAAAATGAGCAGTTGAAAAAAAAATGATTAGAGTTTGTTGCTCCAATGATAAATCTCTTTTGAGTCGGCCAGGGCTGAGTCAAGCCACAAGCAGTACCCTGCAGTCAATGCTGGCTTCTGTTCTGGTTGGAGTTTTGGTGAAAGATGGGTGGGGTGGGTTGCTATAAATAGAGTTTATGCAGCAGATTGCTATCACCTATTCATATCCACTTTGATGTGACAGCATGTGTGTGTTGTAGCTTTTCTGTATTTGATGTTGTCACAGTTTGCGTGAGTGTAGTGTGATATTTTTATACTGTACCAATGACCCAGACTTAGCTGGTGCTAACTCTAACAAAACCAGGGCCAAACACAAATTTTGCCCCCCAATCCCCAAAATTTGCATCCAAAACCAAAAGAAATCATGTCCTATAGGACCTCCATACTTCGCCCCTACTGCGCATGCGCAGTGTCAAGGACGTTCCGAAATTGGCGCCAATTATCATTCTCTGTTTTGCCCTTCATCAGTCAACATCTCACTGATCTTTGTGCTTGTAAATCTCAGTTTAAAGGATGCCAGACACGTAATTATTGGAGAAATGGTGATTCTAAGGAGGATATAGAACGAGGAGAGGAAAAAGGAGTGACAAAAAATAATCAGGGCTGTACTTAAAAATTTTTTATGAAATTATGTTAAGTTGCCTATTTTCGAGGCATGGGCCTCTTGTTGTCATTCTTGCTAAAATGTTGCACTGCTTATTCAGTGTTTCCTCTCCCATGGTCTTCTAAGTCCCCCCTTGCAATTCTCCCATGCTTTTGGCATATTTTTGAGAAAGATCATTTCTAAATTTTCTTGGGAGAGTTGCTTGGTTACAGAATGTTTTCTGTTATTTTCCCCATAGTTACGTTTTCACACATGGGTGTATAAACGTTGTGTTCTGCATCATCCATCTGATGTTCTGCAGATTCTCCCCTGGGAGTCTCTGTCTTGCATCAGATAGAGTGTAATTTTGATGACTGATTTCGGGCCAGTTTTTTCAGTGCCTGGAGTCATGTATTTTTATACTGTACCAATGACCCAGACATAGCTGGTGCTAACTCTTAAAATATAGGGCCAAACACAAATTTTGCCCCCCAATCCCCAAAATTTGCATCTAAAACCAAAGAAAACATGTCCTGAAAGGCTTTCCACCCTTCACCTCCACTGCGCATGCGCAGTGTCAAGGACGTTCCGAAATTGGCGCCATTAATCATTCTAAGTTTGGCCCTTCATCAGTTAACATCTGACTGATCTTTGTGCTTGTAAATCTCAGTTTAAATGATGCCAGACACATAAATATTAGTGAAATGGTGATTCTAAGGAGGATAGAGAAGGAGGAGAGGATAAATGTGTGACAGAATATTATCAGGGCTGTAACTTAAAATTTTTTAATGAAATTATGTTAAGTTACCTATTTTCGAGGCAGCAGCCATTTTGTTGTCATTCTGATTATGTAGTTACACTGATTTTTCAGTGTTTTCCTATCTCCCTGTCCTTTAAGTCCCCCCTTGCTATTCTCCCATGCTTTTGGCATAGTTTTTGTAATTATTATTACTAAATTTTCTTGGGAGTTTTAGCTGAATAACAGAATGAATTCTGTTCTTTTCCCCATGTTTACGTCTTCACCTACGGGTGGTTAGGCGTTGTGTTCTGCATCTACCATCTGATGTTCTGCAGTTTCTTCCCTGGAAGTCTCTGTTTTGCATCAGATAGTGTATTTTTGGTAACTGATTCCGGGCCTGGGTGCCTGGAGTCTTATTTTAGTGTTTTTACATTCATTGTTTACATTTACAACAGCCCTCTGTGTGAGGGGGGGATTTCTGGAAAATAATATCCTGATGTTATTTTAATCATAACTAGATACATTATTATTGTTCGTAAGTGTTGAATAAATTGTTTAAAATATTTTTAAAATTTTTGTCCACACTTAGGCTTGGGATCCATTGGGGCTCAACGTTACTTTTCAGAAACTTGGGCTATTCTGAAAAAATATTTTTTCAAAATATTTTGATTTCATTTATTTTTTCTATATTAATGGATCATATTATTATTATGTATTTTGATTACCAGGGGTTAGTGCGAGTACCAGGACTTGTTTTCTTTTCACATTGAAAAGATATTGATCAATTGTAATAAGAGGAAGTCTTCCTCTGACTTTTATAATCATTCTATATGTGGTCAGTATACTCGCATTAACTCCTGTTCAGTATCGTATGATTTCGATGACAATATGGGAAGCGTATGTCACGGTATGTTATTGGGGAATTGGACACTCCGGTCCTTTCCCCGCAGGGTCACTCTACTTTATCAATTTCTATTTCAGACGATCAAGATTAGGGTGATATATCTGTGATGTCTTCCAACAGTGTGCCTCCGTCGTCACAATTAATGAAGGGCAAGCGGAAAAGTGCTCATGTAAATACGGCAATTGCCTAAGAGGACCCTAGTAGGTTCGACGGCCTTTGACGTCCGCTAGCTCGCCCGGTGTAGCGTCCATTCACCGAATGGTTCGGCAGCCGGGTTCGTCCGTTGCGGTCTAGAAGGAATTTTGGGGTGATGCGAGCACTATAAATCAACCAAATGCACACCCAGTGACGGCGGATCGGAGGGAGAACAGAGGAAGCCTTTTAGTCCGGTTCATAGCTCGTTCTGGTCCATCCGGACGGCGAGCGAGAGAGGCCCCTCTCTCGTACAACAACATCTGGCCCCAGATGTTGTGGTACAAAATGTTTCGCATTCGGAGCATACGTCCGTCGCTCGGGACGCTCCGACATATAGTCAGTCCGGAGTAGACTGTCAATAAGGCTTCCTCATTCTCATGGTAGCGCACACGACCACTCTTGGCTACGTGACCACGGATATCCAGTCAGCTTCGCCAGTCAGAGAATCATCGGCGACCAGGTCACACCATCCGGTAGCCAGGGACACGAGGCCTGCAGACTCCGGACGTTCGCATAGGAAGTGTGCGGGAGTCAACGTACACGGAGCTTCCGGCGGCAATGCATCGTAAGACCGCTACTGCACAGGCCTCGGGAACGGACATGCTTTCCTAAATAGCACAGTTTATCGCAGCATCCCAGCATCAACTGAATCTGTCGCATATTTTTTATCCGACGATGCTGGGTCGGGACGCTCCGCGGAAGCGGGTGCGGACGTCCGAAAATTTCATCCGGTCCGACGGGATACCGAAAGGGATTTGGAGGATTTCGAGCTTTCCCTTTTGGAACAACATATGCTGTTGTGTATGTCATCTGACTTGGTCTTCTACAGCTTCTTTCGTCGGACCAGATTGCTGCGATGCCGGATAAGAAACTGATAGCGTTGGTGGACTTAGAAATTTTTGGTTCGGTTCAGGGACATCGTTCCTCAGTTCCGACATAGTCCAATAATGTCACACAAACTTTCGAATTATTGAACGACGCTATATATATTATTATTATATGCTTGCTATAACCAAGCATTTCTGGTTTCTTGTTCGCAAAGTTACGGAGATGTCTTTCAAAAGTGTGCCTCTGTCGTCATAGTTAATGAAGAGCTAGCGGCAATAAGTGCTCATGGAATATGTCTATCGCCTACGGAGTGACATTCGCTAGCTCACCCGGTGTAGCGTGCATTCATCGAATGGTTCGGCTGCCGGGTTCGTCCGTTGCGGTCTAGGAAGGAGATTTGGGTGATGCGAGCACTTTAATTACTTTAGTACTCACCCAGTGACGGCAGATTGAGGACAGATCGGAGGAAGCCTGTTAGTCCGGTTCCTGGCTTGTCCAGGTCCGTCCGGGCTGTGAGCGAGAGAGGTCCCTCTCTCGTCCAACAACATAGGGGACCGCATGTTGTGGTTCTGATATTTTACATTCGGAGCATATGTCTGTCGGTCGGGACGCTCCATTATATTGACAGTCCGAGAGACTGTCCATAATGCTTCCTCATCCTCACAGCAGGGCACACGACCGCACTTTGGCTACGTGACCTCGAATATCCGATCAGTTTCGTCATTCAGTGATTCCACGGCGAATAGGTCGCGCCATCCGGTAGCCAAGGGACACGAGGCCTATACACTCCGTTCACTCGTATATTGGTAGTATGCACGGGGTAACGATCACAGAGCTTCCAGCGGCAATGCATTGTAGGACCGCTTCTCCTCAGGCCTCAGTGACGGACGTGCTATCCGAGTTAGCACAGTTGTTTCGCAGCATCCCAGCAATTGACAGTTTCTTGGTCGAATCAGGAATTATCCGACGGCGCTGGGTCGGTGCGGTCCGCGGTTGCATCAGGTACGGACGACCGAATGCTTTATAGGGTCCAACAGGATGGTGAAAGGGATTCGAAAGATTTCGAGTTTTCCCTTTCGTAGTATCGGAAGCTGCCATTCATATCTTCTGGCTTTATCTTCCAGTGATTGTTATTTCGGACTACATTGCTGCGATGTTGGATAAGAGACTTATAGCGTCATTGGACTCGGAATTTTCGATCGGTTCGGGTACATTGTCCCTGACTTACCGACGCAGTCCAATAATTTCATTACAACAGGTGTTTTATTTTTCGACGCTATATATGCATACAAGCCTGCTACCAAGCATGATAGTTTAGTTTCTTGTCCGCGTAGCTCTTTTCTGCCATTTTATCATTTATACGAATAGTTTATTTTGGCAGTGCAGGGCATACCGAGAGTTCATATGCGTCTAGACGGTGTGGTTAAAGACTGGAAATATTCTTTTTCGCTGTCTATGTCTTTTCCAACTTCAATGTTGGAAACGACAATGATGTCTAGTAGACTTAATTTAGACGCTTTATCATACGTGAGGCGTTATCATTACGTCTTCAAGAAAAGATTTACGGGATATTATTCTCAATGTAATTTCTTTTGAGGGCAGTAGTTTGTTCATGTATAACTCCGCCCTTCAGTGGCTGATTGGAGTTGGTTAGACGTGACGCAGCCCTAGCTACATCCACGCGCGTGGATAGTAAGGTTAAGAACTCTCTTAGAGTCGCTTCGTTCTCGGAGAAGCTTCTCTTCGATGGCAACTTTTCAGCAATCCATGAATTGCTCGATTTACACGTTCTCTTGTCTATCTAGTGTTACAAGAGATTCAGACTGGGGCAAACATTCGGTGGTTGACTCAGAGAGTGCCACTGCAGTTGCCGGACCCGAGTGTTGCTGTTATGATGGTAGCCAGTCGAACAGATTGGGATATAATACTGATCCCAATGGATTCGTAGTGCCAGGGTCTTTGGGTTCCGCAGTCTCTTGGCAACCAATTATCTTCCGCGGAATAATCTTTTTTAGGCTTGCTTTATGTCATTGCATGAACATTATTCAGAAACGCATGCCCAAATCCTGTCCGTTAATTCGACAGTAGTGGCGTATCTCCGGAACCAGGGAGGCACTCTTTCGTTTCCGTTATTCAATTTAATGAAAAGAATCCGTCTGTTGGTTATAGTACACCAAGTTCTGTTTTGGTCCGTCATATTCCGGGTCGTCTGATTGTTTTACCGGACTCCCGTTCACTTAGGGGTCGCTTGTTGCTGTCAGAATGGACTCTCAACAAACAAGTATTCAATCAGATTTGCTATCTATGGGAGCTCCCAATGATGATTTATTTACGACACAGCTTGCTAATCAATTGCAGACGTATGTGTTGGCTTGTCCGGATCTCTGAGCTAATGTTGTTAACGCTCTAGTGATCTATAGGACGGAATGATAGGATACGCGTATCCTCCGGCGCTGTTGTTTCAGCAGGTATTGCTAAGATAAACAACCACAATACATTTCTGTTGATAGCATCTCTATCTTCACAGAGACCATGGGTAATTTACTCTGTTGTCTACTGTGGGACTTAACGTGAAATCTTCCTCAATGTGAGGATCTTTTTTCACTGGGTAAATCGTGTCATCCTTATCACAACTCGCAAGGTCGCAACCTTCATGTATTCCATTGTGTGGTCCGTATTGCATTGTAAGCATTGTACTGGACGAGCTTTGGACGCGATTTCTTACTATAGGAGATCCTCTTCTTCGCTATTCTATGCGGCTAAAGTGGAGGCTCTTCCGTCATTGGTGTAGGGATCATTATGTTCATATTGTTGATCCCTCCATACTACTCATTGCAATTTTTTAGTATACTTGTTTCACAAGATCTACTGCAGCCTGTTATTATTAAGGTTATAGGTTTATGTTACCTCATACCTATGCACTCTAGGATAGTTTACAATTGAGTCTTATGTCTCTTTATCTAAGTCAGTTAGTAACTTTTTGATAAATAGACTTAGAATCTTTAGATTAAATTCCTATATGGAATTTAACTTCGGTTCTTATTTAGCTAAGTAATCATTTGAGCCTCTGGAAACAGTAGTTTTCAAATTCTGACCTTTTAGACAGTAATTCTGTTGGTTTCTCTTTTACTGAAGAGTCGGTGAGTTTCATGCACTATCAATGGATGATTTTTACTTTCATAGTTTCAGAATCATTACTTCCTTTACTATTTAGGTTGGATTTTTGCATAAGAGTTAGGCTCCTAATATCCGGAACCTATTGTTATTAAGGTCCTTCCGTCTTCGTACGGGCATAGGCCTTTACTCTTTCCGGTTAGAGTTAATGTATTTATAAACAGATATCTGTTTATTACTACGGGCGTAAGCTTCTTCTGTCTTTGATGCCTAGTAGAAGGACGTTACGCTCCATTCTATTATTAATGGATTCTATTAACTATCGGTACTGCTTATGGTATATCATTGACTCAGCAGTTGTGCTTAAGATTTGGGCTCACATTAAGATTACATCTTGGGCTTACATTAATAGTGTCGCTATTATAGATTTTTGAAGGCTGCTCATTGCGCTCAGCCATCCACATTCATGAATTTTTATCTCAGAATATCGAGTCCATTTCTGGAGGCCTCTATTGTTAGGTCTATTATCTACTGCTCAGAATGTCATTCACTTAACAGTTGCTACTATAGCTAGGTAGGCTGTCTGTTTCGGCAGTGTCTCCGTTCTGCTGCCCTCTTCGCTCTGGGCTATTTGACCCAGGGCAAGAAAAAGGGGGGGGGGGGGGGGGGAGGGTGTTCCCTTGGGTCACCTGTTTTACTATGAAAACAAGGGAATACCTCCTCCGGAGTTAGTAATTCTGAGCTGTTTTTGGGATGGTTGTTTAGTGAGAAGTTTATGTTTTAAAAATTCATTCACGTCTTAGTTTTTAAAGTATAGCTTTTGAATATTGCAACAGACATGATTATGCAATCCTCAGACACTTTTTAGGAGTATAAGAGTCTCTATTCTCTAGACTTACTTTATTTATTGGCTTACTTTAAAAATTATTAGTATAAGGATTATATTGGATATTAATAGAGTACATGGATGTATGAAGCTCAATTTTGGAAGGTGTTGTATCTTTCTAATTTATCATAAATAAGAAAGATACATGTAAGGCCTATTACTTCTTTTTCCCTACAGGGGATGACTCTATTTTATATTATTGAGCGTATTCCATTTTGCTCTATGTCCTTGGCCCTCCAGCCTTTTTACTATTCAGCTATGTCTGGGTCATTGGTACAGTATAAAAATGTTAAAAAATTTATAGTAATTTCTATATTTTTTATACTTACCAATGACCCAGACGGGGATGGCCCTCCCAGGAGTTGGGAACTCTTGCCTCCCCGCTGAGTACATAGCGCTTACCAGGCACTGGTTATTAGAATGATTAATGGCGCCAATTTCGGAACGTCCTTGACACTGCGCATGCGCAGTGGAGGTGAAGGGTGGAGGGCCTTTCAGGACATGTTTTCTTTGGTTTTAGATGCAAATTTTGGGGATTGGGGGGCAAAATTTGTGTTTGGCCCTATATTTTAAGAGTTAGCACCAGCTATGTCTGGGTCATTGGTAAGTATAAAAAATATAGAAATTACTATAAATTTTTTAACTTTCTGGTGTTTTACACTGTTTGTTTACATTGGCAACAGTCTCTTTTGAGGGGGGCTGTTTTCCTTTGGTGTAGTTTATCTCACTATAAGATACATAAGTGATTTCGGCTTTTCGCTGGAAGGTGAATGAGAAAGTCAAACTTTGAAACCGCTGATTTAATGAATTGATTTAGTCACTGTCACTATCAATTATTCGAATTCGTTTGTATTTGGGACTCTGGAATTCATTACTGATGTGCTGACTCGTTTAAAGTACATGTGATTCGTCATCCGAACCTACGATGAAATATCGATTTCTAAATATCATTTTGATATTTCGTTTTGCCGACCGACAGGGGAATATGACTTAATTTTTCAGCGTGAATTGATGCCTGAGCATTAAATAAACATTTTTATTATCCGTAAGTGTTGCATTAATTATTTAATATAAATTTAAAATTTTTGACCACACTTAGCCATCGGATCCATCGGGGCTCAACATTACTTTTCAGAAACTTGGGCTTCACTGAAAAAATATTTTTCAAAAATTATTTTGATTTGCAATTGTTTTTTCATTATTAATGGATCATGTTATTATGTATCTTTGTGTCAGGGGTTTGTGCGAGTAACTAGGACTTGTTGTTGACTTTTCACAATGAAAGGATATTGTTCAAATTGTAATAGGAAGAAATCTTCCTCTGACTTTCATGATCGTTGTATTAATTGTAGTCAGTGTTCTCGCACTAATCCCTGTTCTATATGTCAATATTGGGATGACAAACATTGGAAACGTGTGTCACGATATGTTGTTAGTGGAGAAAGGGCTATGCCGGCTCTTTCTCCGCAAGGTCACTCTACTCTCTCAGTTTCTATTTCAGAGGAACAAGAACAGGGTGATGTTTCCATGTTATCTTCCGCAAGTGCGCTTCCGTTGTCACAAATGAATACAGAGCTAGCGGCAAAAGTGCTCATGGAGATTAAACAAATGTCGTCCGCTAGCTCGCCCGGTGTAGCGTCCATTCACCGAATGGTTCGGCAGCCGAGTTCGTCCGATGCGGTCCAGGAGGAAATGTTGGGTGATGCGAGCACTATAAACATTCAACGTGCACACCCAGTGACGGCGGATAGTAGGCGAGATCGGAGGAAGCCTTTGAGTCCTGTTCCTAGCTCGTCCAGGTCCAGCCGGGCCGCGAGCGAGAGAGGCCCCTCTCTCGTACAACAACATCTGGGACCAGATGTTGTGGTACAAAATGTGTCGCAAGCAGAGCATACGTCCGTCGCTCCGGACGCTCCGTTGTATAGGCAGTCCGCGGAGACTGCTCAGGCTTCTTCCTCTCGTCAGCGCACACGACCGCACCTTGGCTACGTGACCGCCGATATTTTACCAGCTTCGCCGATCAGGGATTCTTCGGCGACCAGGTCACACCATCCGGTAGCCAGGGACACGAGGCCGATGGACTCCGGACGTTCGCATAGGAAGAGTATGCGGGAGTCATCAGATGCGGAGCTGCCCTCGGCGAAGCAGCGAAAGACTGCGCCTCCGCAGGTCTCGATGCCGGACGTACTTGTGCAGATAGCACAACTTATCCCAGCAGCCAACAGAAACGGTGTCGGATCAGGAATTATCCGACGGCGCTGGGTCGGTACGCTCCGCCGAAGCATCGGGGGCGGACGACCGGGAGCATCATGAGGTCCGACCGGATGGTGAAAGGGATATGGATGACTTGGAGCTATCCCTTTTGGAACAACATAAAGCTGCCGTGGACTTCATCTGGCACTTTCTTCCTCAAGTTGTTCCGTCGGGCCAGACTGCTGCAGTTCCGGACAAGAGGATTATAGCGTCATTGGACTCTGATTTTTTTGAGCGGTTCAGGGACATCGCTCCCGAGTTTCCGTCTCAGTCCAATAATGTTGCAAGAACATTTGAATTATTGAACGACGCTATATTCAAACTTGCTTCCAAAACGGGGAAAGCAGGTTTCTTGTCCGCCAATACTCTCAACCTGCCTTTCATTAATGCAAGGAATAAATTCGACACGGCAGGACAGGGTATTCCGAGAGTTCCTCTGCGTATGAACGACGAGGCGGAAGACTTAGAGCTATCATTACCGTCGTCGGCGTCTATTCCAACCGCGGTGTTGGAAACAACTATTTCGTCTAACAGAGCCAGTTTAGATGCCTTATCTTACGCAGATCACCTTACTAAGGCGTTATCACTGCGCCTTCAAGGGAAAGAATTTCAGGATATACAATCCTCTTTAAGACTTCTTTCAAGGGCAGTAGCTTATTCCATGTGTAACTCCGCCCTTTCAGTGGCAAACCTGGAGTTGGTTAGATGTGACGCAGCCCTAGCTACATCCACACTCGTGGATACTAAGGTGAAGAACTCTCTCAGAGTCGTTTCGGTCTCCGGAGAACTTCTCTTTGATGGCAAGCTTTCTGCAATTTATGATAAAATTACAAAGAAAGCTTCGGATTCTCTGTTGTTCAAATCTGCTTCTAAGAAGTCGGATACGGCAGACAAGAATAAGACAGGCACTTCTGGGTCTAATGCGCCCAAGAGAGGTTCCTATAGAGGTTCCGGTGCGTCCTCTTGGTCTTATTCAAGAGACCGTCAAGGTAGCGACTCACGTTCGGGACGTCCTTCGGGCCGGGACAACCGGTCGGACGCCCCGAGGTCGACAGGACGAGGTGCTGGTTGTGGAGGACGTGGTTTCTCCTACCGCAGGCCTCGCAGGTCCAGGAGGTGATGGCTTAAACCTCTATCGCGTACCGGTTGGCGGAAGGTTGTCGAGCTTTTCACAAGAGTGGGCGTCAATTACGGATGACCCTTGGGTGAGAGGAGTGACTTTGGAAGGTCTAAAGATATCCTTCAAACGAAAGCCTCCATTAACTCGAAGTCCAAAATGGACTCAACTTCCGTCAAATCCGCAGAAAAGAGACACTCTATTATCAGAGGTGCAGTCTCTTTTAATGAAGAACGCGGTAGAGGTCGTAGAAAACCAGGAGACTCCGGGTTTCTACAGCCATCTGTTTCTGGTTCCGAAACCAGACGGCTCGTTCCGTCCAGTCATAGATTTGAGCTGGATAAACAAGCTGATCGTCGCTCCGAAGTTTTATATGGAGATGATTCGATCGGTCAGAGCGAGTATTCGGGTGAACGATTATGCAACGAGCATAGATCTCAAAGATGCGTACTTTCACGTCATGGTACATCCGACATTCAGAAAGTATCTACGCTTCGCAGTCCTAGGAGTGGTGTATCAATTCCGGGCGATGTGCTTCGGATTGAATCTAGCACCCTGGGCTTTCACTCGGGTAATGAACTCGGTAATGATCTATTTCCGAGCTCATTCGTCTGCGGTAACGTCGGCCTACCTGGACGACATTCTTCAGAGGTACGGCAACGAGTTAACGCTTCAGAACGATGTTCAGAATCTACTTCTATTGCTCCGACGTCTCGGTTTTATAGTAAACGAGGAGAAGTCGGATCTGGTGCCGTCCAAGTCATTCACACATCTGGGAATGAGCTTCGAGACGCACAACATTCTCGTTCGTCTGCCGTTAACCAGAGCGAAATTAGTCAGTTGTTACGCTCGCTATTGTCTGCACGCAGACAAAGTCACAGCGAGAGAATTTATGAGACTGATAGGTCTGTGCGGAGCCGCTGCGGATCTCATTCCGATGGGGCGGTTACGCACGCGCCCTCTCCAAATTTTCTTGACTCAGAATTGGAGTGTGAAAATTCATTCGCTCGACATAGACGTTCTCTTGTCAGATCAAGTGAAACAAGAGATTCAGACTTGGGCAAACATTCAGTGGTTAACTCAGGGAGTTCCGCTGCAGTTGCCGGATCCGAGTTTTACCATTATGACGGATGACAGTCAAACAGGTTGGGGTGCATCATTGATCCCAACGGATTCGAGATGCCAGGGTCTTTGGGATCCGCAATTCCTGGGCAAGCACATAAACATCAAGGAAATGATGTCAATTTGGCTTGCGTTACGTCATTGGATGGACATTATTCACAATGCTCATGTCCAAATCCTATCCAACAATACGACAGTAGTGGCGTATATACGGAATCAGGGAGACACTCATTCAGTTCCGTTGTTCAATCTAACGGAAAGAATCCTTCTGTTTGCGCTAGAACATCAGGTTCTTCTTTCGGTCCGTCACATACCGGGTCGTCTGAATGTGCTAGCAGACTCCCTTTCACGAAAGGGTCGCTTGTTGCCGTCGGAGTGGACTCTCAACAAACAAGTATTCAATCAGATTTGCTACCAATGGGAACGGCCAATGATAGATTTATTTGCGACACATCTCAACAATCAGTTGCAGACGTATGTGTCTCCGTGTCCGGATCCAAGAGCATTTGCAGTAGACGCTCTGTCGATCCCGTGGGACGGAATGATAGGATATGCGTATCCTCCAGCGCCGTTAATTCAGCAAGTATTGCTAAAGATAAAACAATCTCAATGCAAGATTCTGTTGGTAGCATCTCTGTCTCCACAGAGACCGTGGATAAATCTACTCAGGTGTCTGTTGTGGGACCTACCGCGAAAGCTTCCTCCACGGTAGGATCTTCTTTCGCAGGGGAAATCGCGTCAACTCCATCACAATCCGCAAGGTCTCAACCTTCACGTTTTTCCGTTGTGCGGTCCTTCTTGCATGGCAAGCACTTTACAGGACGAGCAGTGGATGCGATTTCTAACTGTAGGAGGACCTCCTCTTCGCTAAACTATGCGGCTAAGTGGAAAGTTTTTCGTTGTTGGTGTAGGGATCATTCTGTAGATATTTTCGATCCCTCTATACCAGACGTTGCAAACTTTCTAGTATACTTGTTTGACGAAATCAAACTGCAGCCTGTTACTATTAAGGGTTATAGGTCTATGTTATCTGATACCTATGCACATCATGATAGTTTACAGATTGGATCTAATGTCTCTTTATCTAAGTTGGTTAGAAACTTCTCGATAAATAGACCCAGAACTCTTAGGTTAATTCCTAAATGGAATTTAGCTTGGGTTCTTCTTAAACTGAAGGAAAAGCCATTTGAACCTCTTGGGACAGTAGATTTCAAATTCTTATCTTATAAGACAGCTTTTCTCTTAGCTTTCTCTTCTGCTAGAAGAGTCAGTGAGCTTCATGCACTGTCGGTGGATGATTCTCACTATCGTAGTGTCGGGAACACTATCACCTTCACTACTAATGTGGGTTTTTTAGCTAAGAATCAGGCTCCTAATAAATATCCGGAACCTATTGTCATTAAGGCTCTTCCGTCTTCAGACGGGCGTAGGCCTTTACTCTGTCCTGTTAGAGCGTTACGTATCTATAAACAGAGATCTCAGTTTATCAGAAAGGGACGAAAATGCTTCTTTCTGTCTTTGACGCCTAATAGAAGGGACATTTCGGTCCATTCTATTGCTAGATGGATTCAATTAACTATCCGTACTGCTTATGAGAGTTTATCTTCTTCTCAGCAGTCTGTGCTTAAGATTTCCGCTCATGAAGTAAGAGCTCTTGCTACTTCTTGGGCTTACGCTAATAGTATTGCTATTACAGATTTAATGAAGGCTGCTTATTGGTCTCAGCCATCCACATTCACGAATTTTTATCTCAGAAACATTGAGTCCATTTCTGGAGACCTGCATTGTTTAGGTCCGTTATCTGTTGCTCAGAATGTCGTCCACTAAACAGTTGCAACTATAGTTATGCAGGCTTTCTGTTCCGGCAGTGACTCCGTCCGGCTGCCCTCTTCGCTCTGGGCTATTTGACCCAGGGCAAGGGGAAGGGGGGCGGGGGGGGGGGGGGGGGGGGGGGGGGGGGGTGTTCCCTTAGGTCACCTGCTTTATAGTGAAAAGCAAGGGAATGCCTCCTCCGAAGTCAGTATTTCTGAGTCGCTTCCGGGATGGTTTTAAAGTGTAATATTAATGTTAAAATTCATTCATGTCATATTTTTAAAGTGTAGCTCGGTGTGAAGCATTTGTATATGTCAAGTGTCAAACGGGCGTTAATATACAATCCTCGGACACTTTTGAAAGAATATAAAGAGTCTCAATTCTCTGGACTAACTTTATTTATTGGCTTACTTTAAAAATAATTAGTATAAAGGGTTATACTGGATGTTAATAGAGAACATGAATGTTATTGTGCTCAATTATGAAGGGTATTGTATCTTTCTAATTTAACATAAAATAAGAAAGATACATGTAAAGCCTAATACTCCTTTTCTCCTTGAGGTGTTGCCTCTATATTATATAGTTGAGCTTATTGGATTTTCCTCTATGTCCTAGGCCCTCCAGCCTTTTTACTATTCAGCTAAGTCTGGGTCATTGGTACAGTATAAAAATGTTAAAAAATTTATAGTAATTTATATATTTTTTATACTTACCAATGACCCAGACGGGGATGTCCCTCCCAGGAGTTGGGAACTCTTACCTCCCCGCTGAGTACATAGCGCTGACCAGGCACTGCCAGTAAGAATGATAATTGGCGCCAATTTCGGAACGTCCTTGACACTGCGCATGCGCAGTAGGGGCGAAGTATGGAGGTCCTATAGGACATGATTTCTTTTGGTTTTGGATGCAATTTTTGGGGATTGGTGGGCAAAATTTGTGTTTGGCCCTGGTTTTGTTAGAGTTAGCACCAGCTAAGTCTGGGTCATTGGTAAGTATAAAAAATATATAAATTACTATAAATTTTTTAATTTTCCACTGATTCTTATGAGTTGGTTGGAGCAGGGTTAAACCTTGAATAGCAGCCATGCTGGCATCTGTTCTTGAGTTGGGGGCAGTAGCTTTGTTTGTTGCCCCTCATGGTCAAGTTTACGTCTCAAGGATTTGGCATTCCTAACCTTACCAGTGAACCAAGCAGAAAATGGGCTTATACTGAATGTGAGATTTTTTATTGGTGCAAACTCATCAGTGATGAAGACACATTCAATGTCGCCCATGGGCTGTCTTCCACTCACAGGCGTGATTGGTATGGAAGCAAGAGCCTCTGCAAATTCACATGGTTAGTATTATGATATTTACAGTATGTATTGTTCTTTTCAAGCCAGTAACTCCTCTGATAAGATCCGAGTCTGACTCTAGTGATTAGCAATCTTAATATGTGGCTGCTTCTGTGTATGATATCAAGTGCATTGGGAAAAGGTTAATGGGAAAAGATTCAAAAATAAGCTGTAGTGTTCTTGCTTGTTCATCCAAGCATTTCCATAATTCCTGGTTAACATACCTGTACTATTTCTTTGCAGTTGCTGAAAAATTTGTGAAATGAAATTAATTGACCAAAAGGTTACCTGATAAAAGTGGAAGTTACCTTTTCTGGGCTGCCTCATTTTACAATTTGTTCAGAATTCCTTTCAGGTTTTTAATACATTACAAATCATGGAATTCTAATGATGTTTCTGTTCCATGATGCTATTTCAAATGTGGACAAAAACATGATGTTGATAGAGTTCTTTGTGACAATATGTCACAAAACATTATTCCATTTACTCAATTAGGATATAGCTTGCAAATTGAGCTGATTTATCCCTGATGAATGAACTGATCTTAGTACAGTCCCTTTTAAATGGATATCTCATAATTGAATAACCCCTTTAATTGAGTATAATTTCCAAAAACAAAACCATTTACCATACATACCTTCAGTCAAACTTGACCAGTTAATTGCACATAGGTTATAGAGTTCATTCAATAAAAAAAATATGTGAAGACATCGGAGTATTATTCTGATAACCACTACAGTGGAACCCTGTTAATTCAATATTCACTTTGCCAATGAAAATTATTCAATTAACAGGAGTATTCAATTAACAGGGATTGTGTCTCTTTCCTGCATTCTAGAGAGAAACTTAGCCAAACAAGATATAATTGATTAAATGCCTTTATTGGATGTACAGAGGTGAAATAGGTCTATAAACAAAGGAAAACTGGAGCGAGTCATGGAAATTTCTCGACAGGTGACAAGAATTTTTATTCAATTAACAGGAGTTTACTCTATAACGTATATTCAGTTTACAGGACAAATTTGTGTTGGAGGTATGGTAAATGGTTTTGTGTTGGGAAATTATATTCAATTAACAGGGTTATTCAGTAAAGAGATATCCAGTTGAGTGGGCTTCACTGTACTAGAATCCCCAGGTTTAGAGACCTATTTGTCCTCAGTACATGCTGTATAGACATTTAGTCCATCATGTTGTGGACAGCTGTTATTTACTTGACTCCCAAAAATTCGAGTTTTTGTTGGCTCAGACACTGGATCAGTCAGAATGAATGGACTAGAAGTTACATTCAAAGTAGGGAAGATCAGCAGAAAGGTTGAATTCCATAAGGGCAGTGTTTTCTGAAATTATTTGATTGATAAAATGTTAAAATCCTCTGTCATCCTCATTTAGGTCTTTCCATGATGGATAAATTTTCAAGTGTTTGAATTATATCATGTCTGCTCAGTGTTATCTTCCCCTTCCTGTCTCTGTTGTTCCAATGTGCTTTCAGCATTTTGATTTATTTTCAAAAAAAATTTTGTTTTGTTTACGTTTGACAACAGCTACCCAAGGACAGCTGTTCTGGCCCACCCCCTAGATTAGTCCCCGTCCCATTCTTGTATGGCATCTGCCATCATTGTTTATTAGTCCTACCAGGTCTATTGTGTCAGTCTTGATTATCAATAGTACATAAGTTTTCTAAATATTTTATTTTGAAAACTTGTCACACTCTTGCAATTGGTAGTCAAGTGCTTATCATGATTATTATTTACACTTATTAGAGTTTATTAGAAGCCGAAGTATTGGGGTTATGTTACATACTTCATCTCCATAGGTCTCCCTCCTCGCTCCTCTGATTGAATAAGAGCTTGATTAGTTTTTAGAGCTGCAACGAGCAGCTCTATATGTGGCAATGTGGGTCTGTCTGTCAGTCAGTCGGTTGGTCTGTCGGTCTGTCTGTCACCAATGAGTTTCAAAAACACCATAACTCCTAAAATACTTGATGGAATGACACCATACTTGGTATGCAAGTGTATCTTCATGATGTCTACACCCTCTCAATGGTGCATATCATTCGGATAATTTCTGTCACATTTATGGACTTGTCACCAACAAGTTTTTTTGTCACCAACAAGTTTTAAAACATCATTGGTGTTGCACGAATCGTCGCAGCTTCGACACTGTGACAGTGCACTCTAGTTTCTATGTTTGCAGCTCCAGTGGCATATGTTACTGTCTGATGTCATCAAGGGAAATGTTTGAAAAGATGATAACAATGGGATAACTGCCTATAAAATCATTCTTCAAGGCCAGTGATCATTCGATGAATGTATATGCCACAACCCACTAAAAAAAAGGTTGAGGTTACTCCATCTCAGTTCAAATCATCAACTTATTAATGATTTGAACTGGAATGGAGTAACTTCGACCATCATCAAAGTTATTGATTTTTTGTTGCCCAGTGACGTGTGGTACACAAGAGGTTTATTTACTAAATTTGTTTTCTTTAATGTTGCCTTGCTCATTCAGGTTGAATTTTTTTTCAGAAATGCTACTTTACCTGCATATAACAAAACTTTGAGCATTTGAGACAAATATATCTTTTTAGCCCGACTGTTTATTAGCCCGACTGTTTTTAGCCTGACTGTTTACAGTGAGGGCTATAGTAATGACTTTTGTCTGTCCATCCGTCCGTCCATCCGTCTGTCCATCTGTTAACATTTAGAGTTTTTGTTAAAGTTTTGTGGTTAAAGTTTTTTACTGAAGGTTCAAGTGTTTTTTTTTGTTTTTTTTTCTTTTCCTGTTTAGTTGACGTTTGGAGTTTTGGTTAAAGTCTGTGGTTAAAGTTTTTTATTCAACCTTCAAGTACAGGCCATACCAGGTAGTTCTGGTCTGATCATGATGAAATTTTATATGCAGATTGTAGGTCCTGTCTACATGAGACCGTCCCCTTTTGGTCGTGATCGGTCAACTGGTATGGCTACCTGAGCCCAAAACCCGAAAACCATTAGCACAGTCTACAAGTCGTATTTATGAAGGGATTTCATTGCAACTTCATAGAATGCCTCTGTATAATGCCTAGATGAGAACACCCCGTTTGGGCATGATCTGTCAACCATGATGGATGCCCAAGCCCGAAACCCAAAAACTTTTAGCACAGTCTGCAGGTCATGTTTAATATGGACGTATTTCATTGTAACTTGATACGATGACTCCGTGTGATGTCTACATGAGAATTTCCCCATTTGGGCGTGATCTATCAACCGTCACGACTGCCCGAGCCCAAAACCCCAAAACCTTTAGCTCAGTCTATAGGTCATATTTATGGAGGGATTTCATTGTAACTTGATAGGTTGACTTCATATAATGTCTAGATGAGAAAGTCCCCTTTTGGACGTGATTGGGCAACTGTGATGTCTACAGGTGCCGGAAGCCCGAAAACCTTCAGCACAGTCTACAGGTCATATTTTTGAAAGGATTTCAGTGTAACTTCGTAGGATCAATCCACATCATGCCCAGATGAGAATGTCCCCTTTTGGTTGTGATCATTCAACCATGATGGCTGCCCGAGCCCGAAGCCCGAAAACCTTTAGCACAGTCTACAGGTCATATTTATGGAGGGATTTCATTGTAACTTGATAGGTTGACTTCATATAATGTCTAGATGAGAACGTCCCCTTTTGGGCAACTGTGACGGCAACAGAGGCCCGAAGCCCGAAAACCTTTAGAATATTCCACAGGCCATAATTATGAAGGGATTTCATAGTAGCTTGGTAGGATGACGCCAAGTTTGTGGTTAAAAACCCAGACAAACACCACCACCCCTCCCCCCCCCCTCCCCAATTAGGCTTCTTTTTTTTTCTTCTTTTCTCCAATATGCATTTTGAACTATTTACAGTCACTACATGTGGAACCTTTTTTTAAACTTACATACCCATCGGCACCCCCTCCCCCTCCCCCTCCGCCAGGGTCCAGTTAGGCACTTTTTTTTTCTTTCATCACAAAATGCTTGTTTACAGTTTTGGTTAAAAACCCAGCCAAACACCACCACCCCTCCCCCTCCCCCCCAATTAGGCATTTTTTTTATTTTATTTCCTCCGATATGCATTTTGAACTATTTACAGTCACTTCATGCAGAACCTTTTTTTCCTTTTGTCAAAAATGCTTTTTTACAGTTTTGGTTAAAGTTTGTGGTTAAAAATCCAGACAGAAATTATCCCCCCCCCCCCCCCCCCCCCCCCGCCCCCACACACACTCCCTAATTAGGCATTTTTTTTTTCTTTCCTCGAATATGCATTTGAACTATTTACAGTCACTACATGCAGAACGTTTTTTTTAACTCGCGTAACCACCACCCCCGGGGGACCAATTAGGCACTTTTTTTTACTTTCGTCAAAAATGCTTTTTTACAGTTTTTGTTAAAGTTTGTGGTTAAAAACCCAGACAAACACCACCCCCACCCCCATGGTGCCAGTTAGGTTTTTTTTTTCTTTGCTCAAAATGCATTCTGAAGGATTTAGACTGACCATGTGGAAAAAAGAAATGGACTCCCCTAACACACCCACACTCTCCCCCACCCCTCATCCCTCACCCCCACCTCCTCCTCACCCAGGGCCATTCATGCAGTATTTTTTCTTTGGAACAAAATGCATTTTTAGCCTGACTGTTTATAGTCAGGGCTATAGTCATGACTTTCGTCCGTCCATCTGTTGGTCCATCCATCTGTCTGTAAACAATTGGTTTCCGACTGATAACTCCAGTTTGGATTATTTGATTTCAACCAAAGTTGATATGTGTATTTTCCAGCTAGTAATACAGGCCAGGTTTCAATATAGGTTCCACAACTCCCTCCCCACCCCCCCCCCCCCCACACACACACACAGACACACACACACACACACACACACACACACACACACACACACACACACACACACACACCCAAACGTGTCACTTGGGCAATTATTCTCAAAATTCATTTTGAAGGATTGGGAATTATTACATGCAAAAAGGAAAATTTACTCATATAGCCCAACATTGCTGTATGTACTGCATCTTTAATCCTTTACCTAACACAAGTTGAAGCCAACAGTACAAATTATTTTTCTGTAACATCAGATTTTTTCATTTTTAGCTCAACTTTGGCGAAGCCAAATTTGAGCTTTTGCCATGGCCCGTCGTCCGTCTGGCCATCTGTCCGTCTGTCCGTCAACAATTGGATACGGCTCGGGCTAGAGGCCGTATTTATGAACCGATCTTTACGAAACTTCTTGGGTACCTTTGTTATGACCGTGGGACGAGAACGAGTGTTTTTGGGTTTGGTCCGAAATTCAAGATGGCTGCCAGCCACCATTTTGTACCGACGATGCAGAAATCTGTTTTTTGTACAGAACTTCCATATGAAAGCTATGATTTGAATGATTTTTTGTATGAATGTTTAGTACCATGGGATACATCACATATAATACGGGTTTTTTTCTCGTGCGTAAATTATGCAAATTAGACTAACTTTGATGTTTTTTGGTGTTACTTTCAGCACTGTAAGTGCAAATGCCAATACGGCTCGGGCTAGAGGCCGTATTTATGAACCGATCTTTACGAAATTCCTTGGGTACCTTTGTTATCACCATGGGACGAGAACGAGTGTTTTTGGGTCCGGTCCGAAATTCAAGATGGCCGATGGCAGCCATTTTGTACAAAATTTGGTGCAATCAGATTTTTGCACAGAACTTCCATATGAAAGCGCTGATTTGAATAATTTTTTGTGTGAATGTTTAGTACCATGGGATACATCACATATCATACGGGTTTTTTTCTCGTGCAGAAATTATGCAAATTAGATGAACTTTGATTTTTTCGGTGCTACTTACACACAGTAAGTACACATGTCAGTACGGCTTGGGCTAGAGTCTGTATTTATGAACCGATCTTCACGAAACGTCTTGGGTATCTTTGTTATCACCTTGGGACGAGAACGAGTGTTTCTGGGTGCGGTCCAAAATTCAAGATGGCTGCCAGTGGCCATTTTGTACCGAAATTAGGTCTAATCAGTTTTTTGTACACAACTCCTATATACGGCTCAGGCTAGAGGCCGTATTTATGAACCGATCTTTACGAAACTTCTTGGGTACCTTTGTTATCACCGTGGGATGAGAACGAGTGTTTTTGGGTGTGGTCCAAAATTCAAGATGGCCACCAGCAGCCATTTTGTACCAAAATTAGTGCAATCAGTCTTTTGTGCAGAACTTCTGTATGAAAGTTCTGATTTGAATATATTTTTGTTTGAATGTTTAGTAACATGGAATACATCACATATAGTACGGGGTTTTTTCTCATGCAGAAATTTTGCAAATTAGATGAACTTTGATTTATTCAGTGCAACTTATACACTGTAAGTGCACATGTCAATACGGCTCGGGCTAGAGGCTGTATTTATGAACCGATCTTCACAAAACTTCTTGGGTACCTTTGTTATCTCCTTGGGACGAGAACAAGTGTTTCTGGGTGCAGTCCAGAATTCAAGATGGCTGCCAGTGGCCATTTTGTACCGAAATTAGGTCCAATCAGTTTTTTGTCACAACTTCTACACAGCTCATATTTGTGAACTGATCTTCACGAAACTTCTTGGGTACCTTTGTTTTCACCTTGGGACAGGAATGAGTGTGTTTTGGGGTGCCTTTGTTATCACTGTGCTATGAGAACAAATATTTTGGGGTTCAGTCAGACCCACTCTGGGACTCAAAGATTTCTTTTCTAGTTTAGCATCTGACTGTCACCCACCTTTACAATACTTTACCTATACATTTGTTACAGGCAACGGTCAGTATTTATGTACAGACCGTTACAATACTTTATATGTACCTTTGTTATCAGGTCATTACCTAGATGTTTGTCATTGCTGTGTCACATACTATACATGTACATGTCTTTGTCTTGACAAGTTGAGCTACAGTGTCATTGACACTTTCATTTATTTACTTCTAACCATGGCTTATTAATCCTTATTGGAACAAGCTCATCAAGTTTGTTCCATTAATAGGTCATGAGGTATGTTTTGAAGTAGAGAAATGAAAAAATAAAATTTGAATAGCAAATTTTGAATATCATGAGTGCAGATATGGCAGATTCGTTAGGTAAACTGTTAACAAAAAATGGCTCCGACCATTTTGCGTCTAAGCATTGCCATTCCTGGGACAGTTGGGCTGCATGCGTGACATCACTCTAGTTTATGCCACTCATGGCATTAATTATTAGCCCACTTGCTGCAACTTCAATTTTAGACTGCCAAAATTTGTGCTGGAACATATAAATTTTTCTGTTTTATAGATAAAGACACTCTGAGTGGAAAGCTTAAAGTTACAAGATCACTAGATCGAGAAAAACAGGATATACACAAATGTGTGATGACGGCAACAGACAATGGGGAGATACCCAAAACTGGCACGGCTGTAGTCACTGTAAATGTTGGAGATGTAAATGACAATGCACCAATTATTACCAATTATCCATCACAAATAAATATACTGAGAGATGTTGACATTGGTTGGGTTCTTGTTGAAAATCTAACAACACATGATCTAGACATTGGTCTTAATGGAGATTATCAGTTCAGTATAAGTGGTAAGCACTGTTTACTAGATACACTTTAAATAATTACAAGTGATATTTCATTGAGTGAATGTCGGGCACCTAGATATACCAGAGATCGGAGGAAATATACGACAACGTAGTTGTAGCCAAACTGTACAATAAACAACATCACGGTGTGACCCGGATGTATATTTGCAAACAAAACTAACCGGTGGTACTAAAATGACAGATCCTAAAATAAGTTTCTGTCCGGTGCTCCTAAAAACATCAAAATGAACATGAAACAGACACGTGTCATAAAAAGTAAAAATCGCATCATCGTTTTACTACAGTATCAAAATCTGTTGTTACAACCAAATCTTACCAACGTTTTTATATTCGATTCAGAGCTCTCTCTAGGTGACGCTCATAATGATTACACACTCCCCACACAGTCTGATGGGGCTGGTTCTGTTGATGATAATTTCTTTGCACTTTTCAAACCTTTTGATGATTAGACCATTTTAGGCACAGTCATAAATGAAGCAATTGCTGACTTTGCAAATAGATCTGTCACTGTCTAAAACTGATCTTTCAGAAATCACCTAGAAGTTGTCCACTTGTTTCTGCTCCTAGAGTAAGTCCAGAATTTTGGACCCACCTTGACTTATGCTGTAAAAATCGTGATTGTTAGTTGCAGGACACTCAGAAATTTCTTGGGCATGCATCAGGGCTCGTTTTTCGACGGGAATCCGGGAATCCAATTCTTGTAATATTCCCGTAAACACAACCAGCGGGAATCCAAATGGATTCCCGTGTATCCCAATGTATAAATCTTATATTTTTGAGTTTTATTTTTACCTTTTTGACCTAAGTTGCATTCGCAAGCTGAAAACTCGATCTCGGTGACAATACCAGTTAGTAAGTTTGAATGTATTGTTTACAGAATTGTGACATATTTGGTTGAATACAACTGAACTGGAATTGGAGTAGAACTGGTAGACTTTTAAAAACTGCACCATTCCTGCGCAATAGAATTTCGGCCATGTTTCCAAGTCATTTCGTCCCCCGTTTATAGTAAAAAAACCCAAAACACACCACATGGCGAAATGACCATAAAAGTCCGAAATGACCAAAGAAGTACCGAATGCCTCGGTGATAAAGTAACCAGGTGTTGACGTGATCTGATGTTGAAGTAACATCGAAATTGAAAGTGTAAACTTAATTTCAACAAGGGCGAGTTGGTGGGGCCACTTTTTTATCCGCTGTCTGTAGAAACTCTGGTTCACTGTTGCTATGACTACCAGTACGGTATTGTTATTGTTTAGCGCCTTCATATCACTTCACACTCAACATGACATCAAGTGAGGATAACGAGAAAAAGGGAAAGCCAATTTCAGCTGCTTCTTTTGAATTGTGGCCAAACGAAGTCAAAGAAAGTTATATTTACACCAAAAATGAATCTGGGTCGAAAATTATAAAAGCCATCTGCCAGTTATGCTCGAAGCATTGTAAGACCATCGTGACAACATGTCATGGTCGAATTGCATCTGATGTGAAAAGTTATGGTGAACTCAGGACTATGCATTTATTTTTGCCAAATTTAAAAAGACATTTAACAAGTAATTGTCACAACAAGGCATTAGATCTTGAAAAAATACAACGAAAAATCCCTGCTGATCAATAAACTTTAGAAAAAACGTTTAGTTTTGGGAAAGAGGCCGCAATCAAGCAGTGTGTGACCATTATGAATGTTGCATGGTATATTGCAGACAATGAAAGACCTTTCACCGACTTCCCCAAGTTGTGTACGTTAATGGGTGAAAATGGTGTAAATATCTCAGGGGCGTACACAGACGACCATTCTGCTAGGGCTTTCTGTAATTTACTTGGAAATGAAATGAGGAATCACGTCCTATCCTCGGTTGAGAAATCAAACTTCATTTCATTTCTTGTAGATGGTTCCTCTGTTTACAAGAAAAAAATTTCTCATGAAGGAGAACTTTTTTACATAAGAACTGCCAATGATCTCTGTCCTAAAATTGAACTGTTTGATTTTATTTCAATGAAAGACTACATCAGTGTGAATGCAAATAATCTTACACATGCCATTTCAATTTGCTTGTTATCAGTTTTTGATCATGATCCTGGCACACACAAGTCATGTGAACATAATGACGGTGATGGTCAGTGTGATTGTAATCAAACTGAGGCTATTATTTTGACATCTGAAACGCCAATGTCCAAAATTAATGAGGCATTAAAACTGTATAACCATAAAATTATAGGGGGGTCAGCTGATGGGACGGCTGTCAATTTTGGATCACGCACTGGACTTATGTCAAAAATGAAAAAGAAAATTCCATGGTTTGTTGCCATTCACTGTTTAAGTCACCGCCTTGAACTTGCGATTGCTGATGCACTAAAAGTGTCAAAATACTGTGAAATCGATGATTTTTTGGATAGTATTTTCCTGCATTTTCGGAATTCACCCAAGGAGTGGGCTGGAGTTCATGCAGCATCAGAAACTCTAGCTTGTCGGGTTGTATAGCCACCCAGGTCAAGTGGGACGAGATTTATTTCGTTTAGAGCCAGAGCACTGGAGTCCCTTATACTTAATTGGGCCGTTTATGTTTATTATTTCTCTGACCAAGCATCTCAAAGTGGTCCTCGTGACAATTCTGAAACTGCAAGAGGAATGCTAAAGCAACTCTTGGATGGTAAATTCCTCACCAGATGTTGGTCATATAAGGACATTTTTGATATCGCAGCTAAAACATGTTGCCTTATACAAGACTGCAAAACAATGAATATTACACACGCTTTAGTTGAGCTGTGGGCAATGAGAATTAGTCTGGAAGAACTTGTTGACAATGCCGGTGAAAATGAACTATCAATCCTTAAAATAATTGCAGAGGCCAAAACAGCAAGTAATCCAGTCATACCAACAATAATTACACGCCGAGAGACCTCCAGTGCCGGGGGCAGTGATGTAAATGAACAGAAAGAAGTTTACTTACCAGTTAAACAACTTCAGCGTGTAAAAAGAAAGAGAGATAAGGATGGGGTTCTAATAAGGGTCCAATCGGACACACAGTTGTGCAATCAGTCAATTTCCTTGAAATATTGTGAAGCAGCCGTTACTGCTATCCCCAAAGAGAGAACAGATGCAGTTAAACAAATTATTAATGCAATTGAAACTCGTTTTCAAGAATTTGAAAACAATGAACACATCCTCAGCCATCTTATGTGGATACATGTTTCATCTTGGCCCTTATCGTCTAACAAAAAACCATCTCCTGATGAGCTCAAACACATTCGTGAATTTCAAAATTTCGACTTAAATGCTATCATTGAACATTACAGTGACCCTTTGCATTCAGCCTTAGAAGGTTTTTCTGCTGAAAAAGCAGTAAAACAATTTCAAGATCTTAAATTAAAAAGGGCTTTATCTCCACCTCTTCAGGAGATGGAAACCAATGCATATTGGCCATATGTTTATAACTAGAAAAAGAAAAACGAGATCTCTTTCTTGTTGTTGAATTGGTAATGGCACTCCCCTTCTCTGAGGCGGTTGTAGAAAGGGGTTTTTCTGCTAAGAGTCGGATTGTTGCTGACTGGAGAGCTTCACTCTCACATACAACCATAACTGACTTGCTGCATTTTAGTACTCGTAAGGATGGGTGTCATGGGAAAAGGAAGCATACGATTGTCACAAGAGCGGCAAATAAATTTGTCAGTGGTACAGATGGTAAAGTGCCAGGAATTGGCTTAAGTAAACAACGTGTAAGAAAACTGTGCAAGTCAATAAAAGATAAGCCTTGATCTCATTCTGCACCATCCAGTTCGGTTGCTTCTGTTGCATTAAGTGATGAGTCTTCTTTGTCTTGCCGCTCCTCAAGTGAAAGTGTTTATAGTAACACCCATGACTATAATGCTACGTTTTAAATATTAATCTGATTTGTAGGCCATGTCACACACTTGCTGACACTACTGCCTTCACATAAAGCACAGTGCCATAAAATATTACTTGAAATATTTAAATCTTAACCACCATTCCATGTTGTATTGGAGCTCGGAAGGCATGGCATTCTCATCACTTACTAATAGTCCAGGTCCAGGACCATTAGTATGTGATAAGGATGATGTGCCTCCCAACACATGAAGGTTAGGATTAAAATATTTTGTAGCAAAACCTACAATAATTAAAATCATAACGACTCAGAACTTTAAAGTGGTTAAGATGAACAAGACTTTCTTTTATATTAATTTCGTTCAGACTTTTAAAGTTAAAGTTTTACTTTACGTTGCAATTTTCAGATTTTTATCCTGCGTTTACTTTTAAGTCCCGTGACACGGGGAATGCCATAAGTTAAGGTATCAAATGAGCATAAAACAATCACTTGAAAATGATTAAAACAGTGAAGAAGCCATACCTAATATTAAATCACTCCAGAGGTATTTTGTTATAATTAGAAAGTCTTAAGTGTAGACTAGTCCAAGAATTTACTTTTTCAGTTGAGCAATGGTGTCCGCAAACAAGTGAGCAGGCGACTGGACACAGACTGACATGTCATTGGTGCACATGGAGAATAATAGGGGGGCTAGGACTGTTCCACGGGGAACTCCTGTATCTTGGTAATGTTACTCCAATGGAGAAACATTACCAAGATGCTGCGTGATGTCTGGAGCAGTCCTAGGCCCCCTACTATTCCCTGTGTACATCAACGACACGCCGGCCTGTGTCCCGTCTTCCTGTGAGAGTCCTCAGACCTGTGTTCGATCTGCCAGGAAATACCTGATTCAGTCAATGATGATGCCTTTTACATGTCTACTGTAAGGACCTCACCACCATAATTGAGCATAAATTATGGAATAAAATGAACATAAAAAATCACTGACTTCAAGTTGATTTTCAGTAATTCATTGAGTATTTTATTGTATTAAAACAAACTCTTACGCCAGCAGTGATTGAAAGGCATCATTAAAACTATCTTCTGCTAACACTGACAATATTGGTCTTCAGTTTTTTCATGATTTTTAAAGTTTATTTCAGAAAAAATGGAATGGACCCACCATCCTGCGTACTAACATATCTCCTTGCTCTGTAATGTTTGAGCACAGTCAGCAAGTTGACTCCCCCCCCCCCCCCCCCCTTCCCGTGGAGCAGTGCTGTGGGCAGCTTGGGGCATTAATCATATCATAAATATTGTCACCAAGAACTGACTGAGCTCAAAGATTACAGAGCAAGGATTGCATTTTTAGCTCAACTTGACAAAGTCAAGCTGAGCTATTGCCATCACTTCTCGTCCGTCGGCGTACGTACGTTAGTACGTACGTCCACAATTTCCTTTGGCACACCTCACAGGTCGCATTTATGATCAGATTGCTTTGAAACTTGGTATGCTTGTTTGGGGTGACCTCTAGATGGGAGCTATCGATTTTCTTCAATTTCTATCAAAACATGTTGCCGCGGCCAACGTTCTTAGAACTTAGTTTAGTCAAACCACAATATTTCCCTTTGGCACACCCTACAGGGCACATTTATGATTTGATTGCTTTGAAACCTGGTATGCTTATTTAGGGTGACCTCTAGATGGGAGCTATCGATTTTCTTCAATTTCTGGCAAAAAATGTTGCCGCGGCCAACATTCTTAGAAATTAGTTTAGTCAGAAGACTCAATATTTCTCTTTGGCACACCCTACAGGGTACATTTATGATCGGATTGCTTTGAAACCTGGTATGCTTGATTGGGGAGACCTCTGGATGGGAGCTATCGATTTTCTTCAATTTCCGTCAAAAAATGTTGCCCCGGCCAACGTTCTTAGAACTTAGTTTAGTCAGAAGACTCAATATTTCCCTTTGGCACACCCTACAGAGCACATTTATGATTGGATTGCTTTGAAACCTGGCATGCTTGTTTGGGGTGACCTCTAGATGGGTGCTATCGATTTTCTTCAATTTCCGTCAAAAAATGTTGCTGCAGCCAACATTATTAGAACTTAGTTTAGTCAGACCACAATATTTCCCTTTGGCACACCCTACAGGGCACATTTATGATTAGATTGCTTTGAAACCTGGTATGCTTATTTACTGTGACCTCTAGATGGGAGCTATCAATTTTCTTCCATTTCCGTCAAAAAATGTTGCCACGGCCAACGTTCTTAGAATTTAGTTGAGTCAGACCACAATATTTCCCTTTTGTACACCCTACAGGGCACATTTATGATCGGATTGCTTTGAAACCTGGCATGCTTGTTTGGGAAGGCCTCTAGATGGAAGCTATCGATTTTCTTCGGTTTCTGTCAAAAAATGTTGCCACTGGCAAAAAAAATGACATTGGTACCAATGATCTTTAATTTTGCCATTTCATTTATAACTTACCAAGTTCAAGTTTGTCAAGTTGAGCTACAGTGTCATTGACACTTTCATTAGAATCTGCCAACCGGGTGCATGCCCCCTCCCATCATGCCCCCCCCCCCCCCCCCCCCCCACACACACACACACACAAACACTCCAATCAAAGAGTCATTTTGACTTTAATTGACGAATTGTCCACAAGAACTCGGAGCGAGTCGTCTGTGCGGGTAAATCGTCTTGTTACCCTTGGAAGACAAGTGTAGGCCACACGAGGATCCAGCGTGTTCTTTTGAATTCTTGGGAGTGGAAAATTGGGAGAAATTAAAAATAAAAACAACAAACAGACGGTAGTCAGGTACGTTTGGATTTTTTTATTGTTTAACTGGGAATGCTGTGAAATTTATTGCTCGATAATAAAATATACTCTCACACTGCGCCGTTTTGAGCACTTTCCCATTTTCGATGCAAGCTGTGCACCCTTAACATTTTTCAACCTGTACGTATATGGCATTGGGTAAATTAATCGGTTATGACTGTAAACAGTGTGTCCAAAATACAATATTATGGTAAACTGATCTGAAGAGCATATTTCAAATTTTCTAATTCTGTCTGAACGTATGACAAAATTTGAAATTCTGAAACATGCTGTTTAAAAAGTGTTAATTAGCCGTTCAAAAATTCAAGAGGATTTCCACCCCAGAAGCCACCAGAATGCCCCATTTGGTCGCTCATTTCCAAAAAAATTCTGGGGGAGAACCCCACACCCCCCTACAAAAGCTCGTGCCTTCGGCACTCGCGGCATCTGCACAGTTCCCCCCCCCCCCACACCACCTTTCAGAATTCCTGTATCCGCCACTGGTACCGGCGACCCTTGGTCGCCACACTGGATTCTGGTGGATTCCCGTCAAGATAATTTACGGGAATCCAATTGGATTCCCGGAAAATCGGACGAAAAACAAGCCCTGTGCATTAACTTTCTTTTTAACAAATACTTGACAATTTCAAAGAAATGAAAAGTGTTGTGTGTGAGGCTCTAACCTACAAAGCCAGTCTACTTTAAAGCACCTCATTCCCCCCACCCCTCCACACACACACATGATTGGTTAACACTCCTTGTTAACATCATTCCTAACCAAAAGAAAAATGAGAGTCACCCTCGAAGGAGAGAAATCATGTGATGCACCAGTGGACTCAGGAGTACCACAGGGCACTGTCCTCGGGCCATTACTTTTTCTGTGTCAGTATGTCAGAATTAGGGTACCCATAAATGTTGAAAAAGGGGGGGCACTTGCCCACGGTGCTCCCCCACCCCCCTCGGCTCCGCCGTCCCTGGTTCCTAACATTTCTCCCAAGAAACAAAAATTGTGCAATTCGGGTGGGGGTATATATTAATTGGGTTTAAATTTGGCTGTTAACTGGGTGTAATTTTTGGCGTTAACTGGGTGTAATTGGGTGAGACGACGAACCGCCTTCAATGAAAATAGATTACAGATTTCAATGACACCATTTTTTCCAACTGCATTGAACCTCTTGTGTCGTGCATAATAAACCGAAACAACAGTAACATTTCAGTTTTCTGAGAATTGATATGTTAATTAATAATTCCTGTCACGGTGACTTTGTGCCACCCAACCCCCATTTTAAGTGTGACATTGTATAATACTATTCTTCATAAATTAATGAAACACGGAATGATCAATCCCAGCCGCCAATTGTGCTTGAGATCAAAAGATTTATTGAATGAAAAGGGTGTGTGTGTTTGTTGGGGTGTGGTTTTGATTTTTCCTCTGGGACATTTTAGGCTACGTCTGACTCTCATTCAATGAAATCTTGATTTACATGTGCTAATTAGGGCACATTTTCGTCATTTGTAGTACTTTTCAAAAAAATATTATTGCTAATCAGTATCTAGATCTATAATTATGTCTATTCGGTGCGGCACGGGATTTGTGCTATGGCCAAGCATCGCGCGATTTGTTCGGTTTCGCATCGCAATTTGCAAATTGCGATGCGACACCGAACAAATCAAGCCCTGCTTACTAAAACGCCATTTCCTGAGTTCTAGCATTATATTCTAATGAAATTCTTACCTGAGAAAAGTGAACAATTTTCAAGCAACATTTGGGTTTTTATTGAATAAAAAACCAAATGTTTCCTGAAAATTGTTAACTTTTCTCCGGTAAAAATTTTTAGTTGCAGTTAAAATGCCTGACCAGCCACCTGTTATAAATTTATAGACTTATGAATCTATAGCTATTTAGTCAGATTGTCTATGTTGGCAGGCGTCAGGGCCAATGTATTGTTGGACGATAGAAAATATGTTGAATTATTTGGGGCATGTAGCCTTGTGTACACCAAGGAAAAATAATCTGTTCCGGGAAATCGACCGATCCTATTTTTGGCTGCGACCCAAATTTTTTATCGGCTCCATTCCCACGAATAATGATGAATGGCACTGAATTCAGAAAAATTTCCAACACACTTCGATCAAAATGGCAACAATGTCATCAGGGTTGTGGTCTTCGTGCAGTGCAGAGCTGTTGTAAAAAAAATAAATAAAAGCACACCGTACAAGTTTCAGAAACGACGACAAATGTTCCTTGAAGGTGAGTATGATATTTCATTAGATGTCATCTCCCGCAGGTGGCATCTTACGGAATCCCATACTGACCATCAGAGCTTCTCCATTCTGAAAGCATGTGTTCCAAAATCCAAACTGCGCAATATATTACATTGCGCATGACATTGCTCTCTCGACTGAACTCATTAAATATCAACGAATGGACGTAATTTGTCCGTAAATCTGAGCAGCCTGTAATTCTCATTCAATGTAGTTCAGAACGCGCAAGATCATCAGTGTTTCACTGGAAATTAAAACGTCCGAGGATTCCCAGAAGCACACCCGACTTTCACGTCATTTGCATCTTGCATGGGGCGGAGACATACATGAGATTGACAGCTAATGTCGGCCATTTGCGGTATCTGGATTCCAACAAATCAAAGTGGAAAGCAAAATAGTGCGGGGGAGGGGGTTGCTTTCTTTCAATTCAACATGCCCCATTCGGGATGTTAAGCTTTATTTCATTTTTATAAACTTTTTAGTTCAACTTCAATAAACTTTTAGGCCTACTAAACTTGTAGGATTTTGATTTTGTTTTAGCTTAAGGATTTCGTTGAGTTTTTTCCTGTTCATCTATTGGCCTATACCAATTGAAAAAAAATTCCCGACCTCTCAATCTTGATTTTTGTTTTTTGGTAAGTTGTCGGAACAAATGAATTATTTTTCCCCGGCCAGGCTTCTGTAATTGTGTGGGTGGTTCGGGAGGGGGGGTTAACAGTTCATTTTTTTTGGGGGGGGGGGGGGGGGGGGCTGCCATGATATTTGGAAGGTTGTTGTGGGGCTTCGGTGTCCTCCCCTAGTATTAACTATGACCCCTCTGGTAATTACCCCCCCTCCCCCGGGAAGTGAAAGTATGGGGCAATGACTGGAGGGTCCAACCTACACTGCAGGACTAGGCATTCAGAATTTTTCAAAATTCAGTGCTCTAAGATCGAATCCAAGGTAATTGTAGCGTTTTTTGATACCATTTTGGGGTTCTATCTTATGTGAAACCTGCATTGGGCCAATGTGTTTTTTCTTGGGGGGGGGGGGGTAGCACCCCCCCCCCCCCCCTGAACCTCCACCCCCACCCCCCACCCCCTGTCTACGCCAATGGAATAGCCAGCGGGGGCATGGTGCCTCTAAAATGCCCACTGCGACCAGCCCTACATGGGTGTAAAGGAAGAGGCAGCTGAAAGATACAAAGTAACATCGAAACAGTTTTATTTAAGTTTTAACAGCGGGCGGCCAAGAGTCTGGTATTTACTGAATAAGTGAAGTTCATGTGGTTATTTCTGTGCAAAACACCATGATTTACAGAAGTAACTTCCTTGTTGGTCCCATCAACCTGTAAGTTTCAATTATTTTCTCCCAATTCATATCGTCAATATCGGGTGGCGATTCCCTGCACACCCGCATCAAACTATCAAGAGTACACTGCCCCATTCTATTTCTGAGTGGCGTTTTAACTAAATTCATCAGGCTGAATGCCCTCTCAACATTTACAGTTCCCGCAGGAATAAGGGTAGCAATGTACACTATGTGATACATGGCTTCAAATGTATATTTGAGAGCACTATCACAGCACAAGTTTTCAAATAAATCCGCGAGTGTAAACTGCATTTTAATTTTTAATTCCTCAAGTTTTTTCTCCTCTTTCTTTTTTCAACTTGACTGATCGTGTTTGCCAATGAGATACGTTTCTCCGCGGCTGCTATTTCATTTGCTGTGTTTGATTCGTGTAAATTTCTTATTGAGTACATATGTTTCTTAAATATTTGAAATTCACTTGTTATCTGCAGAGATCGGAATTCAGGTTCAACATTAGTGGTGTGGCCATTTAATGTGTCAGAATTTGGGCACCCATAAAACTCTGCAATTTGTTTGATTTCATCTTCCCCGTAGGAGGGTAAACTTACCCTTTTCCTGGGCAAATTTCTTGGGTCGAGAACACCAAAGGATGACAACAGTCCCGACGATGATAGCATGGTGTCAATCTCAGTCACAAGTTCATTTATTACTGGTTTGATGAAATTATTCTCAAATGATGCTAAATCAAACTGCTTATGTGATCGACTCTTTATTTCAAATATGGAGGTACAACTGTTGGCTTCACATAATAGTTTGTCAATATTTTTATGTTTCCCCGATGCTAGGTCGCCGGCAAGCCCAGTCAACGCTAGCTTAGTTGCATTGATGTAAGAAGGTAACTGTGTAAAGTTTAAGGAATCTGATTGCAGAATAAGTGAAAGTTTATTAGTTTCTGCCAATATATCAGCCAATATGCAAATTGTGGTTATATTGCAAGGATCTATCAACTGACATCTAACACCTAGTATTTCAGGCTCCCTTTTCTTCTCATAAATACCATCAAGTGCATCAACAATGCACTGGAATCTTGTAATGACTCTCTCGCAAGCTGTACCGTGACTGAGCCAGCGTCTGGTAGAGGGCATGACAATATTTAATGTAGTGAGGTCATGAATTTCCTGTGCAGACTTTAATACAGCTGTTCGCTGGGGGCTATAATTAAAGAGCTTTGCTAATGAAACTAGCAGACTGCTTCCTTTAAAACATGTTTAAAGGCTAGAGCTAGTCGGTGGTTGCGACAATTCAAGTATAGGCTGTAGGGAGAAACGTGTCTGTACCTCCTCTGTTGACCAGAGCGCTCACCAGACATTGCATTTGTTCCATCAAGTGCAATGAAACGTGTGTCCTCTATGTTAATGCCCTTTTGAATGAGAAATTTACCAAGCTTGTCCATCAGTGATGCTGCATCAGTCTGATCCACTTGGACCATGCCCATGAAGTGGTCCCTTACTGTATTTTCCTTAAGAAAACGTGCCATGATACAAAGCTGAGCTACATTGCTTTCATCTGTGCTTTCATCACACAGAATAGTAAAAAATTTATTTAATCGTAGGGACGACAGTAATTTTTCCTCAATGCAATTTGAGATGCATGCTTACTGTATATTGTTTGACTGAGAATGGAGATGTATATGAGCAGACCTTTGTTGTAATTCTCTGAATGAATTCATTTAACTCTGTATTGCCAGTTTTTGCCACAAACTCGACCAAATCTTCAAAATTTGTTGTGTGTGCCCATTTCTTTTTAATCATGAAATACACAGTTTGCATAAGAGTTTTTAATGCTGACCTATTTTTATTTTTATCTACGGTCTCTTTAAATGTGTGCGCCGCTTGAATCTTATGATAAATTGATTCCGCTGATTCACTTTTTTGTTTAACAAGAGTATCTATTGTGTTTGTGTGACGCTTGCTTCATGCATGCTTTTTAAGTTTTCTAGTAGGGTGTGTACCAAGTTTTACCCCGAACTGATAAAATGCTCCCCCATCCTGTTTGCAATATGATTTGTCGCCTATCAGTTCACAATGTTTGCACATATATCTCTCCTTAGATACACTATAGTAGAGCCATTTATATTTGTTCTCATATTTTCCCGATGAAAACTGGCACTCATCGGAATTTCCTGCCACTGGCAAAAATAATAAATGTTGATCGTCATTATCATTATCAGATTCAGAATCATCAGATTCAGTACACGAATCAAGGTCGAAAGAAGGGATATACTGCCCACTTTTGTGGGTGGTTTTAGATTGTACGTTTGTATTATCGACCAGAGATAACTGCAAGGAATCCGGTGTGTGTTTTGTACAAGGCGGGTACCGATTCATCATTGCTGGTTTCACTAATTTTGATTGGGACTGTATTTAGCTTCAGTGCGTCTCTGTTATTATTATCTGACGTCGTTGCTTGCTCTGAATGTTCATTTACTGAAGTTAACGTTTCTGAAAGTTTGTGTTTGAAGAACCGAGTAATGTCTTTATTTTCTTCAGATAATTTTATTTTTTTTCGATAATATCTGGAATTGTGTGACATGGTGATTTCGTTAATTTATGCGAAGAGTGTCTGCTTCTCTCGTTGGTTTTAGTAAACACGTGTTGACAAATGACTGAACAAGATATGCGACACGTCATTCGCTGGAACCAATCATCGTTCAGCCAGTCAAAATTACTGACAGTGACTGCACGTAACTCATTTCATTCCGAAGAAAAGCGAGTCAACACTGAACAACTTTTGATGTTTTATCGGATCTGTGCCAGTAAAGTGCAAACTCCTTGACAGGTGTACAGCCTTATTACTCTTTTATTATTTGTAATTTACGCACACTTCTGTCAGTTCGCTTACCCTTGTTTAAAGCTCATATCGTTGGTTCGTTGTCATGTTCTGTTTGAACATTTTGGGGGAATTTTAGGAGCTAAAATTGGGAATTTAGGTACCTATTACGCGAGGGGAATGGGGCCAAATTTCGGCCCCTGAGAGGCTCTGGATTAATCCCTGATTAGGTATGAATACATGTCCAGGTCGATAATGAGATTATTCCTGCTATAACATTATAAAGTCTTGTTAAAATTAAGCTCCTTGGTTCAAATCTGAGTTCAATTTTGAGTTGAATTTTAACTTAGGAAATATGAGGAATAATCTTTAACAATCTTTTTTCAGATCCAACAGTCAAAATTAATGCTTTAATATTTGGTATACAATATCTCTAGGGGGGTGAGATTCAGGTTTGTTCAAATTGAGTGCCTGGCTTAATATTTGGGTTCTCTACGGAAACCCCACAAGAAAAAGTCTGTTTGCAAATAATATGTCACACTGGAAATGCAATTAGGGTTAATTAACCCACTCATAGCACATTTCTAATTGGTCTTTGATGAGGAATTTTATTCACTCCTGCAGCCATACATAGATAAATGTCAGATTGGTTCGCTTTATAACATGCTGCATTTTTAGTAAGAATTATTTATTAATTATATTCATTCAGATTTCATGAATGTCTGAATAAAATTTTTACAGAAATTTTACTGAAATGTGTAAGGGCAATATTTCCTTAAAATTAAAAAAAAAATTTCAGTGAAATTTTGAAAACATTTCATGAAATTTCTAAGAAATTTCACTGAACTTCATCAAAATTGTGAAATACCACCAAAATTTCCCCTTTTCACCAAAATTCACTGAAATTTTAGTGTAATTTTGGGGACAGTTTCTCTCGGGACTTTTTCAAGTATGTATTATGCATTTGCTTCTTGCGACTTGTATTGCTTGTCTACTCGAATTCTTCATGAGCTTATAGATAATCTTTGCCCATCCTGATGTCCATGATCTGTTCTTCATTTGTTCTGGAATTTATTCATGACTTTTTATTGAACTGAAGTATCATCTTTGTTCATGAACTGTTCTGAATTTGTTCTTGAATTTATTAATGAACTTTTAATGAACTGCAGTACTCATCTTTGTTCATGAACTGTTCTTCATTTGTTCTTGAATTTATTCATGAACTCTTCATGAACTACAGTAATCACCATTGTTCATGAACTGTTCTTCATTTGTTCATGGTGATTTCAGGAACTGTTCATGAACAAGTATGATAGTTATTTGTTCATGAAGTGTTCTTTTTTGTTCATCAACATGTTCACGAACATTTCAAGGACTGCAGTTCATGAACTTGGTATGTGAATTTTTCATGAGCAGTTCATCAACAGTTCATGGAGTTCACGAACTTTGTTTCGCAGGGGCCCCTCCAGTCGATATTGATGCTGTCACTAGGGTTGTGAATCCTCTTGGAGCTGAGCTCATTTGCTCTCTCTGTTTTTCTGCCTTTGTCAACAGCTACTGATGTATCCGCACCTGTTGCTAGACCGTCAGTTATGTCATCAGTCTCTGTTTCAGGCGGCCTCGGCCTATCCTTGCAGGAGTCTGCAGGGATTTCTACTTTTTGGACATGGGAATATCAGCTTTAATCTTCCCTGGCTTCAGCTCGGCAAAGTCCTATGGCCAGTTTTGCGGAACCAACATTTTTTGTGCAGCCTGGACCTTCTGTCCCTCAGAGGTCAGTGGCGACTCTCCTGAGTTCCCGCACTTCAGATCATTGGGGTATATCATACCCCTATAAGCATTTATATTCGGATGTTTCAGCTGCCATCCGTCATCCCACTTTGGGTGTTCTAGAGATCGTGACCCTTCGCTGGTTTAGAGGGTCAGATGCGAAGCCACTCTGTCAGGTCGTTCCCACATCATACCGGCAGATATGGGTTGTGAGCTTAGGGTGGCCCCTCCTTGCTCAGGCAGGTTCTTTCCAAGAGCCTTCCTGTTGCCTCCCATGAGACTTCTAGTGGCTTCCAGGTGCCCTCCGTGAATTGGAAGCAGGACACTGTTTTCTGATACCCCTGGTGTTCCTACACCATGGGAGGCATCAGCTGGTATGCCCAGCATGAGTTATATGTCTTCCAACTCAGGTGATGGGTCAGACACACCTGACTATGAGAGCCAAATCATCAGACAAACTGGAGGTTTCAACCAGGCTGCGATCATTGGTCGCGTGCCTACAGCCTGTTGAGCACCCTGCTTATGGGCATCTTTGACCGTACCAGTTGGTACAAGTGGTCGAAGCTTTTGCAGCATTGGACTCAAAGCTGAGTTCTAAGGCTATGAAGACTCCATTCTTCACTAGGCTGATACCTTTTTTGCCCCTTGTGCATTATCGTTCCTACGATTCAGCCAATCTGTTGGTTAGCTAGACTTTGATGGTCTTGTATCAGGACTCTACGCCAAGTCGGCCATTATTCCTATGGCAACTTTGGAGTCCATGTTGGGCTTATCCAGAGAGATGTTAGGCATGCTTTCTCGCTTGGATCACGTCGTCTCTGCCTTGGCTGCTTATCTGCCTCCAGATAAGTTTGACGACATAAGGCTCCTTTGCATGTGATCTCTAAGACGCTCATGCATCTTATTCACATGCATGCCTGTAACACGGCTAATTTGAATTTAGTTCTCCGGGACGCTGTGTTGGACACAAGCCATCCCCTTCCTGAAGGGCAGGACGCTGCTCTTCAGTCCGCTTCTTTGGTGGGTCCATGACTATTCCATGATTCCGTCCTGCATCATCCAAAGATCAGCTGCTGCTTCGCCAGCTTGATCTGCCTTCTGCTGGGAGGCCCTGGCCATTCCAAGCCTAACAAATGGCCTTCTGCTTCATCTGTGAAGTGTAGGGCTGATCCTCATGCCGCCATTTCTTCCTGTTACTCACATGGTGAGGGTTAGCATTGGCGGTCCTGAGGGAGGTCTCACGATCCTTCATCTAGCAGAGGAGGTGGTTTCTCTTCTCACAGGCCTAGTCTGGGCTTGAAATGAAGGTCCCCACCTCAATTTGTCCCAGGTTGGAGGAGGGATATCCAAGTTTGCAGACCGTTAGGCCACGATCACATCCGATCCTTGTGTGTAAGATGTTCAGTCCAGTCTGCGGATATCTTCTCTGAGGAACCCCACTCGTGTTTCACATCAGGAACTTTTGATCAGGGAGATAGACATTCTCCTGTCAAAGGGGGCAATTGAGGTTGTCAAGAACATTCATGCAGTGGGGTTTTATTCCTGCCTGTTCTTGGTGCCGAAAAAGGACAGCCGACTCCAACCGGTTATTGATCTGAGTATCCTGAACCAGTCTCCCATTGCTCCCAAGTTCCGCATGGAGACTTTCAGGCCGGTTTGCGCTCCATTCATCAGGGAGATTTTGCTTCCAGCATTGACCTGTGAGATGCTTACTTTCACGTTCCAATTCCTCGGACATCGCAAAAGTATCTCAGGTTTGCTTTTCAGGGGCAAATTTACCTGTTTAAGGCCATACCTTTCAGCCACAACCTGGCTCCTTGGGCCTTCATCCAACTGATGTCGCATGTGATAGCCTTCCATCACACTCGGACCAGGATGACTACTTCGGCGTATCTGCATGATATCCTGCTGAGGCATTACAGTGCTACTCTTCTGGAGTCAGATGTCGACACACTTGAGTCTGCTCATGTTGCTAGGGTTCAGAGTCAACGAGGAGAAGTCGGACCTGGTCCCCTCTCAGTCGTTTTGTCATTTGGGGATGGACTTCCGTACTCATCTGAATATGGGGTGGTTCCCCGGGCGAGGAATGTGATTCTGTCAGCTTTTGCCCTGACTCTGACCCAGTCCACATCTGCGACAGCTCGGCTGCTTGCTCTCTGTGGTTCGCTGACAGATCTCATACCTCTAGGTCGGCTGTAAGTCAGACCTCTCCAACACTTTCTCAGTTGTTGGAGGCCGAATGTTGATCCCCTGGATCTGGTGCTTTGGTTACCAGCATCTCTTCATGGTCACCTTCTTCCCTGGATGGATGTTCAGTGGATTATGTAGGGAGCTTTGTTGGACTTGCCCATGTCCGATCGTGTTCTGATGGCTGATGCCAGCGATCTTGGATTGTGTGCGACATTGGATCCTCTGGTCTTTCCCTTCACAGTGTATGGGACCAGGGTCATGCAGCTCTTCTGCATTTCCAGCAGTGGATCCCCCACCTTTCGAATCGTCAGGTCCTTCTGTTGTCCTACAATTCGACAGTGGTTGTTTACATTTGGAACAAGGGTGGTTCCCATGTACCAACTGACTCGGGATCTTCTACTGCTCACTCAGCATGTCAACCACGGGGTAATGGTTCGTCACATTCCCGGTTGTCTGAACATCCTAGCTGACTCCCTGTCCCGACAGGGCAGGTTCATTTCCATCGAGTGGATGCTTCACAGGAAAGTGTTCCAGTCGCTTTGCGATCTCTGTGGTCATCCCCACGTCGATCGTTTTTCAACCCATTGGAACCCTCAGGTGTACACTTTCGTGTCCCTGTGTCTAGATCCTCTGGCTTTTGCTGTGGATGCTCTGTCACTCGATTGGAATGGTCTAGTCAGCTACGCCTTCTTGCCAGTTCCGATTCTGCCTCAGTTTCTAGCCAAGATACGAACCTGCAGTTGTTGAATCCTTCCGATCGCTCCCCTGTCGCCTCCACAGATGTGGAACCATACAGCTCCGCTCTCTGTTGGTGGCAGTTTCAGCATGTCTCCCTCCACATCACGACCTTCTTTGTAAGGTCACCCGAGGAGGTTTCATGTCGACCTGACTTCATTGTGCCTTCATGCATATCCTTTGTCAGGTCCTGTCTCCTCCGTAGAGGTGTTTTGAGATGAGCAGTGAAGTGCTTTTCTTCTTCAAGGCGCACTCCACTGGTTTAGCCTATGTGGCTAAATGGAAGGTCTTCTGTCAATGGTGTGCTAATCATTTGATTATCCTGATCCTTTGATAACACAAATTACAGAGTTTCTGGTATATCTGTTTGATTCTCGGGGTCTCCAACCTGTTATCATCTGAAGGTACAGGTCCATGCTTTTGGGGACCTCTTCATTTGTGGGAAAGCATGGTATCGGCACTAATCCATCCCTTTCCAAGCTTATTCGGCACTTCTCTTTGAAAAGGCCTAGGAGTTTGCTGCTTACCCCAAGATGGTATTTTTCTTGGGTGCTGCTTTGCTTGGGAGGGGGGGGGGGGGGGGAAGGGGCCACCATTCGAACCTTTATCCCAGGTGGATATGCTTTTTCTCACATATTAGATGGCTTTGTCTGATGGCTTTGTCTGATGCCTCAGCCAGGAGGGTTAGTGAGCTTCACACCCTCTCTGTTGATCCGGCCTTTTCTGGAGCTCCGCCAACACTGTTACCTTATCACTGATTGCTCCTTTCTGGCCAAGAATCAGATGCCAGAAACTACTCAACCTCCAATTTGTATCAGGGCTCTTCCTTCTGCTGAGGGTACTTGCTCTTTGCTCTGTTCGGTTCGTGCAATTCGCTTTTACTTCAACTGGGTGCTGTTCATTATGAAAGATGGAAACAGATATATTTCTGTGTTTTATCCCTGGTTGACAGAAGAACTCACCTCAGTCCATTTCTAGATGGATTTTCTTGCTATTTCGTGTGTCATCCGCTCGTCTAGTGACTGACGATTGTATTACCAATCTTTTTCTGCCCATGAGGTGTGTGCACTGTCGATCTCCGTCAGTTGTCAGATGTTATGCAGGCAGACTACTGGAGAAATGCTTCGACTTTCTCCACCTATTTGCGTCAGTTGCAGGAGCAGGCTCAGGACCTTTTTTCTTTAGGCCCTCTTTCTTCTGCTCTGCTATCATTAGGGTTCTTGCAAGGTCAGTTCCAGCCCTGTTCTTGGTACTGTTTTTTCTGTCTGTCTGTCACACAGGCCTCGTCTCCCATTGTCATTTACAATTGGTTGTGATACTGTGGTTTTATAGCCCTAGGGAACTCTTCTTGTGTCCATGGTTTCAGCGCAGTCGGGTTATGTGGGGGTTAGTTCAAGCCAGAAAATAAGCAGATTTGTCATCTGCAAGATGAGGTCCCCAGATGGTGAATTTAGTGATGCTACCCTGCTGTGCAGGGTAGCCTCACTAAATTTATCCTCTGTGAACCTCAATCTGAATCAGGGTCTCAAAACTAAACAGAAAGAGATACCCAGAGGTAAATTGGTCCACTGTATGGGATAGTACAATCAAATTCACCCTCTGGGGACCTCATTCTGCAAATGTCAGACTGCTTATTTTCAGGCCTGGGTTGGTTATGTGGTTCCCTCCTACTGTTGTCTGTTCAGCCTGTTGTAAACAATTGTAAGGTAGGTTGATAAGAAATGTAAATTTCATAGTAAATTTTCTTTTTTAGCTCATCTTGACAAAGTCAAGCTGAGCTAACCTCATTGCCCTCAGTCCGTCTGTCAATCGTCGTTCGTCAACACCATGTTTTGGTCTTCTCCTCCAGAGCCACTGGGTTTATTCAAGTGAAAGTTTGTGTGAGTAATGGTCTCAAAGGGGCATTGCATTTTTGTTCAATTCATCATGCCCAGCCCCATAGGGAGGGAGTGGGAGAAAATGCTCCAAAATATTTTAAAAATCTTCTTCTCATGAACCAGTGTGTACAATGACTTGATATTTGCTATGGAGCTTCCTTTTGAGGTGTAGAATCAAGTTTGTTCAAACGAAGTTCGTGAAACAGTATTCGGCTTTGTAATGGGAGGGGTAAGTTTTTTGGCCCCGCCCAAAATTTCTGTTTTCTTTTTGTCATCGGTTATGTTAGAGTGTTCTGTAATGGGCATTGAAAAAATGCTGAGTCACCATATTTGCAAAAATTTAAAGAAATGTTTTCTCCAGAACCAATCATCAGAATCTTTTGATATTCGGTATTCAGCATCCATGGAGGGGCAGATACAAGTTTGTTAAAATAAAGCCCATTGGTTCATATTTGGGCTCAATACAGGAGCCCAAACTTTTAACATAGGGTAATATGGGGAATATTCTTTGAAAATCTTCTTTTTCAGAACCACAAGTCAGAATCTTTTAATGTTTGGTATACATCATTGTTATGAGGGTCAGATTCAAGATTGTTCAAACCAAGTCCCTAGGTTAATATTTTGGCTTCCTACGGAAGCCCAAATTTTAACTTTGTTCAATGTGGGGGATAATTTTAAAAAATCTTCTTCTTCAGATCCACCAGTCAGAATGCTTTCATATTTGGTATGCAACATCTCTAGAGGGTTCTGAGTCAAGTTTGTTCAAATCGGATCCATAGGTTAATATATGGGCTCGCTGTGGTAGCCCAAATTTTAACTAGTTTCAATATGAGAAATTTCTTTAAATTTTCTCTTCTTCAGATCCAACAGTCAGAATACTTTCATATTGGTACACATCTCTAGGGAAGTCAGATTCAACTGTGTTCAAATCGAGAGCCTGGGCTAATATTTGTGCTCCCTATGGGAGCCAGATTTGGCTATTTTGCTGAAGAATTAAAATTTTGTATTCAGCACCCTCTAGAGGTGTGTAACTAAGATTAATCCACATTGGTTGTATCAAGGGGCTTCATAGGGGAGCTCTACATTTTACATTATGATCAACTGAAGAAAAGGCATGGTGCCCAGATTATTTTTGTCACTCCTAAGGGACTCAAGGATTGACAGTATAGCCTATGGAGATGGCTTGCTTAATGTAGACTCATTCTTGGACTCTGTTTATATTGTGTTCTGTTCAAGATGAGCGCTTCAGGCCCCATGAGGCCTCTTCTTTATTCTACCTACCGCAGTTGTTTACGTGGAGGCTCTCCCTTCTTTATCGGGTAAGAATCCTTCCTCCCTGCTACAGGCTTGGCAATTTCAGGAGAGTGATTTTTTAGCTCTCCTTACTGCCCTCCTGAAAGAATTAAGGAGAGCGAAAAATTGCCCTCCTAAATATTTTGGTCTGGAATGATTGAGATTACATGTATTATGCTCACATTAAATTTTTGTTGTAAAGCAAAAATGTAATTTAACTTCGAAGTCACATAACATCACGTAATTTCATTTTGAAAGTGGTTTAGTGGTAAAAGGTAATGGGTGCAACCATACCCAAACACAGTTGCAATCATTTGAAGCAAAATGGGTCACAGCAATATTTTTTTTTCTGTCAGTTTTAAGTTCAACAACTGACATCACAGTTTGAGGGCAAATTATTCAAGGAATATTGACACTATAATATACTACCATTACTACTATCCTGTCACTTGAAGCACTTGCACCAGGATGTGACTGTAGATTCAAGCAGACCTGTTGTCCAAGAAAGTCATACGCCTACCACTACCACCTTCAACAAACACAGGTCTTGTCAAGTGTGTGTTCGGTTGTTGAGTGAGACATCTAGATGTCTAAGAGATTTCGCTTTACCTTAGTAAAGTTAATAAAGTCACTGATGTAATAGTCTGTTTGTTTCAGTTTCAATGAGTTCATTCAATTGGATACTTAAAATGCTGTGTAAAGCTAATTGCTCTCCTAAGCTGATTGAGGAGAGCGATTTTTTGCCCTCCTGCATTTTTCAGAATGCCAGGCCTGCTGCTAATCACATAATTCCAATGTTGGTGGATTCAGTAGAATGACACATTGATTATATGTCTTTGCACTGGTTCTGGAAGCTGTGGATTAGTACATGGAGAAGAGAGTCCTCTACTGGGTGTGTGCTGGTCACATTCCACCCAGTTTTGGCTTATTTTTTCTGGGTGCTTTCGCACCACTTTTCTTTCCCAGATCGCTTGGGAAAGAAGAAAATAGAGAGTATTATTCCGAGTTAGGGACTTCCACTGTAGTGCAAGCCTGTTGTAAACAATTGCATTAGGTATAATAAGAAAGGAAATATACCATAAAATTTAAATTTCTAGGTAAATGTGCTGAACTGTTTTTCCTGTTTATTCTATTGATTTTCTCCCTTTTGTGATAATTCACTTTGCACATGCATGCACATGCACAGCAGAAACTATCTGTAAGAAATGCTTGGGATTTTCCAATACATGTAACACTGAATGGTTTCGTTTACACAGAAAATGGGCCAACTATTTTAATTGATTCTGAGAAATGTAGGTAAACTCAGGTTAAGCAATATTGCACTATTTGAGTGAGGTTGAATAAAATAAAAATGTTTTAAAATTTCGATGCATTTACATTGTCACTGGTACGAAATGCATTCATCACTTTTTGGACTTCCATATTAATTTAATTGTCTGAATGTTGTGACTGTGTGATTGGACTGTCTGCAATGGCAAACTTCCAACCATGCCAGCAAAAGCATGTGAGATGAGCAGAAAAGAACATTAACTTTGAACTCCTTGCATGCTGCTGGCAGTTAATCCTGCCCAGGACACGAATCGCTTGCCACTGAAATAGGTATAATTTAGGCACAATCAAATTTGCTACCGATAAATTGATTAGTCTTTTTGACCAGTGATTTCTTGAGTTAAATTTGGATGAATTTTTCATCAAATCAAGTCATGGCTGCTTCTTAGCAGCCATGACTAGATTTGATGAAAAATATTTCAAAAATACTCAGCAGGTTGAGACTTAAGGGGATGTCCTACCTAACTTTGGTCAAATTTCAGGTAATTTTCTTCCAAGTCTACAAAACGCCCAAAATGAATAACCCGAATAAATTATATACCAAAATGTTTGGAATGAAATACAGAACGTGTGGAAACTGAAATTTGCCATGAAACTGCTGCCATGTGGTAGATAGCACTACCAGTCTGCTATGGCATAAGTAACCAACCAGATTTTAGACAATAAAATACCTTAAATTTGATGAATAGTTAAATTCTGCAATCCTTCTAGTACAGACTCAAGAGAAATCTTTTTATCATTCTTGCAAGGAACAGACCACGAGACAAATTGTAATTTAGGATGCCTACATTTCAAAAGGGCTGCCATTTTTCTTGTGTTTGTTTACCATTTATGAAGTTCACCAAGGGTCAAATCCACACAGTTGAGAAGAATAAGTATGGAGTCATGAGAGAGTGCATCAATGAAAAATGAATGTCCAATGTGGCTTTTGTGAGTCTGCTGTGACCATACCCACCACAATCCTGTGTCATTTTGCATGAGATCTGTATCAAATTGGTAAAATACAATGAGACTGATACACCAAAAAAGGGTGAACTGCCAAACTTCCTCATTAGTGTTATACGTGTCCATTTCTGGGGTTGCATGAGCAGTGACAGCTGCCAAGAGTGTCATTTGAATGTTCAAGTGTGGCCAAAACAACAAAAAATGACCTGTCCTGCGTGCTGAATACTTTCACCAATCGGCTACACTTAGACATTCTGGCTTCCAATTCATTTATGTACATGATTTGGTATGCTTCATTTGTTTTGGAACTATTGGCCTTCCGTAGTTAATGTTTGGGGAGGCTTGACTGTTGTTTTCTCATGAGATTTAAGAACATTAATAACTGATCAGCTTACCAATACTAATTTTATAGGCGGAGGGTTACCAGTCTGAACAATATCGGAATTGTGTTGGTTATTAAATTCATTTATCTAAACACCTATGACACATTGTGGTCTCATTTTGGTAATTCGTGTGAAATTTTTGTCCGCCCAATGGATCTTTTCTATTTCTGTCCACAGAATGTCAATACACATAGATTTCCGCAACCTTCTGTTTCTAGCAGCGCTCAAAATCGACATTGATCCGTCTTATACACAATGCAGTTGTGCGAGGGAGATATTTAAATTTACGATGGTATGACATTTCTCTATATTTGGTGAACAGGAAGAAACCTTTCTGATAATTCTCCTAGGCATTGGTTACTTTTTTCGTAGCAGACTTCATCAAGTCCTCTTTACATCACTAATATAGTTCGGCGACAATAAAATTATTTTTTCGTAAATGTACAGTTGTGACGACTATATGTATGTTGATGTGAATATATTTTTGTTTTCAAATATAATTTTCCACTTTTATATTCTGATCATCGTCACCAACTGAATAATTGTAGTTCGAATTGGAGGCATATTAATCCCTTGCTGACACTTGTGTCACAGTGTACAGTTTTAGAATTCAACAACACTACTTTGGACTGTATCTCGCATTTACCTTAAGGGTCTAATTCCAACTTTAATCACACTTTTCTACAACAAAACAGTTGCCACCAACATGCAGTTTTGGATTAAGCTTGCAACTTACATTTGAAGTGCCATGACAGTTGTTTCTAAGCAAGTCTTGGCTGCCTATAGGCAGCAAAGACTTGCCGAGAAACAACTGCAAAGTCATAGGATGTGGATTGCCAAAGTAAAGCAAGAACGTATAAAAAATCTCTAGGCCCTTAAAGGTTAATCAAGCTATAGTTTACGTGTTAACAAGTTTGGGGTGGAAGGTAAAGCTCTTGGTAAGTCAATAAAAGTTAACATTAATTACAAGCACATCATAAAAACAAGGGGTGTTGATGGCACATATTTTAGTCCTTCTCTTTTTCTTTTTAGCTCACCTTGACAAAGTCAAGCTGAGCTAATCTCATTGCTCTCTACCCATCGTCCATCAACACCATGTTTTGGTCTTCTCCAAAACCACCATGCCAATTCATATGAAAGTCTGTGTGAGAGATGGTCCCAATGGGGCATTGTATTTTTGTCCAACTCGACATGCCCAGCCCCATAGGGAGGGGGTGGGGGAGAATGCTCCAAAATATTTTTAAAATCTTCTTCTCATAAACCAGTGGGTACAATGACTTGATATTTGTTTTGGAGCTTCCTTTTGAGGTGTAGAATCAAGTTTGTTCAAACTAAGTTTGTGAAGCAATATTTGGCTTTGTAATGGGAGGAGTAAGATATTTTTGGTCCCCGGAACCAAGGTTCAGAATCTTTTGATATTTGGTATAAAGGAGCCCAAATTTTTAACTTAGGGCAATATGGGAAATATTCTTTAAAAATCTTCTTCAGAACCACCAGTCAGAATCTTTTTATGTTTGGTGTACATCATTGTTATAAGGGTCAGATTCAAGATTGTTCAAACCATGTCCATAGGTTAATATTTGGGCTTCCTATGGAAGACCAAATTTTAACTTAGTTCAATATGGGGATAATTTTTAAAATCTTCTTCTTCAGATCCACCAGTCAGAGATATTAAATTTGAGTTGTCACTCCGTCCTTCCATCCTTCTGTCCTTCAATCCTTCCGTCCTTCCGTGTTTTTCATTTGCAGACTCTAACTTTCCTTACAGTGACTGGATTTCGATGAAATTTGGGTTGTAGATCACATTCATAAATTGTGGATCTAAGTTCCAATATGGGCATTTTTCGCGCATATTTAATTAGGTTGCTGAAATTTGATTGGCTGACGGTTTCCAGACTCTAACTTTCCTTAAAATCAACCGATTTCGATGAAATTGCATATATGGATTACTTTTATCAATACCTAGGTCAAGTTCGAATGTGGGAAACTTTGTACCGAAAATCTGTCTGTCTGCCCCATGCATCAACGCACTTCGGACTGAAAGCCGTATTTATGAACTGATCTTCACGAAACTTCTTGGGTATCTTTGTTATCATTGTGAAACCAGAATATGTGTTTTGGGGTTTGATCCAAAATTCAAGATGGCCGCCAGTGGCCATTTTGTTCCGAAATTGGGTGTTATCAGTTTTTTTTCTATATGAAAGTTCGGATTTGAATAAATTTTTGTATGAATATTTAGTAACATGCAATACGTCACATATAATACGGGTTTTGTTCTCGTGCAAAAATTATGCAAATTAGGGAAACTTTGATTTATTCAGTGCTACTACTAATACACAGTAAGTGGACACCTTCCGTGTTTTTCGTTTCCAGACTCTAAATTTCCTTACAGTCAGTCGATTTCGATGAAATTTGGGTAGTAGATCACTTTCATCAATTGTGGGTACAAGTTCGAATATGGGCATTTTCCGTGCATATTTAATTAGGTTGCTGAAATTTTATTGGCTGATGGTTTCCAGACTCTTAACATTCCTTAGAGTCAACCGATTTCAATGAAATTTCATATATGGATTACTTTTCACATCAGTTTAATGTAATATGTCTTATCAGACATTCTTAATTTTTATGTGTACCCATACTATGTATGGTACACATAGTGCCGGAAACCGGAGTGGCCATCCGTCGTTCATTCATCCATCCTTTGTCTGTCTGTCCGTCCATCTGTCCATCTTGCATCTGTATCCATTTCTTTGGCATTCGATAACTTGAAAAATATTGCTTGGATTGTCAAGTTACTTTATATTTGTGTCCAGGATACTGATGTGCCAAGCTGTATAGTTCTTGGTGTAAATCTGATAATTTGATCCTGAGATATTAACTCTTTATCCTTCAAATTGAGAATTCTTCCATTCCATTTGGCATGAGATAACTCAAAAAATATTAGTTCAATTGTCATGTTACTTTATATATATCTTCAGGTTACTGATGTTCTGAGCTGTATAGTTTTTTGTGTAAATCTGTTATTTTGATCCGGAGATATTAACCCTTTATCCTCCAAATTGAAAATTCCTCCAATCCCTTTGGCATTCGATAAGTTGAAAAATATTGCTTGGATTGTCAAGTTACTTTTTATTTGTGTCCAGGATACTGATGTGCCAAGCTGTATAGTTCTTGGTGTAAATCTGATAATTTGATCCTGAGATATTAACTCTTTATCCTTCAAATTGAGAATTCTTCCAATCCATTTGGCATGAGATAACTCAAAAAATATTAGTTCAATTGTCATGTTACTTTATATATATCTTCAGGTTACTGATGTACCGAGCTGTATAGTTTTGGGTGTAAATCTGAAAATTTGATCCTGAGATATTAACCCTTTATCCTTCAAATTGAAAATTCCTCCAATCCCTTTGGAATTCGATAACTTGAAAAATATTCCTTGGATTGTCAAGTTACTTTATATTTGTGTCCAGTTTACTGATGTGCCGAGCTGTATAGTTTCTGGTGTAAATCTGATAATTTGATCCTGCGATATTAACCCTTTATCCTTCAAATTGAAAATTCCTCCAATCCCTTTGGCATTCGATAACTTAAAAAATATTGCTTGGATTGTCAAGTTACTTTATATTTGTGTCCAGGATACTGAGGTGCCTAACTGTATAGTTTTTGGTGTAAATCTGATAGTTTGATCCTGAGATATTAACCCTTTATCCTTCAAATTGAAAATTCCTCCAATCCCTTTGGCATTCGAAAACTTGAAAAATATTGCTTGGATTGTCAAGTTACTTTATATTTGTGTTCAGGTTACTGGTGTGCCGAGCTGTATAGTTTTTGGTGTAAATCTGTTATTTTGATCCTGAGATATTAACCCTTTATCCTTCAAATTGAAAATTCCTCCAATCCCTTTGGCATTCGATAACTTGAAAAATATTGCTTGGATTGTCAAGTTACTTTACATTTGTGTTCAGGTTACTGATGTGCCAAGCCGTATACTTTTTGGTGTAAATCTGATAATTTGATCTTTCCTGAGATATTAACCCTTTATCCTTCAAATTGAAAATTCCTCCAATCTTTTTGACATGAGATAACTCAAAAAATATCAATCCAATTGTCATGTTACTTCATATATGTGTTCAGGTTACTGATGTGCTGAGCTGTATAGTTTTTGTTGTAAATCTGATAATTTGATCCTGTGATATTAACCCTTTATCCTTCAAATTGAGAACTCCTCCAATCCATTTCTTCGGCATGCGATAACTCAGAAAATATTAATCCCATTATCAGGTTACTTTATATATGTATTCAGGTTACTGATGTGCTGTGCTGTATAGTTTTTTTTTTATGTAAATCTAATAATTTGATCCGGAGATATTAACCCTTTATCCATCAAATTATGCACACTCCTACAATCCATTTCTATATGTACCCATACCATGTATGGTGTACATAATGTCGGCCTCCGGGGTGGCCCTCCGTCATACAGCTTTCTACTAGTTGCGCGTATGGGTACACATCTGACGATTTCATCGGCCTATTTTTAGTGTTTCTCAGTAATACCCCACATCACTTCACTTGCTTTGACAGAGACCTCCATGAAAATAAATCTGATAACCACTGTCTGAAGCACTGTCTGTTCTGACTCTTCTAAATAACCTCCACTTGCAACTCAACTATATTCCACTGGCTGCATTAATTCCCCATGAAACTGCTGCCCAGCGGGAGACATGAATTCTCTGAATTTGCTTGTTCAAATCGGGTCCCAAGGTGTATATTTGGGCTCGCTACTGTAGCCTAAAGTTTAACTTAGTGCAATATGCGGAAATTTCTTTAAAATCTTCTTCTTCATATCCACCAGTGAGAATGCTTTTATATTTGGATTACAACATCTCTCGTGGGTGTCAGATTCAAGTGTGTTCAATTCCGAGTGCCTGGGTTAATATTTGGGCTCCATATGGGAACCTGAAATTTAACTTGGTACAATATGAGTGAATTTCTTCAAAAATCCTCTTCTTCAGATTCACCTGTCAGAATCCTTTCATATTTTGTTTACAACATCTCTAGGAGGGGGGGGGGGGGCAGTGTGGGGGTGGGTCAGATTCAAGTTTGTTCAAATCGGGTCCATAGATTACTATTTGGGCCCACCATGGTAGCAATATGAAGACATTTCTTTAAAATTTTTCTTCTTTAGATCCAACAGTCAGAATGCTTTCATTTTTGGTATACAACATTTCTAGAGAGGTCAGATTCAACTTTGATCAAATTGAGAGCCTGAGTTAATATTTGGGCTCCCTATGGGAGCCATAATTGACCATATAGCTGAAGAATTAGAAATTTTGTATTCAGTACACTCTAGAAGTGTGTAACTAAGAATAATCTGCATAGGTTGTATCAAAGGGCTTCATAGGGGAGCTCTACATTTTAGATTATGATCAACTGAAGAAAAGGCATGATACTTGGAATATTTTTGTCACTGCTAAGGGGCTCAAGGTTTGACAATGTATCCTATGGAGATGGATTGCTTAATAATTAAGTAGGCTCATTCTTGAACTCTGTTTATATTGTGTTTTGTTCACTGTGAGCGCTTCAGGCCTCGTGGTGCCTCTTGTTCTGATTCTGAAGTCCTAAGAATACAATCACGCTTCTTTCCAACAAAACCCTGTGTTTTAACTGATATTTATTTAACCCATGTCAGGCATCAATGATAAGAATGTACTGCTGTCTTTTGAGTCATTTGTTGATCCTTTGTTTTGGGAATTGACCAATTTGAGTGAGCATTTTTTCAACCTCTTGGGATTGCATTTCCATGGGTGGTAGGTAGGTGATGAAATTACTGACCTCAAAATACCACACTTGCATAATTCAAAACTACACAGTCATGGTTCTGTATCCCACCAAAAGCATATTTCTGTTCCCATTGAACAGGTGATTCATCACCCACAGAATGGTAGTAATTAAACATGTAACTGGCTAAAGGATTCACTAACCGCTGCATGAAACATGGATATAACTTGAAACCAATTAGACAGTATTGCGCAAAAATCAATAAGATCAGATAACAAATTTGAAATTAGTCACTCAAGTTGTATGTTGGGGAGTCTGGCAGTTGCTCATCATTACTTGGTGGTTCTCTCCAGTGTTCTCTGGCTTCCTCCAACCATAAAACTGTCCAACTTGAGGTGACCCTGGCTTTCAAAAGTGCCGTTCAAACCCAATTCGTAAATAAATAAATAAGTCACTCAAGTTATTAATTTAGTCCGATCACTGCTGAGTGTGTTCTTAATGAACTTTGATATTGTAAACTTTTTTATTTTATGGAATTTGCCTACAGAAGCATTTACTTTTTTATTTTAGCGACGTCTGGACACTCATTGAACACCTATCTTCTCATTGATGTGAATACTGGTCGAATATCTCTAAACAAAAAATTAGCAGATTTAGAGGCAGACATCACTTTACTAGTTATTGGTGTTAAAGATAAAGGCACTCCACCATTGTCGAACAAAATACAGGTAATATTGTGCATTATTATCAAAATCCATAATTCCTAATGTTTTGTTGTGATTGAAAAAACAATCAGGTCAAGCCAGAAAATAAGCAGACTGTCATCTGCAAAATGAGGTCCCCAGAGGGTGAATTTAGGGATGCTACCCTGCACAGCAGGGTAGCATCTCTAAATTTACTCTCTGTGAACCTCAATCTGAATCAGGGTCTCAAAACTAAACGGAAAGAAGTACCCAGAGGATAAACTGGCCCACTGTATGGGATAGCTTCATCAAATTCACCTTCTGGGAACCTCATTCTGCAAATGACAGACTGCTTATTTTCAGGCCTGAATCAGGTTAATATTATCTGTCGCAAAATAAAATCATGGGACTCCAAAGTTGAAAAAATAAGATGTGTTCCACAAGTGTTTCATTTCTGTGGGCCTTTGAGAACATGTGGTGTACCTTATTTCTAATTGAAGAATGTATGCAAGTCTGTGTTATTATGTCAAACTATGATGCAAGTTATTTTTATTACTCTACATTTAGAGGTTATTACTTGTTTAGTTTCATATCAGCCAAGATATCGGCCCTTATTAACTTCATATTATGATGAGGGCTGATATCTCGGCCTACATGAAGCTAACTAAGTAATTACCTCTTTATTTATTAAACAAAAACAAATAATAACAAAATATTCTCAGAGCCCTTACAGTTTTCTGACTGTGTTATTGTTTCTCATTCTTTTTACACAGTCTGAAATTTCCTCTTCTAGTCCTGCTATTCGAACGCCCCATGGGGAAGCCATGTCATTCAGATATCTTTGGGGGACATGGTGGTGTTGCAGTAACCAGTTCTAGTCAGATCACCAAAGTTAAGCAACGTCGAGCTCGTTTAGTCCTTGGATGGGTGACCATCTGAACAATCCTGCATTGTGTCCTTGGGCAAGGCACTTAACCCCAATTGTCCACATGGGGCACGATGATGCTGTGTACTAAGGCGCATTGCACATCGTTGGTGCGCATGTCTAAAACCAGTCTTCAACCAATCTAACCCTGTCTGTGCTGCAGTACAGAGTTACATTGTTGGGAAGCCGGCAGTTGCTTGTCATTGCTCTGTGGTTCTCAACCAATCTTCAACCAATCTAACCCTGTCTGTGTTGCAGTATGGAGTTTCGATGTTGGGGAGCCGGCAGCTGCCCGTCATTGCTCAGTGGTTCTCTCCGGGTATGGTAAAACTGTCACGGTCCTGATTAGCCATTGTGCATAAGTATGTGACCTTAAACACCAATAAATAAATTCAGATATCTGAACTATCTCTTCTACCACTTCGCCACATCTCCACTTCAGGCCTGAAAATAAGCACTGACATTTGTAGAATGAGGTCTCAGAGGGTGAATTTGATGATGCTATCCAATACAGTGGGCCAAGTTATCCTCTAGGTACCTCTTTCTGTTTAATTTGGAGACTCTGATTCAGATTGAGGTTCACAGAGGGTAAATTCAGTGGGGACCTCATTTTACAGATGACAGTCTGCTTATTTTCTGGCTTGCTCCACTTATGACTCTTAGTTTGCTTTGAATTATCAACAACTCTCTTCTTTCTTTATTCTCTTCATCCACACAATCTTTAGTTATTGCCATCATAAATTCCTCATCATACGAAAACTCAGCTCCAATCAATTCCATTATGCCTGATAATGCCAATTTTCCTGTGTGAATAACTGTGAACGATTTCTGAAAAATTTGTTGCACCTAGTAACACATTAGGGGGACAACTTGATTCATATTGGTCAAGATCTGTGTCATATCAGCAGAGTTTGAAGCCATATCTGCTGAGTTTGATAATGGGCAATTCTGAGAATGAAAATGATATCAAATAAGTAATGTGTTACTGACACAGATCATAATTAGTAAGCCTATGGATATTACATGTATAAAATACATTCTAAAAAAGAAAATCTTGTAGATTTTCCCAAATCACTTTCCTTGAACAAATTGTATAGCTTTCCCAACAGCATATAATCTGCATATTTCATGTGCTTAGGTGCTTTATATTTTACTCACCTTAATTTGACAGAATAAATGAACCACTGTTTTTTTCAATTCAGTTTGAAGACACTGATACATCATCCCTAAAAAGCATAAAGGTGCCAACTGCAATGCTAAATCATTGCAGTTGGAGCCTTTATGTTTTCAAGGGATGACATTTTATGCAAAATTGGATTCAACATGTCTCAGGCATGTTGAATTTCAGGAGTTGTATCCTTTTTCATTGAATATTAATAATGTTGAATGCTGTTGAGTGGAATTGTGAGTGCGTCCCAACATTCTTTTGAATGAAGTCTAATACATGGCCCACTCAGCAGACGGAACCTTCCCTGTTCCACATGACATGCAACAGTCAAGCATCTCAGTTGTTTTAAATAGATTTGAATTTAACAACTTGAACTGTGTGGCAGAGGTTTTCGTGACATAAATTTTAAACCTGTTTAGGATTTGTTCACGTTGTGTTATGTTCCATCTTGTCTTATAGACTTTATGCTAAAATAGCAGAATTTCTTATCAACCTACCTTACAATTATTTGCTACAGGCTTGCACTACAGTGGATGACCCTAACTCGGAAAATGTACTCTCTATTTTGATCTTTCCCAAGCGATTTGGGAAATAAAAGTAGTGCAAAAGCACCAAGAAAAATAAGTCAAAACTGGGTCTAACGCCACCGGCACACACCTATAGGGGGTGCTTTCTCTTAGGACAAACCAAAGGCTTCCGGCAACTAGTGTGCAGGCAGTAACTAATGAATCATTCTTTTTTCGTACGCCCATGTGGCAAGACATCCATTTGCATTGAGATACGGTGATAATTCAACTCTTGATAATGGTTACCTGTGACTGGAATTATGGATCTGAGGATCATAGAATAACAGGACTGTGTTTTATGTATTCTCATGATTATTTTCAACCACATTTTCATTGTATTTTATTTATTCTCTGTGTTCGCGGCACAACTTTCGCGTGTTGTGCGGTTCAAACATAAAAATTTTCACTTGATAAATTTTTGTTATCCTTTTGGATATTATTATTATTATTGGAGTTTGGTGGGGACTGTATGGACAGGATTTCTCCTCTCTGTTGAGGGCAGAATTTCTGTCTTGATCCCTGTCGGCTGTCTGTGTTCCCGGCAGTCCTTTATTTTCTGTTTTCTGCCACCTTTCTCTCGTAGTTGGGGGTGTTCTATTTTCTACATCTGTTGAGTTCACCTTTTTCTTCTACTGCTCTCACCTCTGTTATGCTCAGGACTGTTCCTTGAGGGCATTGCTTTTTGCTCAAGCATGTGGTGCATTTTCGTGGCCATTCCTCCCTGCGAGGGGAAGGGGGGAATGCTGTTGCTCGGGGCCTCCCAACATGACCACGTCTGGTGAGAGTTATACCCCCTCCATTGGAGATGTGCAGTCTTTTTCTGCAGTGGATACTGCGGAAGCTGTTGAGTTGTCTGGTGAAGAGATGCCTGGTTCCGGGACTGTGGTCCCTCTCCAGTCGACAACTGAGGCTGTCACTAGGGATGTGACTTCTTTGGAGCCGAGCTAGGTTGCACTCTCCCCTTTTTCCGCCAGTTTCAACAACTCCTGTCGTATCTGCTGCTACTGTTGTTCAGTCTGCAACATCACAAGTCACCGTTTCAGCCGGCCTCGGCTTATCCCTGCAGGGGTCTGCAGAGATGCATCTCTGGTTGTGTGACATGGGGTATCGGCCTCAGCCTTCCCTGACTTCAACTCGGCGAATTTGGAAGGGTTGCCGGCCGAACCCTCTGCTGTGGTCTCTAAGCCGTCAAGCACCGAAGTTTTCTCATTGCATTCGGATGTTCATGGTGGGGCCATCATGAACTCCGTGGTGTTTCCGTCCACACACTCTGGTCCCATGGCCAGTTTTGCAGTACCAATGCCTTTTGTGCAGCCTGGACCTTCTGTCCCTCAGAGGTCTGCGGCGTCTCTCCTGAGTTCCCGCTCCATAGATCATTAGGGGTATGTCATACCCCTATACACATCTGCCTTCAGATGTTTTGGCTGCCACCTGGATGTATTTGATGATCATGACCCTTTGCTGGTTAAAAAGGTTCAGGAGTGAAGCCATTTTACCAGTTCCCATGTCAAACCGGCCGACATGGGCCGTGAGCTTAGGGAGGCCCTCTCCTTGCTCACTCAGGTTCTTTCCAAGAGCCTTCCTGTTGCTCCCAGCGAGGATACTAGTGGTTTCCAGGCATCCCCCTGCGGCACCGCCTCCCGGAATTAGAAGCTGACCGCTTTCTGATCCCTCAGGTGTGCCTACACCATGGGAGGCATCGGCTGGTTTGATGGGCTATGTGTCCTTCTGACTCAGAGGATGAGTCCGACATACCTGACGTCGAGAGCCAACAGTCTTCTGACTTGGGGGGAGCTCTTGACTTTGTGTTTGGGTTCCTTCCAGATCTCAGACCGTCAAACCAGCCGGCAGTGTCAGCCAGGCCGCGATCATCGGTCGCGCACCTACATCCTGTGGAGCAACCTGCTTCTGGGCGCCTTCGACCGTGCCAGTCGGTACTGGTGGTTGAAGGGTTTTCAGCTTTGGACTCTAAGCTGAGTTCCAAGGCTATGAAGACTTCATTCTTCACCACTCAGTGACACTTTTTTGCCACCAGTGCATTATCGTTACTACGATTCCGCCAATCCATCAGTCTGCCAGACCCTGACGGTCTTGGATCAGGACTCCACCTCTCTCGGGCTTTCCAAGCCCAAGCGGCTGTTATTCCTATGACGACTCTGGAGTCCCTGTTGGGCTTATTGAGAGAGATGCTGGGCATGCTTTCTCTCTCGAATCCTGTTGTCTCTGCTTTAGCTGCTTATCTGCCTCCAGATAAGTTTGACGATGTACAGGCTCCTTTGCGTGTACTTTCCAATGCGCTCATGCACACGCATGCCTGTAACAGGGCTAAATTGGAATTAGTTTGCAGGGACCCTGTGTTGGACACACGCCATTCCATTCCGGCGGGGCAATGCACTGCTCTTCGATCTGCTTTTTCGGCTGGTCTGCAACTATTCCATGGTTGCGTGGCGATGGTCCAGGATGAAGTCCTACGTCATTCCCTAGATCAGCTGCTGCTTCGCCAGCTTGATCAGCCTTTTGTTGGAGGCAGGGGCCACCCAAAGCCTAACAAGCGCCCTTCTCCTTCCTCTGTTAAGCCAAGGGCTGATCTTCCTGCCGGGTTAAGGGTAAGCATCGGCAGGCTGGAGAGAGGACTCGGGATTCTTCATGTAGCAGAAAAGGTGGTTTTTCCTCTGGTGGGCCGCGCCGAGGCTCAAAATGAAGGTCCTCATTTCAATTCATCCCATGTTGGAAAAAGGATATCAGAATTCGCAGAACATTGGGCCACAATCACATCCGATCTTTGAGTATTAGATGTTGTTCGGTCCGGGCTGCGGATATCCTTTCAGAGGCATCCAACTCTGTCGAGAGTGCCTCTTCCACCACAAGTTCCTTTAGGCGTTATACGTTGGGAACTTTTGATCACTGAGATAGACAATCTCCGGTCAAAGGTGGCTATCAAAGTCGTCAAAAACATTCATTCAGTGGGATTTTATTCCCACCTGTTTTTGGTGCCGAAGAAGGACGGCCGACTCCGACCGGTTATCGATCTGAGTATCCTGAACCAGTCTATCATTGCTCTTAAGTTCAGCATGGAGACTTTCAGGTCAGTTCGCTGCTCCATTCAGGGAGTTTTCGCTTCCTGCATGGACCTGTAAGATGCTTACTTTCACGTTCTGATTCATCGGACATCACAAAAGTATCTGAGGTTCGCTTTTCTGGGGCGAGTTTACCAGTTCAAGGCCATGCCCTGTGGCCTCAGCCTGGCTCCTTAGGCCTTCACCCCACTGATGTCGCATGTGTTAGCCCTACATCGCACACAGTCCAGGGTGACCACTTCGGCATATCTAGATGATATCCTCCAGAGGCATTCCAATGCTGCCTTTCTGGAGTCCGATGTCGATACACTGTTGAGCCTGCTCACATTGCTAGGGTTCAGAGTCAACGAGGAGAAGTTAGTCCTGGTTCCTTCTCAGTCGTTTTGTCATCTGGGGATGGACTTCCGTACTCCGCTGAATATGGTGGCATTCTCTCAACTTTTGCCCTGACTCTGTCCCAGTCCACATCCGCGACAGCTCGGAGTCTTCTTCGGATGCTTGGTCTCTCCAGTTCGGTGACAGATCTCATTCCTCTAGGTTGGCTGCATGTCAGACCTCTTCAACACTTTCTGCTCAGTCGTTCGAGGCCGAATGTCGATCCTCTGTGTCTGGTGCTTCAGTTACTGGAGTCTCTTCATCATCACCTTCTCGCCTGGATAGATGTTCAGTGGATTATGCAGGGAGTTCCATTGGACTTACCCACATCCGATCGTGTTCTGACGGGAGACGCCAACGATCTCGGATGGGGTGCGATGTTTGATCCTCTAGGTCTTTCCCTTTGCGGGGCATGGGGCCAGGATCAAGCAGCTCTTCACATCAATCAGAAGGAGCTTCTTGCTCTTCTCCTGAGTTTCTGGCAGTGGATCCCCCACCTTTCGAATCGCCAGGTCCTTCTGTTGTCCGGCAATTCGACAGTGGTTGCTTACATTCGGAACCAGGGCGGCACACACTTGGTTCCCATGTTTGAATTGGCTCGGGATCTTCTACTGCTCACTCAGGATGTCAACGTGGTGGTTTGTCACATTCCCGGTTGTCTGAACGTCCTAGCCGACTCCCTGTCCTGACGGGGAGGGTCTTTTCCACTGAGTGGATGCTCCACAGGGCAGTGTTCCAGTCGCTTTACAGTCTCTGGGGTCGTCCCCACATTGATCTCTTCGCAACTAGTTAGAACCATCAGGTGGACACTTTTGTGTTCCCATGTCCAGATCCTCTGTCACTCGATTGGAACAGTCTTTCGGCTATGCCTTCCCACTGGTTCCGATTCTGCCTCAGGTTCTAACCAAGATATGAATGCAGTTGTCAAATCATTCTGATCACTCCACTGTCGCCTCAGTGGGTGTGGATCAATTCAGCTCTGCTCTCTGTTGGCGGCGGTTCTGGCACATCTCCCTCTATGTCGCAGCCTTCTTTGCCAAGGTCACCCAAGGAGGTTTTACGTCAACCCGACTTCATTGCGCCTTCACACATATCTTTTGTCAGGTCCTGTCTCCTTCGTAGAGGTTTTTTCGAGACGAGCAGTGGAGTGCATTTCTTCTTCAAGGAGGCACTCCACTGGTTTAGTGGAAGGTCTTCTGTCAATGATGTGCTGATCACTCAGTTGATTATGCCAATCCCCTCGATTCACAGATTGTGGAGTTTCTGGTATATCTGTTTGATTCTGGGGGTCTCCAGCCTGTTACTAACAAAGGGTACAGGTCCATGCTTTTGGAGACCTTTTCGTATGTGGGGCAGCGTTGTATCGGCACTAATCCATACCTGTCCAAGCTTGTTCGGCTCTTTTCCTTGAAAAGACCTAGGACTTTGCAGCTTACCCCAAGGTGGAATCTTTCTTGGGTGCTGCTTTGCTGGGGGGGGGGGGGGGGGGGGGTGCCGTTCGAACCTTTATCCCAGGTGGATATGCATTTTTCTCACATACAAGACAGCTTTTCTGATGACCTTTGCCTGAGTCAGATAGGTTAATGAACTTCACGCCCTCTCGGTTGACCTAGCCTTTTTCAGGAGCTCTCCCAACAGTGTTACGTTTACCACTAATTGCTCCTTTCTGGCCAAGAATCAGACACCAGAAACTACTCCACCTATCTGTATCAGGTTTCTTCCTTCTGTTGTGGGTAACCGTCCTTTGCTCTGTCCGGTTTGTGCAATTCGTTTTTTTCTCAATTGGATGCAGTTCCTTGGGAAAGGCAGGAAACAATTTTTTCTGTCTCTTTTTCCTGGTCGACAGAAGATCTCATCTCAATCCATTTCCCGATGGATTTGTCTTGCTATTCGCGTGGCTTACGCTCATCTAGTGACTGACGATTGTATTACCAATCGTATTTTTCCCAATGAGGTGCATGCATTGTCTTCCTCTTGGGCTTATTATACTCCCACTTTCGAAGAAAATGGGGGTATACTGGATTACATGCATCTGTCCGTCCATCTGTGCGTCTGTGTGTGAGTCCGTCCGAGAATATTCATAACTTTCATAACTTAAGTAAATTATTATTTTCTATAATATTTGTTGGTCATAGGTATGCCCACACTAGTTATTAGGCTTTCCCAAACCAAGTTTGGGAAAGACTTGTTATTCTTCTTTTTCAAAATTTTTTTTCTCTATTTTTTTTTTCTATTTTTCTTATTCTGCCCAAACCATCAAAATTTCACCATTTTTCAAATGTCTCCAAATTGTTTACAGTTACTTAGCTCAAATGTTCCACACATTTAGAGCATAATATGATACACCACAATCACAAGCTCAAATCTTTCAACATTAACCCCCCATTGGACAAAAATTACATGAATTTAGATTTTTTCTTCAAACTTGACCAACTTATAAGGCAAATTTCTCTAATTACAAGTTTGTTGTAACAATTATTTTGGTATGGATAGATGCAACAATGATTGTAAAAGAAAGTTACTGTTTATGTTTTAATCTCAGATTTAACCCTCAAGCACAATGAGGGCGAGGATAAGAGTACCGTTTTAAAATGCCCAAATTAACCAACTTTGGTTGCTTTTTATATCATTCTGGAAAGGGTTAATTTCAAACACTTTTCATGTATGTATTCACAACTGACTACTGAGTATATTTGCTGTTGTAAGTTTGGTTGTAAAGTTTAACCCTATCCCATTCTGGTTGCATAAAAGTAGGTACCATCCGAAAAAACTCTATAGATGCATGCAGCAGTCAAAGTATGACAAATTTTGTTCTATATGTTATTATTAAAAGTTTAACCCTTGGCAGATTTGAGACTTCCCATAAGGGTACTGTTGGAATAATTGTTATTTTCACCAAAATTTACATGCAATTTCTCAGCACTGCATATTTTCTCAAAACATTTCCCCTGAGAAGATAGGGCATTCATCCAAGAACATTGTTTGTGTCGCCGCCCCACGAAGTGGGGAGCGACATATAGGGATTACTTTTGTCATCTTGCGTCGTCCGTGTCACACTTTCTCTTATCCGCCACTCCTCTTTAACCTATGAATGGATTTTGATGAAACTCTCAGTGATTCTTTATCACATAATGGCATTGTGCACCTCCTATTTTATTTTTTGATCCGCTGTATTTTTTCCAGAGTTATGCCCCGTCGTCTTGCATCGTCCGCGTTGTCATCCGCGTCACACTTTCTCTTATCCGCCACTCCTCTTTAACCTATGAATGGATTTTGATGAAACTTTCAGTGATTCTTTATCACATAATGGCATTGTGCACCTCCTATTTTATTTTTTGATCTACTGTATTTTTTCCAGAGTTATGCCCTTTTCCACTTAGAATTCTGTCTGAAACGCCAGGCGACACACATCTTCCATGGAAGACTCACATCTAAGTTCTGTTATATGTTTTACTCCAAGTTTTAACCCTCACCCAGTTGTCGTGCCTTGACTTGGAGTACCCTCAACATGTACATGTTCATTCAAATACCAAGATTTAAGATTCCTCCATGTCTCTTATCAGACACTCAGTCTGTGATTGATGTTCACACATTTAGAGCATAATATAATACACTAAAATCACCACACAAATAATATAAAATGAACCCCTATTGGCCACAAATGATATGAATATAGCATTTTATCTTCGAGATTGACTGGCTTCAAGCGCAAATTTCTCTCATTGCAATGTTGTTGTAACAATTGTTTTTGTATGTATAGATGCAACAGTGCTTCCAGAAGAAAGTTACTGTTTAGTTTTTAATCTCATCTTTAACCCTCAAGCACAATGAGGGTAGAGTTCCATTCAAAAATGCTAAAATTAGCTAACTTCGGTTACATTTTCCTGTCATTTTGGGAAGGGTTAATTTTAAACACTTTGTTTTGCTATAGGTAGAGATGCTTAATGAACAAATCCGTTGCTGTAATTTATGCTTTGGGGCTTAACCCAACATATGCTTTGGACACATAAAGAATAGCATTGTCCGACAAAAATTGATTTACAGTGAATTTTGCAAACATCTGTACTCATTTCCTCTAATTGCAAGGTTGTTGTAGCACTTATTTTTGTATGGATAGATGTAACAATGATGGCAAAAGAAAGTTACTGTTTACTTTTTAATCTCAAGATTTAACCCCCCAAGCACAATGAGGGTGAGAATAAGAGTACCATTAAAGAATGCCAAAAATAGCCAAGTTTGGATGCTTTTTGTCTATCATTTTGGAAATGGATAATTTCAAACACTTTGCTTTGCTATATGTAATGTGCATTTTCACATTGGAAAGTTGGGAAAGCCCGTAATTTGTCCAACAAATTACAGTTCTCTAGTTTTTTTTGTTTTTTTTATTACTTATCACTTAGAAATTGTGTCCATCCGAGCCAAATTTTGTCTGTTCAGCCTGTATCTCGGATATCGAGTGTTCTATTGCAATGAAATTTGCCGTGAACACTGCTTATGGTATAGGCTTTAAAAAAAGGATTCAACAATATTTTTCACATTCTCCTTTTTAGAGTTATCCCCCTTTTTTGACTTAGAAATTGTAGGAACTAGACATTATTTGTCTGTTCCGCCTGTAACTCAGGTATGGGTTATCGAATTTCAGTGAAATATGGCATGCAGTTTGCCTATGACAAAGGCATCTGCCTCATCGCATAAAGCTTCCAAACACCAAACAATTTACCATACATTTTGACTTAGAAATTGTTGATAACTTTCAAAGAAAATGGGGTGAGGTGGGTGGGTACACTGGATTGGGGTTATCGGATTTCAGTGAAATATGGCATGCAGTTTGCCTATGACAAATGCTTCTGCCACATTGCATAAAACATCCAAACACCAAACAATTTACCATTCTATTTGATTTAGAAATTGTTGTAAACTTTCAAAGAAAATGGGTGTGGGGGGGGGGGGGGGGGTATACTGGTTTGGGGTTATCGGATTTCAGTGAAATGTGGCATGCAGTTTGCCTATGATAAAGGCTTCTGCCTCATTGCATAAAACTTACAAACACCAAACAATTTACCATACCTTTTGACTTAGAAATTGTTGAAAACTTTGGAAGAAAATGAGGGGTATACTGGATTACGTCCGTCCGTCTGTGCATCCGTCCATCAGTCCATACGAAAATATTCATAAATAATATTTGTTGGTCGTAGGTATGCCCACACTAGGCGGTACACCACGTTTCTTGTACTAACTCTGTCATGTTGTCGGATGTTATGCAGGCAGCCTACTGGAGAAATGCTACTTTCTCCACCTGTCTGCATCAGTTGTAGGAACAGTCAGAGGACCTTTTTTCTATGGGCTCTCTTTTCTTCTGCTCAGGCTGTTGTCTACCCTAGCCATTAGGCTTCTTACAAGGTCAGTTCCAGCTCTGTGCTATTACTGCCCTTTCTGCCTGTGCATCACACAGAACCAAACTCCTCATCTCTCATTGTCTTTTACTAATGATTGTGATGCTATGGTTTGATAGGCCTAGGGACCTCTTCCTCTGTCCATGGTTCCAGTGCATTTGGGTTATGTGGGGGTTGGTTATGTGATTCCCTCCATCTTATTGTCTATTCGGCCTGTAATAAAAAATTGTAAGGTAGGTTGATAAGAAATTTAAATTTTATACTAAATTTCCTTTCTTATTATACCTACCACAATTGTTTACCCTCCCGTCTTCTTATTTGGATAAGAATCCTTCCTCCCCACTGATCACATAACTCCAATGTTGGCATATTCAAAAGAATGATTAATTAGTTACTGCCTGCGCACTGGTTGTCGGAAGCCAAGGATTTGTACTAAGAGAAGAGCATCCCCTACTGGGTGTGCGGGTGCTCAACCCAGTTTTGGCTTTTTTTTTCTTGGTGCTTTTGCACCACTTTTCTTTAACAAATCGCTTGGGAAAGATCAAAATAGAGAGTATATTTTCCGAGTTAGGGTCTTCCACTGTAGTGCAAGCCTGTGGTAAACAATTGTGGTAGGTATAATAAGAAAGGAAATTTATGATAACATTTAAATATTTTCTCCTATGTCAGCCACAACAAGCATAGATATGGGCTTTGGACTGATTTCCAGTAATGTCTTGGCTGGCTACGAAAGTGGCAAAATTTGAATAGAAAACACTGGTAGGCGGATTGAATTACACTTACCAATATTAGTCATGTATGCTGAGAAAGTCGTTTTGTAGCAAGTGTCAGGAATTAATAGTGAATACAAAATCCATCTGCATTCTCAACTTGTGAGAACAATTTATTATATTCAGAAAATTTACTCTTTTGATGGGTTGCCCCTGTTCTCTACCCCTATATATATATTTTCTTTTATATTGGAATATTTGTCCTGTATAAACTTAATCCTTTCTGCACAGTAATTGTTTCTATAACATTTATCTTAAGGTAAGATGCAGTATGTTGCATATTGCAAAAAAAAACCAACAAAAAATCCCATTTTGCTGTTAACACCATGAGTGAACATTTGGTACACCAAGCCATTTCGGGTATATTTTATTCATACCATGATCATCAGATTAATAAGCGTTTAAATGTTAAAATAAATCAATATTCACATGTGCGAATTTGTTTACATGAGCACTGGTGGGCGGTACTTCCACTGGCAATTTTATTGAAATGACACAGAGAAAAAGAAACCGCAAATTACGGGGCCTTTTTCAATAACATAATAGCATACTATTTTGAGTTATGGATGCTCTATCAACATGAGGCAATGTGTGTTTGTTAATTTTTGGTACCTTATGAGGTAAACTTATTTAAAAATGTAATAAATAATTGCTGGTTTCATTTCTTTCGTCACAAGGCAACAAGTAATAAATTTACACAAGTTTACATTTAAGTCGAGGTCAGCTTGGATGTAGTTCCACTGTAGGTGTAAATTGTTACTATTGAAATCCCATTGCTGGCGTGTTCACCACGGTTTGTTTGTAAAGCTAAAATTTATGTCAGGCTTTTTATATATAGTAGAATAGGTAACCATGGTATAAATGATATTTTATAAACAGTGAGCAGAAGCATGATGGTTATTGATTTGAGTTTTGGACTTGAGATCAAAAGGTGGATGGGTCGATCCTGACCCACATCATCAGCATTGTGTCCTGGGCAAGACAGTTCATCTTGGTTTAGGTCTGTCACAATTAATCGATTGTCGATTTGACATGCCAAAATCGATTAGTATTTTTCATTGTCGAAGAATCGGTAAATTTGACCCCATTTTAGACATTTAATAATTAAAAAAAATTTGATGAAAAACTATTGCTTCTAAAGGTGAAGGTCAAGAACGTCGATGTTAAACCCCAAAAAGCTGTTAGAAGCATTTGAGTTTTAGGTACATTGAAAACTTTGATGTTCTGAACATTCGAACCATCAGGGTAATAATCAAGACCGGTTGGCTGTTGTGAACTTGCAAAGTTTGCAACTGGCTACCGGTCTTGAATATTACACTGACAGTTCAACAGTTTAGAACATCAAAACTGTCAGTGTACCTAAAAGGAGATCATCTTCGTTGTTTACTTGAGGTAGGTCAGTTGAAATGAACTTCATTTTTAATGACTTTAAAGAGAGGAGAGGGGTCATCTAGGCACGATTAATCGATTATTATTGATTATTTGTGACGATTAATTAATCGTTTCCTAAATTGAAAAATCAGGACACCTCTATCTTGGTTACCTATGTCGAAACATGGTGGCACTGTGTACTAAAGCATACAGCATTGGGACAGTACTGACTTGCCTTCAACCAATGCTAACCCTACTTGATTCGGGTTAGTGAGTTGGAGAGACTGAAAGTTGCTCCCCATTGCTTGGTGGTTCTCTCTGGATACTCCAGCTTCCTCCACTTGCAAAACTGTCGGACACAGTATGACCCTGACTGTTGAAAGTGTCATTAAACCCCAACAAACATACAAACAACATAAGCATGATCCGAAAATGAGGGATGAATTATTAATCAAAATATTAATCAAAATATTTATACATAATCAAAACAAAAGTCCAGAAGAGTTGAAACCCAACGTGAAAAATAGAAAGTGAGTCTTTATACACCCTTCTTTCGGGTGTTTAAGGTTAATCTAATCTATGGAAACTGGCACCAAATGACCATATGGTTTGGTCTGTTTAGGGAGAAACATTATTTCTACTATTCGTAAGGGAATACAAACTTGGGCTAATTTTTGTTTCATATCACCTTTTGCTTGGTTGAGTGTGTCCCACATAAGTGGAAGTTTAGGGTTTTCACCAGAGAAAACAATTAACTTTTCATGCCAACTGGAACTCCTTGAGTACTTTTTAATCCTTTACCCAGCGAATTGGCCACATCTGCCCACATAATATTCAAATTCAGCTTCTGAAAAAATACTATTTTTCAAAACATTTCAACTAAACCATATCATGTGACTCTTCTTTGGAATGAGCTTGTTCCAATTTTTGTTGAAATTTTTGGAAAAAAGTTTAAAAAATGATTTTTAAAATAATAAATTTTGATATCATCTGAATTGGGTACAGGGTTAAAGGGTTAAAAGTACCAGAAAGTGAATGAATAACTATGGCAAAATGACCCAAGAAATATCAGGGAGGGAATACAAGAACCAGTTTTAGGGATTTATGTATTTTGAATGTATGTAAGGTTTTATAAGAAAAAGTGTTGAGAGTGAGGGGTGTGGGGAGGATAATCCTCCATTCCCTCTCTCATGGCTACACTACTGGGCTTGTGTACCAGGTAAGGTGGTAGCCTAGTAACTCTGTTTGGCTTTTTTTTCTGTAAGCTTGACAGTTGTAGTCTCCCCCAAAGCCGTTATTTTGGAAACTTCTGAATTTGTACATTTTTCAAGAGGTCTGAAGGAAGTGAACCATGGCAAGTTTTGCTATGATAGGTATAAAAAAAAAATTATTTCTGCCTTTTGGCATGTTTAGTAGTTTTTCATTTTTTCACAAATTGCCTTCAAACTTCCTTATGGGACTTCCTCTTTGTTCTTGTTTTCTTTTCAAGGAAACAAGAGTTTGTTTCAGTGAGGGGTCATAAGCTTTGTTATGGAGGCCAAGAATTAAAATTTTTAGTTACTCAAGAGATACTTTTCACAAGTGTAGTCTGCTAGTCATGTTGGGTGAAGTGAAGAGATAAATCTAGACTGAAGTAGTGATGAGCCGATAAAGAGATTTGCCTATTCATCTGAAACCAAATAGTTTTGATTTACTATCGGCCAATACCGATGCCAATACCAAATAGTTTTCTTCACCCATATTATTTCCGTAAAAATGGTTGAAAAAAGTGTGTTGATAATATTGAATATACTTTCGGAATTTAGCCACAGTTAAGTGACTGGCGCAGGGGACGTTTTAAGGCTGGAACCTCAAACCAGCAATCTGTCAGAGAGACTGCAATACTGGCATCTTAAACTTCACTTGAGGTGAAAAGGTTTGTTCTGTTGTTGTGACTTGTCAGCTTAACGACACTGCAATGGAGACCAGCGTGACCTTAAGCGCTTTAATGACCAAAACTCAATTAAAAATTGAAAAGGTCTGTGATATCAAAGTCTGAGATCACTTATATTATTAGCTCAACTTTGGCGAAGCCAAATTTGAGCTTTTGTCGTGGCCCGTCTGTCCATCGTCCATCTGTCCGTCTGTCCATCTGTCCGTCTGTCCGTACATCCACAATTGGATACGGCTCGGGCTAGAGACAGTATTTATGAACCGATCTTTACGAAACTTCTTGGGTACCTTTGTTATGACTGTGGGACGAGAACGAGTGTTTTCGGGTGCGGTCCGAAATTCAAGATGGCTGCCAGCCGCCATTTTGTACCGACGATGCAGAAATCTGTTTTTTGTGCAGAACTTCCATATGAAAGCTCTGATTTGAATAATTTTTTGTATGAATGTTTAGTACCATAGGATGCATCACATATAATACAGGTTTTTTTCTCATGCGTAAATTGTGCAAATTAGACTAATTTTGATGTTTTTTGGGGTTACTTTCAGCACTGTAAGTGCAAATGCCAATACGGCTCGGGCTAGAGGCCGTATTTATGAACCGACCTTTACGAAACTTTTTGGGTACCTTTGGTATCACCGTGGGACGAGAACGAGTGTTTTGGGGTCCGGTCCAAAATTCAAGATGGCCGATGGCAGCCATTTTGTACAAAATTAGGTGTAATCAGATTTTTGCACAGAACTTCCATATGAAAGCGCTGATTTGAATAATTTTTTGTGTGAATGTTTAGTACCATGGGATACATCACATATAATACGGGTTTTTTTCTCGTGCAGAAATTATGCAAATTAGATGAACTTTGATTTTTTCAGTGCGACTTACACACAGTAAGTACACATGTCAATACGGCTCAGACTAGAGTCTGTATTTATGAACTGATCTTCACGAAATGTCTTGGGTACCTTTTTTATCACCTTGGGATGAGAACGAGTGTTTCTGGGTGCGGTCTAAAATTCAAGATGGCTGCCAGTGGCCATTTTGTACCGAAATTAGGTCTAATCAGTTTTTTGTACACAACTTCTATACAGCTCAGACTAGGGGCCATATTTATGAACCAATCTTTACGAAACTTCTTGGGTACCTTTGTTATCACCGTGGGATGAGAGCGAGTGTTTTTGGGTGTGGTCCAAAATTCAAGATGGCCACCAGCAGCCATTTTGTACCAAAATTAGTGCAATCAGTCTTTTGTACAGAACTTCTGTATGAAAGTTCTGATTTGAATAAATTTTTGTATGAATGTTTAGTAACATGGAATACATCACATATTGTAAGGGGTTTTTTTTTCGTGCAGAAATTATGCAAATTAGATGAACTTTGATTTATTCAGTGCTACTTACACAATGTAAGCACACATGTCAATATGGCTCAGGGTAGAGGCTGTATTTATGAACCGATCTTCACAAAACTTCTTGGGTACCTTTGTTATCACCTTGGGATGAGAATGAGTGTTTCTGGGTACGGTCCAAAATTCAAGATGGCTGCCTGTGGCCATTTTGTATCAATATTAGGTCCAGTCAGTTTTTTGTCACTAGTTCTATACAGCTCGTATTTATGAACTGATCTTCACAAAACTTCTTGGGTACTTTTGTTTTCACCTTGGGACAGGAACGAGTGTGTTTTGGGGTGCCTTTGTTATCACTGTGCTATGAGAACAAATATTTTGGGGTTCAGTCAGACCCACTCTGGGACTCAGAGATTTCTTTTCTAGTTTAGCATCTGACTGTCACCCACCTTTACAATACTTTACCTATACATTTGTTACAGGCAACGGTCAGTATTTATGTACAGACCGTTACAATACTTTATATGTACCTTTGTTATCAGGTCATTACCTAGATGTTTGTCATTGCTGTGTCACATACTATACATGTACATGTCTTTGTCTTGACAAGTTGAGCTACAGTGTCATTGACATTTTCATTTAAAATCAGCCATGGAACAAAGCAAATTAAATTTGGTGAGAGATATGGGGCATCACGTATGGCGAGCTGGCCCTGTCAGCATTTTCGAAAATAGCTGAGTTCTTTGATAGCTAATTTGATTACCTCTCTTAGACTAGAATTGCCTTTCTACATTATGGACATTTTTATGCTTCTGGTGAGTTCATTCGCACAGTCGTTACATCCCAATACCGGTTCAGAGTTGGTTGAGTGGCGGATAAAGGACTTTACGAAAAACTGTGGGGCCGGGGCAGGGGGGGGGGGGGGGGGGAGGCGCACCTAGGCTCAAGTGTACCGGCGTGTACTGTCAACCAAATTTTGAAATTTAATCCGAAAATATGCGATTACCTCGCACCCGATGCAGATATCCACAATGCACAACCCATCTCTGGGAAAAACTAGTGAGGGAGGGGGGAGCACCAAGTGCGACGTTGCCTGGATTCGCCCTCGTGGTAAAACAAATGTCATAGTATCATTATTGATAGACCATATACTAGATGTTTCAATACATGAGGCAACTATTTAATGATTTTAACAGCACATAGTTTTTCAAGTTTAATATGAATCTCAAGCCAAAAATAGCGATTCTTTTTTTTGGTTGTCGCTGGTAGAAATTAAATGTTACATCAGGGGTCTGATCTACAGACTACAGTGTAATGCATGGCACATTTGTTAGTTATTAGCAGGACATTAAAATGGCTGTGAGATAGAGTTAGAATAGGTACCCAATAATTTTTTTCAACAGTCAGCAAGAGCCAATATTTTTTGTGCTATTCATACCGATAGTCTTTTTTGGGCTGATCGCCGATTGTTTACCGATAGATTGCCTCATCCCTAGACTGAAGAGATAACTGTCCCAGTGCTGGAAGTCACTTTCCAGGTATTACTCAAAAAGAATTTGTGCAGCAATAAATACATCATATTTTTTTTATTTTGCTTCATGTTGCCAAGAAGTGAAACTATGCCTGTTTATTGTGGTAAACAAGTTATGTTTCACTGGAACAATAGGATCTGGTCAGCTATGCAAGGAGGGTACCATTAAAGTAACCCTAAACACCAATAAATAAAGAAATTGTGCTTCAGACAGAGCTTGTATTTCATCTAAATTTAGGAGAATCCTTTTGGATTCTTGCAAAAATATTTGGGAGATTTCATACCTTCTAGGAGTGTCGCGGATTCCATGAGGCCAACATGGAAGAACCCCTGTTGTATACTGATAATGCATGTTAACCCTTTACCCAACACACCTTTTTAATTTTTTGTGTTTGTCATTTCCGTCTGGCTGTTGGTCTGTCCGCCAGGAAGATTTTCGTGTCCGCTCCATACCTCTGAGAAGCTTCATTGGATTTTGTTGAAACTTGGCCTACATATTGCTTATAGGGAGATGATATGTCACACACAAAATATTTTTTTGTTAGATGGGGGGTAAAGATCACAGATCAAGGTCAACTGTCCGGAAGATTTTCATGTCTGCTCCATAACTCTGAGATGCTTTGTTTATTTTGTTGAAACTTGGCATACACGTTGCTTATTTATGGGGAGGCGATGTGTCACACACAAATTTGTTTTCTGTTTGATGGAGGTCAAGGTCACAGATCAAGGTCAACTGTCCTTCGTGAAGATTTTCGTGTCCACTTCATAACCGAGATGCTTCGTTGGATTTTGTTGAAACTTGGCATACATGTTGCTTATGGGGAGACGATGTGCCGCACAAAATGTTTTTTTGTTTGATGGAGATCAAGGTCAAAGATCAATTTCATTGCCACATCAGGAGCATAGTCACTTCCAAGTGACAATCTCTTGTTAAAACTTAAACTGAATTTGATAATTTTTATTAAAATAAACAATATTTACCAATAAAACATTACAAAAATGGATGTCATTGGAACCGGCTCATTGAGCCTGTTCCAATGACAGCCATATTTGTAAAAAAAATTGACAAAATGTCCGGATATTTCAGGTCATGTCAGCCTTGTATTGGTTAATTTACTGCCGCTATGTAAGGTAAGGCTTCAATTTGACTCAGTTCTTTTCACATAAATCCTAGCAGGATCTACATGGATTCTCACTGGTTTTGTTAACCGAATCTATGCATGAAACGATTATCTGATTCTCGTTAATATATAAGCCCTGCTGCTTCAGATGTACTAAAAGTCTGATTTAAATAGATTTGTTCCATTTTCATTTATTGATGAGAGACTATTGTCCATCTCTAATAAATTGTAACCGACCAGTTATCAATATTCAAACTCTGAAAACATGAAATAAATCCTTGAAGAGAATCTAAAGGTAGTGCATTCTCTTACTGGTATTCTATGTATGTGTGTGATAAAACCAATTAATTTAATACTTGCAGATCATTTTAAATATATCTGATGCGAATGCTCGGCCCTATTTTCCAAGCAACTATGACTGGAATATATTAGAAGAATCTTTGACAGATAGTGTATTGCATGCCTCTGCTCTTGACATTGTAGACAAGAATGTCGCAGTCTGCGATTGTACCTATATGCTTAAGTCTGGTGAAGGTAAGCCATTAATCTGGACCTATACCCAAGGTAGTGTGGATTGCACAGACGTGGAAAAATAGTTGGAAAATGTTTCTACACTGGAACATCCCCCGTGGGAACCCCGGGAAGTGAAGCAGTGCTTGTTTACTGTGGTAAACAAGCTCTGTTTCACTGGTAAAATAGGACCCAGTCACTAATGCTTGGGGTGCAAGTCCTCTAAAATAGGCAACATGGGGTATAAACGATTGACTGACCTTGACTTTATCTCCATGTTGTGGTCATGATTAGCCATTGTGCAGAAGTATGTGACCTTAAACAACAATAAATAAATAAATACACTGGAACATGAGCCATACCATATTTTCAATGATCATATCATACTTCAAAAACCATCACCACACTTATGAATAATTCTGCAAACATACAAACAAACAAACAGGATGACTCTGATCACTACACTGAGACCAAATCACTGATCTCTATGCAACTGGATTACTGGAATGTTAGTGAAAAATGTTGAAACTCAAAATGGCTTCAAGTGAATCATTGATGATGTAAAAGCTGGTATGCTGTGACTACATTCACAGAACAACAACTTTCACTTCAGCAAACCTCATGGTGTATACCTAGTATGAAAACAAGCTACATGGTATCAACTTTCCAATATCGACACTTGCTTTTTTGTCAATAGTAATAACTAAAATATGTTATAGATATTCAATTTGTATTGCTGTGAAAAATGTCCATGTTATTATTTATTTATTTATTGGTGTTTAAGGTCACATATTTATGCACAAGGGCTAATCATGACCATGACAGTTTTACGGGTGGAGGAAGCCAAAGTACCCAGAGAGAACCACCGAGCAACTGTCAGCTCCCCAACATACTAACTCCACACAAGCAGGGTTAGCTCTGGTTGAAGACAAGTGCACCATCGACGTGCAGTATGCCTTAGTACACAACGCCACCGTTCCCCCACACGGGCGATGGAGATGAAGTGTCTTGCCCAAGGACACAACGCGGTTGCCGCAGGAGGGATTCAAACTGAGGACCTCTTGGCTTGCAGCCTGCACCGCCACCTACTGAGCCACCATGCTCCCATCCATGTTATTAACATATTCATTCTTCATAGATATCAAAGTACAGTTGAACCCTGTTAATTGAATAGACACTTTACCAATGAAAATTACTCAATTAACAGGGAAAATTGTGTCACTTTCCTGAATTCTAGAGATAACTTGGCATTTATTCTGTTATATCTTATTTGACAGAGCTCCAAAAGCTCTGTCAAACAAGATATAATAGAGTAGCTGCCTGCATTGGATGTACGGAGGCCAAATAGGTCTATAAACAAAGGAAAACTGGGGAGAGTCAGGGTAATTTCTCAACAGGTTACAGGATTTTTTACTCAATTAACAGGAGTTTACTCTGTAACCTATATTTAATTAACAGGGTTATTCTTGGCTCCACTGTATATCCTTTAAAATGTGATTGGCAGTTGTGAGTAGTGATTAATCGATAAAGATTTGCGACTGCCATCCATTTGCTGATTAGTTGAGTGTACATTCAGCTGATTGTGAGTGCCGATGTCAGTCACAACCAAAAGGTGTAGTATGTTCAAGAATGCATAGCTTAGGGTCAATTTTACAATACAGTCAGGTCGATTGGTTCGTTGTCCTCAAGAGCATGTCACTGTGTTTATCAAAATAAAAATACGATGTCAGTGCAAACAAGTTAACAGCATGGCATCTTTGATCAATGATCAAAGATGCCACACTGTTAACTTTTTTCTGCTGATGTTGTATTTCATTGAGTCATTCGAAATGTGGCGCATGTGTCATGATCAGCTGTCAATGAGAAGATCAGATCAATCAATTAGCTTAGACGAATCATGATTCCTGTCGATTACTGCAGCAACTTATTAAGCTTGTTATTGCCTGTATGAGATCATGAATAAAACATTAATATGAACAATTTTGATTCTGTATTCCATGTAATCATCGACATGAACCAATGTTCAAATCTTTCTACCGATGGCTTAAAGTCGGCAGATGTCAGATGCAATTGCCGAAAACATTGGTTAATCACTAATTATGCGTCATCAAAAAATTGAATGCATCTGAGAAAAATTTTGTTGTTGGGCATTATATATTGATAACCACAATTGAACCCAAAGATGGTGGTTGTCGAGACCTTTTTCTATATGTGATCAATAGCATTCAGTTGTATAGAGATCAGTTGATCTACATTGAATTAGATTATTTGATGGTGTTCAAGCCAGAAAATAAGCAGACTGTCATCTGCAGAATGCTGTTCCCAGAGGGTGAATTTAGTGATGCTACTCTGTAGCTGTAGCATCACTAAATTTACCCTCTGTGAACCTCAGTCTGAATCAGGGTCTCAAAACTAAACAGAAAGAGGTACCCACTGTCCCACTGTGAGGGATAGCATCATCAAATTCACCCTCTTGGAACCTCATTCTGCAAATGTCAGACTGATTATTTTCAAACCTGATAGTGTTATCTGATGTTATGTCTTGTGTTAAATGATTAATTGATTAACTTGTGTGAGGCACAGTTACATCCTTCTTCTAGTTGCAATGCTCAATTAAACAATCAGGAGAGGAACCAACAAGTTCTTAAATGAAAATAGAATATGTTTTCATTTTTGGAAATCTCTTAAAACCTTTCCACCATCCATTCCAAGGAGGGGCCATAAGCTGAGTTTAATTGCTATTTGAGAATATTACTGACTGGTTTGGACAACTACATTGGGTAAAGAGTTGCAAAAGATGTGATTTACACTAAGGCTGTACAGTGCCCAGGGTTAGTTCCTCCGTTAATAATGAACACTTACTAAGGCTGTACATGCACATGGTCAGACAATTGTTCCTAGGTGCTGAATAACATAAAAAAAGCATTGCTAGATGTAAATATATACAATATTAAGCTACTTAAAACAGTATATTAATCAACATCGGAATAATAGTTTTTAAATTTATAAGATTTTTGCTTTGATTTGAAAACTGGAAGAGATTGGACCACTCTCACAGATTCAAGTAAAATATTAAAAAGTCTTGGACCATTGTAACTGAAAGCAAGCATAATGAATATGATTTTTTTTAACCAGAAAGAAAAAAGTGACTGACCCTGCACATTGGTAAATTGGCACTTGTGGACGATAAGCATTGCACATGATTAGTTGATAGACTGTCATATCACACATTACATGATAATATACACTGCTTATATCTTAAGCTGCAAAAATGCATTGGGTAAGTTGGTTACAAGTTACAAAGGGTGCAGGATTCAATGAACTAATGAAAATACTTACACTGGATTGTGGAATCTTTTTTAATGTGAATTTCAAATCTGAAAACATTCTATTTTCAATTAATAGCTTGTTGAGTGTGGAAATATTTTGTATTGTGAATTATGACAATGGGAATATGCTACCGGCTAACTGCTCACTCAAGGCAGAGGTGAGGAAATCTTTTATATTCAGGGATTCTTCTTCCTGATTCTTCTCCCCAAAATCCTAGATATTAGAGAATTAAAACATTGTAAATATGCTGTATGTGATTTGTGCAAATCTTGCATAAAATACTTGGATGATCATCAAACCCATGTATATTATCTGACATTTTTATAAGTTACATTCAGTACAAAGTACTTCATGAAAGATTTTTAAGTACATTATGCAAGGATTTCATCGTTACAAACCAAGTTTTTCTTGTTCCATGAATCCACTAATACAAAACATTTTCATCTAACTACAGTATCATGTTTCGGGGGTGCGGTGGCTCAGTTGGTAGAGGTGCAGGCTGCAAGCCGAGAGGTCCTCGGTTCGAATCCCACCTGCGGCAACCGCGTTGTGTCCTTGGGCAAGACACTTCACCCCGTTTGCCTACATGGGGGCACGATGACACTGTACTGAGGCGTACTGCACATCGATGGTGCGCATGTTTTCAACCACTCTAACCCTGCCTGTGCTGCGGTGCAGAGTTCAGAGTTATGATGTTGGAGAGCTGACAGCTGCTCATCGTTGCTCGGTGGTTCTCTCCGGGTACTCCGGCTTCCTCCACCCGTAAAACTGTCACGGTCACGATTAGCCATTGTGCATAAGTATGTGACCTTAAACACCAATAAATAATAATAATAGTATCATGTTTCAGCATCCTAGTTGTCCCCCCCAAAATTTGGGGGGGGGGGGGGGGGGAGACGATTAAAATAGCTGGTGTTCGTGCGTTCATCTGTTCTTCCATCTGTATTATTTTGTGTTTCTATTTGGTGTGTGTGCCATTTATGGAATACTATTCACAAACTATTTAATGCAGACTTATCAGCTGTACTTTATTAACATTACGTGTTACACTCTGAATACGCGGGAAGGGGTTAGAGGTCACCGTATAATGAATGGCATGATGTAAGAGCAGTCCCATGACACCAACCATGCATCTGCCCACTTTGGTTTTCCGATGATAACTTTAGTTATAGTTGGCCAAATCAAATGAAATTTGATATATAGGTGTATCAACATAAAATACAGGTAAAGTTCGAATCGGGGAATGGTCTGGCAATTTTTGCCAGAGTTATGCACCTTTTTTTACTTCAAAAATCCATATTTTTGAACAACAACCAATGGCCCAAACTAGCTGGTGCTAACTCAAATATTAATCCAGGGCCAAACACAAATTTTGCCCCTCAGTCCCCAAAATTTGCATTCAAAACCGAAAAGTTGATATCCTATCTGGTCCTCCATACTTTTTGGATCTGCGCATGCGCAGTATCCAGGAAGACACCAAAATTGGCGCAAACCATCATTCTTTGTTTGGCCCTAATGTCAGCAACAATGAACTGACATCTGTGCTTTTAAATCTCATTTTTGAGGATGCCAGACACAAATCAATGGTATAATTGGTTGATTGAAGGACATAATTGGATGATGGAAGTGAACAATGGTGGTTAGGAATGTTCAGGGCTGTAACTTTATAATTTTTATCAAAATTATTTCATGTTTCCCAATTTTGGGACATGTGCCTAACGTCATCATTCTTATAAATGATTTATCCACTGTTTAAGTGTTCCTTCCCTACCCTTCCTTGAAGCTCTCCTATTAAACTCCAAGCTTTTTGGCTTATTAGCTCAACTTTGACGTAAGTCAAATTTGCACTTATGCCATGGGCAGTGGTCCATCTGTCCATTAACAATTCAATACGGCTCGGGCTAGAGGCCGTATTTATGAACCGATCTTTACTAAACTTCTTGGGTTTCACCGTGGGACGAGAACGAGTGTTTTTTGAGTCTGGTCCAAAATTCAAGATGGCCACTGGAAGCCATTTTGTACAAAATTAGGTGCAATCAAATTTTTGCGCAGAACTTCCATATGAAAGCTCTGATTTGAATAATTTTTTGAATGAATGTTTAGTAACATGGGATACTTCACATATAATACAGGGTTTTTTCTCGTGCGTAAATTATGCAAATTAGTCTAACTTTGATTTATTTAGTGTTGTTACTTTCAGCACTGTAAGTGCAAATGCCAATACGGCTCGGGTTAGAGGCCGTATTTATGAACCAATCTTTACGAAACTTCTTGGGTACCTTTGTTATTACCGTGGGACAAGAACGAGTGTTTTGGGGTCCGGTCTGAAATTCAAGATGGCTGCTGGCAGCCATTTTGTACAAAATTAGGGGCAATCAGATATTTTTATACTGTATACCAATGGCCCAGACTAGCTGGTGCTAACCCAAAAATATCTAGGGCCAAACACAAATTTTGCCCCCCAATCCTCAAAATTTGCATGCAAAACCGAAAATTAGAAGTCCTATCTGGCCCTCCATACATTTACCCTCTGCGCATGTGCAGACGCCGGGAAGTCACCGAATTTGGCGCCATCATCATTCTTTGTTTGGCCCTTGTCAGATAACAACAAACTGACATTTGTGCTTTTTAAATCTCAATTAATAATGATGCCAATGGTCAATTTGTGGATCCAAGGACACAACTGGATGAAGGAAGGAAGAAACGGTGGTTTGAAACGTTCAGGGCTGTAATTTTATAATATTTATAAAAATTAATTCATGTTCCCTAATTTCGGGACATGGGCCTGACGTTATCACTGTATTCCTTCTCAACCTTCCCTTGATCCACCCAGTTAAGCTCCCAAGATTGTTGGCTTGTTTTAATGAAATTTAAAAAAAAAAAAATTTTAATAAAATTTCTTGGGAGTTTAACTTATTATTCAGAAGATTATTCTGTACATCCCCAGGGTTACGTCCTCATCCTTGGGGTGTTTGGGCATTTTAGTCATGCATCATACATCCAACGTATTGTTTTTTCTTCTGATGAAGATGTTGCTTTACTTCGGATGGTCTTGTTTCTGTTACTGACTTCGGGCCGTGTTGCCTGGGGTCTTGTTTCCGGTTTTTGTTTACATTTGCAATGCTCTAGGTAGTTTTCTATTTTTTTTTAGGAACAACAGTTGTAAGTAACATTAAATATTCTGATAGTGTGGTAGTTAATTGTACAGCAGATTTTTATAATTTTGTCCATACTTAGGCTTTTTGGGGCTTACCGTTCCCTTTAGGAACTTGGGCTCTTATATAAGAAAAAAATTTTCAAAAGTTTTTATTTTATTTTTGAAAGAGTTTTTCTTTGGGATATATTTATTTCATCGATTGTATTTTAATGTTATCTTATGTTATATGTAGATTTGGTGGTGGTACAGTGACATATATTAGAATTTAGGTAATAATATTTATCTAATAGAAGGGCAAATAGAGGAAGCCTTTCCTCTATTTACTTGGTCGTTGTCTTGAGTATAGTTGATGTACAACCACTAATTCTTGTTCCATCTGTCAGATTTGACAGTGTGGATGACGGGTGTCATGGTTTTGTTAGGCGAGTGGACACTATCGGTCCTATTGCAGTGAGGGGACACTGCTGATCCTCTCGTCAGAATGTCACTATAGTTTTTAGCTCACCTACTTCTGAAAGAAGTGGTGAGTTATTGTCATGACCTCGGGCGTCAGCGTCGGCATCCGGCGTGTCCAATATTGTAAGATTTAATGTTAAGGTTAATTTCTCAAAGATCAGTGGGCTCAGGCCTTTGATATTGCTTATGTAGGTTGTAGGGGACTATCAGAACAGTATTTAACCCTGATACTACAACTTTTTTCCAAATTTCACCTAAAATTTTCTGCCAAAACTTGTAAGAATTTGCGTTGAGGTGTTGTAAGAATTTGCGTTAAAGTCAGCTTTTGTGCAGATTGTTCTGCTTTAACTTCTCATTACTGTTGATTTTCATATTTCAATAACAACTGTAGGTATTAACCCTACTGTATGCAGAAATTTAACAGAACTTTTCTTTTTTTTCAGTCAAACTTTTCATGTTTTTCTCGGACTTAGTAAATTTTAAGTTGTAAAACATTGTAAACTTTGTGTTTAGGTGAGTTGTGTTTCTATGTGTCTTTCCAGGCGATTAATATTCTACACTTGGGTTACTGAACTCCATTGCAGTAAGTTTTAACCCTCATTACATGCATATTTGAGGAATTTGAGGCTGATTTTCTGCCAAAACTTGTTGTAAGAATTAGCTTTTAGGTGTTGTAAGAATTTGCGTTAAAGTCAGCTTTTGTGCAGATTGTGGTGCCTTCACCTCATTACTGTTTATTTTCTCATTTCAATAACTACTTTAGGTATTAACCCTACTGTATGCAGAAATTTAACTGATTTCTTTTCTTTTTTTCCATCACAATGTTCACGTTTTTCTCTGACTTACTCAATTTTAAGTTCTAAAAGTTTGTGTTAAGGTGAGTTCTCTTTCTATGTGTCTTTCCAGGCAATTGATATTGTACACATGGGTTACTGAACTACATTGCGGTAACGTTGTGCCCTCATTACATGCATATTTGAGGAATTTGAGGGAGATTTTTGGGACTTATATTCACTTTCTTTAAAATATTTTTTTTTAACTTTTTTTTTTTTATTTAATACTTTCTCATACTTGTTACTAGTAACATTAAGGTTTATTTTTTTAGTTGTTGATGTGATGTTTTTTTGTTGGGACTTATAGTCACTTTCTTGAACGAATGTTTTTCCGCAACTCCTCTTTAACCAATGAATGTACTTAAATTACAATTTCAGTGATTCTTCATTACATAATGCCATTTTGCACCTCCTATTTTATTTTTTGATCTGATGTATTTTATAAGCTCACCTACTTCAATTACAAGTGGTGAGCTTATATGATGAGCTCGGGCGTCAGCGTCGGCGTCCGGCGTGTCCAATATTGTAAGATTTAATGTTAAGGTTATTTTTTTCAAAGATCACTGGCCTCAGGCCTTTCATATTGCTTATGTACATTGTAGGCGACTATCAGCACATTATTTAACCCTGATACTACGACTTTCTTTCAAATTTCACCTACAATTTTCAGCCAAAACTTGTAAGAATTTGCATTTAAGTCAGCTTTTGTGCAGATTGTGCTGCTTTAACTTCTCATTACTGTTGATTTTCATATTTCAATAACAACTGTAGGTATTAACCCGACTGTATGCAGAAATTTAACTGCAATTTCTTCTTCTAAAATAAATTTATGAAAGCCTTTCCTAATTCTTATTTATGATTTAATATCTGGCCTCACGATTCATATTCTTAATCATAAACATTTCTAAAAGAAAAAAATGCTTTTATATCCAATGATTCTATGTTGAATTGATATATAATAAATGCAGAAATATAGACTTTCCAAAGCCATCTCATAAACCACATTAATCATTTGATGCCTAGTTGTTAATGATATTTATATTAACTAAATATTAGGCATGTTACATTAGAACGACATTATCAAGCGCGAATGTAGGTGAGCGTTGGGATGTAACATCCCTCTTGTTTAGTTTCTATTTACAGAGGAACAAGAGCATGGTGTGGTTTCGTGACGCCGCCAGGGAGTGTGCTTCAGTCGTCGCATTATACTATAAGCGCTAGCGGAAAAGTGCACAATGATATTAGACAAGGGCTAGGCTAGGTCCCTTGTCTCCAGCTAGCTCAACTGGCAGATCTATCACACAGAATATGGGTGGTGTGATGCCAGGTATGTCCGTAGCAGTTGAGAAGAGGAATAAGGGTGTAGCTAGCATTATAAAAATATGAACATGCTCACCCTGCGACGACGGAAAGGAGGAAGCATGGGAAGGAGGAAGTAGACAAGTTCTGAGGTATGCTCATCCAGGTCTTCCGTGATCACGAGCAAGAGAGAGGCCCCTCTCTCTTATAACAACATCTGGGGTCAGAGGTTGTTGGTAGTAACTTGTGTCAGTTGGAGCTTACGTCCATGCCTTCCTGTCAGGGACGCTCCTTCCATAGACTGCCGGGGTCTTCTAGTCTTATAGCTTCCTCTACGTTCGAAAAGCACACACGACTGCACAAAGTCTGTTTTCGCCAGCTAGCTCGACCGGTGAAGTGGTTTCTCAGGCCTCTGAGAATGTGACGCCAGGTGTATCCGATCTGGGCTAGGAGATGATATAGGGTGGAGCGAAAACTATGATATGCAACCATGCTCACCCAGCGACAACGGAAGGAGGAAACCGGCAAGTTTTGAGGTACGCTCGTCCAGGTCACCCAGGACCGCGAGCAAGAGAGAGGCCTCTCTCTCTTACAGCATCATCTGGGGACAGATGTTGTTGGTAGGAACTTGCGTCAGTTGGAGTATACGTCCATGCCTCCTTCTGGGACGTCCCATCTAATAGGCATCCGTGGTCAGCTACTCTTATGGTTTCCCCTACAAAACGGACAAAGTGATCTTTATATTGCACAGGGCTATAAACCGCGATGAGTGGTTTCAGTTCCCTGATGCCGGTGAAGCAGTTAAGATTGAATATGAGGACCATGACACCGGATGTGTTGCATGTGCATTGTATTCAGAGCTAGTGGAAAAGTGCTCAATGATATTTGACAAGGGCTAGGCTTCAAAAGAGGTTTATGTCCCTTGTCTCCAGCTAGCTCAAATGGCAGATCTGTCACAGACTTGTGTGACGCCGGGTATGTCCGTAGCGGTCGAGAGAGAATAAGGGTGTAGTGAGCACTATTTAATCAAATCATGCTCACCCTGAGTTGAGGGAAGGAAGAAGCTGTCAAGTTCTGAGGTACGCTCGGTTAGGTTTCCCCGGACTGCAAGCAAGAGGGAGACCCTCTCTCTCTTTTAACATCATCTGGAGCCGGGTGTTGTTGGTAGGAACTTGCGTCAGTCAGAGGTTACGTACATTGCTATTGTTCGGTACACTTAGTTCAATTCTTAGCCGATGACAGCTACAGTTTTGCTTCTTTAGCATCTACCAAGCACTCCCGACCGCACCTTGGCTAAGTGGCTTAGGATTTCTAGTCTGCATCGTCAAAAGGTCCATCTTTTGTGAAGAAAGTCGCACCATCTAGTAGCCAAGATGAGGCTTCATTGATCAGGACGTCAGCAGTATTGGCTATCTTGGACACCCTGTCCCAGGAGAAGCCGTTGGACAAGCAATTCATGACCGCTGCTGCTCAGGCCTCCGTAATGGACTTGTTGTCGCAATTGCGCAGCTAATCGCAGTATTCCTGCTAAGGCAGAAGCACTCAACGTCAGTCTCAAAACGTGAGCTGTTGAATGGTGCTTAATCGGTCCAGTCATCTGCCTGTTCAGATGCTGATGACCGTGATTCTAACTGATTTAGATGAATGATGAAAGGGATAAGGAACAACTCTTGGATGATATGGATACTATACATTATCGTTTCCTTGAATTTGTTCCATTGAATCACAATGCTGCGAGTAATTATTAGAAACTGCTAGCGTAGTTTGACGCTGACTTCATCCGGACAAAGAGCAGGGTAATAAGATCTCCTTCCAGTTAAGTCTACACAGGTGTCACAGGTCTTCGATTGTGTAGACAACACCATATTTAACTTCCTGCGGGAAAAAGTAATTTGGTTTCTTATCTTCTTCCTCTGTATTTTTAATCGTTTGTGTTTGTTCACCTACTTTTAAAAACAGTAGGGGAAGATGTGTTGAGAGTTTCTCTGCGTTGAATGAGCAGGCAAAGATCTTAGTTGTAGCCTTACCTTCATCATTTAGCTGTTCGCTCGGACACAATTTAGAAGATAATTTCTTATTCAGAGTGAATTTAGACTCATAGTCTTATGTACTTCAATTTTAAGTACTGTGACACAATGTCTATATGGAAAGGAATTTTGTGGTCGTTTGTACTTTTAAAAATTCATTCCAGACCTATTATATATATATATCTCTGTCTTAACAAATGTTAAGCGGGAGTTATTCTGATGTGAAAAAGCCTTGCATCTTCAGCTTCAACATTGGACTAGGTGGAAAACTTGCTACAGGTCACTTTTAGTTTTCCAGACTCTAGTCTTTGATGGTAAGCTTTCATTAATGTAGGATTAAGCTACTAGAAAGCATCAATACTTGACCCTTTAAGTTGGGTCTAATTGACCAACACCAGCAGAAAGAGTAGGAGGGGTTGTCCTAGACTCAGATCGTCTATAAGGATTCATAGCGAAGGTATAAGTATACCAAAGTCTTTGATGGTAAGCTTTCATTATTGTAGGATTAAGCTACAAGAAAGCATCAATAGTTGACTCTTTAAGTTGGGGTCTAATCGACCACACTAACAGAAAGAGTAGGAGAGGTTGTCCTAGACTCAGTTCATTTTTAGGGGCTCATAGCGAAGGAATAGGTATCTCTCCTATATATTTCTTTAGGATTGTCTATACAGCCACTTGGATAGGGGTTTGCGTCTGTTTGAGTTACTGATCAGACACCCAGGAGCCTGTGGTTCGGGGCTCTTGTAGAGCTCGGTCCGATTGATTTTGACTGCAACTGGATAATTAGGTTATTTATGATGATCTCTCAGTCGAAAAGCGAGCGCTCGGCAATGTAGCGAGTATAGTTCTTTAGATCACTTGTATTGTGAACTGGATAATGTCTCATGGGATTAATGATAGGATACATGTATCCCACAATTCATTTTCATCTGGCTGGTTCATCTGTTGTTTCACAGAGCGAATTAGCCAGCTGTTTGGCTCGCTTTTATCTGTTATCTGACGCATTAACAGTGGAAAATTTTATACGCCGGATGGGGTTGTGCAGAGCGGCTATGAATGTTATTTCGATGGGTCGGTTACGCACACGTCCCCTCCAGTTATTCTTAACTGGAGTGGTAGACGTTTTTCACTCTAGACCTGTTTTGTTTTAGAGAATCTTTTAACATAAGGTCAAGTTTGGGCATATATTAACGGTTTTCTTAATTATTACGGACGTGAGTTCATATATTGCGTTACAATCCTGAGTCCGATGGTCTCTCTATGCAGGGATCTTGGGACCCTCGGTTCTTGGAAACCACATATTCAGAAATGATGTCTCACTGTTTACGCTACATCATTGAATTATTACCATTCATGTATTTATGGACGCAGATCAGAGTTTATCAGAAGAGAAGAAACGCATCTTTTGTCATTAATTTCCAATAGAAGGGACGTTTTTGTTCATTCTATTGTTAAATAAGTTAGGCCTAAAAAAATAAAAAATCTGTTTCTCAGGCCCTCCCGCATGGTCCTTTTGGCTACCGCATGCTCTCTTTTTATAACCAATTTAAACTTAAAATAAAATAAAACTTAAGTTGTTTATGTCTGATATTTTACCCAAGTTAAAAAAATTGATTAATTTGTCCCTTGAGTGCAAGAAGGCTTTGCAATGCTTTAGCATTGCAAAGCCTTCTTGCACTCAAGGGATGAAATACACCACCACCCATGCTATTCTGTAGATTATGAGGCCTAAAACTTGAACCAAGAACATGAACTTTTGATGGCAAAAAAGTAATTACTGAAATAAAAAATAAAATAAAAAACCGCTCGCCCACATGCAATTTCACAAATAATGGCCTGAGAAACAGAAGATCTACTTTGTGTGGCCTTAGCTATTCGTACTGCTTTGGTAAATTTATCTTCCAATCAGCAGTCAGTGCTTAAGATTTCAGTGCATGAAGTAAAGCGCTGGCTCCATCTTGGGCTTATTCTAACAGTATGGCTACTACATGATCTTATATAGGATCACTTCAAGATAGTTGAGTTTGCGACGCACAGGAATAATAGTTTCCATTATTTGTGTCGCCAGTATTAGGCATTTGAGTGCATAAATTTAACGCTCAGCTGTTTTCATGAGAATGAATGATAGGATATGTGTATCCTTCAATTTATTTGTTTCTCTTGATTTCATTGAGATTATGAGGTCTGTTATTGAACATTCGTCAGAAGCTTCCCCATGAGAGGGTTTTCTTCTTCAAGGGAAGTTTTGTTCTTCACGTCATTCTCCACTCTGGACCGGCAATGATTAGGTAAGGAGGTTTCGGCATATATTCAAATTCCTCCCAGACACCCCCCCCCCCCCCCCCCCCCCCCCCCTCCCCACTCACACTGTCACGTATATATATTTTAATACATATATACTTTGTGTTTGGGTCATGTTGGATGGCGCCCTCATTGGCATATATGCAGTTCTGTTGCATTAGTTTCGGTGTTTATTTTCTGATTTCTTATGTACAGGCACTTATTTAATCATCATAATGGCTGCTATTTGAGTTCATAGGTTATGGCATAGCCATTTAGTGGTTTTTAGATGATTACAGGCTGGATTGTTATGCACTCGCACAATATGTGATTATGCTACCACTTTGGTGGACCTTGAAATTATTATATATTTCGGGGGCGGTCTGTGTTGGAGCCAGTTAATCATACCAACCTCCATTTCCAGATCCTGGTCTCTATTTTGTCGGTTCTCAAATTGCATATTCTCACGTGTTTATAGTTGTAGATACCAAATAGTACACGTTGGAGGGCGGAGGATTTTATTTTACAGAGACCTCCTGTGAATGATCTTGAAGCGTGTTTTCTCTGCAGAGATTGTTCATTGTATCTCGCTTTTGTATGTATTTGTTATATTATTTCACGGATTTTGTCGTACCTGTATACGCCGTCTGCAGTGCCTAATTTGTAGCGGATAATGTTATTTACCAAAATCATCGCTATAGTCTTGGCTTGTGAATTGGCATTAAGCACCATTTATTATTCATGAATCTTTGAATGCCTGATCAATATTATTTCGTTTCCGGGTTCTACTTTTGATTCCAGAGCTCTCCCCTCTTTCTTTTGAAGATATGTTCAAAATATGGGGGGGGGGGGGGGGGGGGGGGGGGGTCATTTTGTCCACTTTTCTGGCTTATTGGGTATGTAACTATTAAGGAAGCTGTTTTGTCTGTACTAGATTCTGCGATGAGCTGTAGTATTATTATTTAGCGTAGGTTTATGGGCAATTTTCTCTCATTCTCAATAAGCCATTCTAATTTTTAGGGCTTAGTCCAGTCTAGTCTTAAAAATTGTTTATTTGTTACATCCTAATTAACATGATTTCATGCTTGGATTTAGGATTTACATAATTGGGATCCATATTAGGATATGTCTCTTCTATTATGGTATAAAGAGACATACATGTAAATTCTAATTATTCTAATTTTCTTCATCATGGATTGAAGGATTTGATCTATGTTGATCTACTATTTCAGAAGTTCTAGGCCCTCCACCTTTTTACAATTCAGCTAGTCTGGGCCATTGGATTACAGTATAAAAATATGAAAAAATTTATAGTAATTTATATATTTTTTATTCTAATCAATGGCCCAGACAGGAATGGCCCTCCCATGAGTGGGAAGTACTGGGCACTCATACCTTCCCGCTGAATTATTATATTATAATCTTGTTACAAAGAATGATGTTGGTGCCAGATTCGGTGACTTCCTGACGTCTGCACATGCGCGGAGGGTAAATGTATGGAGGGCCAGATAGGATTTCTAATTTTTGGTTTTGCATGCAAATTTTGGGAATTGGGGGGCAAAATTTGTGTTTGGCCCTAGATATTTGGGGATTAGCACCAGCTAGTCTGGGCCATTGGTAAGTATAAAAAATATATAAATTACTATAAATTTTTTCATTTTTGCACAGAACTTCCATATGAAAGCACTGATTTGAATAATTTTGTGTGTGAATGTTTAGTACCATGGGATACATCACATGTAATATGGGTTTTTTTCTCATGCATAAATTATGCCTATTAGACTAACTTTGATCTATTTAGTGTTACTTTCAGCACTGTAATTGCAAATGCCAATACGGCTTGGGCTAGAGGCCGTATTTATGAACCGATCTTTACGAAACTTTGTGAGTACCTTTGTTATCAATGTGGGACGAGAACGAGTGGTTTTGGGTGCGGTCCAAAATTCATGATGGCCACCAGCAGCCATTTTGTACTTTAATTAGTGTAATCAGTATTTGTACAGAACTTCTGTATGAAAGTTCTGATTTGAATAAATTTTTGTATGAATGTTTAGTAACATGGAATACATCACACATAATACAGGTTTTTTTCTCGTGCAAAAATTATGCAAATTGGATGAACTTTGATTTATTCAGTGCTACTTATACACAGTAAGTGCACATGTCAATACAGCTTGATCTAGAGTCTGTATTTATGAACCGATCTTCACGAAATTTCTTGGGTACCTTTGTTATCACCTTAGGATGAAAACCAGTGTTTCTGGGTGCGGTTCAAAATTCAAGATGGCTGCCAGTGGCCATTTTGTACCGAAATTAGGTCCAATCATCTGTTTGTACACAACTTCTATGCAACTCAGGCTAGAGGCTGTATTTATGAACCGATCTTTACAAAACTTCTTGGGTACCTTTGTTATCACCGTGGGACAAGAACGAGTGTTTTGGGGTGCAGTCCAAAATTCAAGATGGCTGCAGCCATTTTGTGCCCAAATTAGTGCAATCAGTTTTTTGTACAGAACTTCTGTATGAAAATTCTGATTTGAATAAATTTTTGTATGAATGTTTAGTAACATGGAATGCATCACCTATAATACAGGTTTTTTTTCTCGTGCTGAAATTATGCAAATTAGATGAACTTTGATTTATTCAGTGCTACTTGTACACAGTAAGTGCACATGTCAATACGGTTCGGGATAGAGTCTGTATTTATGAACTGATCTTCACGAAACTTCTTGGTGTACCTTTGTTATCACCTTGTGATAGGAAAAAGTGTTTTGAGGTGCCTTTGTTATCACTGTGCTATGAGAACAAATATTTTTAGGTTCAGTCAGACCCACTCTTGGACTCCAAGATTTCTTTTCTAGTTTAGCATCTAACTGTCACCCCACTTTTACAATACTTTACCTATATATTTGTTACAGGCTACGGTCAGCATTTATGTACAGACCATTACAATACTTTACATGCACCTTTGTTATTAGATCATTACCTGGATGTTTATCATTGCTGTGTCACATACTATACATGTACATGTCTTAAACAAGTTGAGCTACAGTGTCATTGACACTTTCATTTTTATTGAAATTTTTTGTTAAATTTCTTGGGAATTTAACGTGTATTACAGAATGTTTTGTTCTGTTTATCCCCATGGTTACGTCCTCACCCTGGGAGTGTTGGGTCATTTGGGTCATGCATCTTCTATCCGATGTATCGTTTTTTCTTCATCTGAAGATCTTGCTTTACATCTGGTAGCTTTAAAATTTGTTACTGACTTTGGGCCTTTTTTATTCAGTGCCTGAGGTCTTGTTTCCGTTTTTTTCCTTGACGTTGTTTACATTCGCAAATTCCTTTAAATATATGTAGGATCTACGTATTATTACTGTAAGATTATTGTAAGATAAATGTTTTAATATTCCAGTAGCAATAATTTTTGGATTTTTGTCCACACTTAGGCTCTATCGGAATACCCTTGGGCTCTTCTTGTTTCCTTTGGGAACTTGGGCTGTTGTCAAAAGTTTTTTGAAGAATTTTTTTTAAATTAATTTTTTGATTTGTATTTTGATTATTGATTATTATGTATCTTTATCATATATTTTTTGTCGATTTGGTGGGAGTTCAATCGACTTTGTTTGATTAATTATGAAAGCTTATTGCTCAAAATGCAAGGCAAGGAAGTCTTCCTCAGATTTACATGCTTGTTGCCGTGCTTGTATTCGATGTACTCCCGCAAATTCTTGTCCTACATGTGTTGATTGGGATGACAAACGTTGGACGCGGGTGTCACGATACGTTGTTAGCGGTAAGAGGCCACTGCCGGTTTTCTTGCTGCAGAGTCATTCAAGTTTCTCAGTTTCTTTTTCAGTGGAACAAGAACATGGTGATGGTTATGTGACGCCTACCAAAAGTGTGTTGCCGTTGTTGCACTCTGATGAGCAAACAGAGAAAGCTGCTAAAGTGCTCATGAATATTAGGCAAGGGATAAAGCCACTGGCCGGTGGTTTTAATCCTTTGCCAGCAGCTAGCTCGACCGGTGAAGTGGTCACTCCGTCTGTGGGAGCCGTGCCACTGGGTATGTCCATTACGGTCGAAGGAAGTGTAGTGGGTAGAGCAAGCACCTTAAAATCTAAACACGCTCACCCAGCGATGACAGAACTAGGGAGGAAGCCAGCAAGAGTTTTGGGAAGCTTAGCGAGGTCTGAAAGGTCCGCGAGCAGGAGAGGTCCCTCTCTATCCCAACAACATCTGGGGTCAGATCTTGTGTTGAAGAACTTCCGCAGGCCGGAGCATACATCCACACCTGCTGTTCGGGATGCTGCGTCCAGATTGCAGCTGGCTTCGGCTACAGTCACGGCTTTTTCCGCTTCGAATATAAAACACACACGACCACATCCTAGCTACCTGACTTCAGATATCCAGCCTGCTGCACGGAGAAGGGACCACTCATCACCCATGAAGTCGGACCATAAGGTCCGGTAGCGGGGGAGACAAGGCCTCGATCATTGGGACATTCGGAGAAGAGATCCATCCCCGACATGCCGTCCCAGGAGCAGCAAGCGGCTAAGAAACAAGACTGCTGCTCCTCAGGCCTCGATGACAGACTTGCTGTGGCAGATTGTGCGGCTGACCACAGCATCCCAGCAAGTGCAGGAGCAGCCTCCCTCATACTCTGAACCTGAGCTATCGGACGGTGCTGGGTTGGTCCAGTCATCTGTTCACGCAGATGCAATGGATCGAGATTCGCAACAAATTCTCTCGGATGTTGAAAGGGATAAGGAAGAGGATTACCCTTCCCTTTTGGAACAACACATGATTGCGATGGATTTCATCCATCAATACCACCCTGAATTTGTTTGAATTTTGCCAAATCAGAATGCTGCGTCAACAAGAGAGAAACCACTTGCATCGTTAGATGCAGACTTTATACAGAGAAAGGAAGAAGTTCTTTCTTTTCCGGTTCAGGCTAGGCAGGTGTCACAGGCCTTTGGCCATGTAGACGACGCCATATTCAACCTCTCGAATGCGAGGAAAAAGGGTGGTTTCTTATCTTCATCTTCCATAAACTAGAAAAGTCAGTAAACTTCATGCTTTATCTGTTGATTACCCTCACTACAGAAGTGGGGTTTCTGGCTAAGAATCAGATTCCAGACAAGCAGCCGGAGCCAATTATCATTAAGGCTCTGCCACCCTGGGATAACCGTAGACCTTTGCTATGTCCAGTCAGGGATGTTCGTATTTATAAACGTCGATCAGATTTTATTAGAAAAGAAAGAAAATGCTTCTTTCTTTCATTGATTCCAAACTGAAAGGATATGTCTATTCATTCAGTCGCTAGATGGATTCAGGTGGCAATACACATTGACTATGAAAATCTATCTTTGGATCTACGTTCGGTTAATAAGATATCAGCGCATGAGGTTAGAGCACTTTCCACTTCTTGGGCTTATTCTATTACTGATCTTACGAAAGCTGCATACTGGACACAGCCCTCTTCATTTACCAAGTTTTACCTGAGAAATTTAGAGTCCATCTCCGTTGACCTTAGATCTTTAGGTCCTCTTTCTGTTGCTCAGAATGTTGTCCATTAATGGTTACATCTATAGTTATTTAGGCAGTCTGTTCCAACATTGACGCCGTTCCTCTGCCCTCTTCGTTCTGAGGACATGTACCTCAGGACAGGGGAAGGGGGACAGTTTTTTCCCTTATGATCATCTGGCTTTATAGTGAAAAGCAAGGGAAGACCTCCTCCGGTGTCAGTAGTCCTGAGTCGGTGCTGGGATGGTTTTAATGTAAAGCTCGACGTGTAGTAATAACTATGTCTGATTTATGTACTTTAAAAAGTAGCTCACTGTGAAGCATCTGTATATGTCGCGTGTCAAACGGGCGTTAATATACAATCCTCAGACACTTAAATAAGTATAAAGAGTCTCATTCTCTGGACTATCTTTATATATTGGTTTTCTTTCACCGAATTAGCATAATGGTTTATGCTGGCATTAAATGGAGAATTAAATATTATGTAATACTTAGTTACATTGTTGGTGTTATGCCTTTCTCTTTTCTCATAAAGGAGAAAGACATATATAATTCCTATCTTCTCCTATTCTCCTGTAGGAGCTATCCTTTACTTAAGTAATTGAGAGATTGGATTTTCCTTTATGTCCTAGGCCCTCCAGCCTTTTTACGATTCAGCTAGTCTGGACCATTGGTTGTTGTATAAAAATATTATAAATTTTAAGTAAGACCTAAAAAAATAAAAATTCTGTTTTTCAGGCCCTCCCGCATGGTCCTTTTGGTTGCTGCATGCTCTCTTTTTATAACCAATTTAAACTTTAAAAAAATTAAAATTAAATGGTTTATGTCTGATATTTTACCCAAGTTAAAAAAATTTATGAATTTGTCCCTTGAGTGCAAGAAGGCTTGCAATGCTTTAGCATTGCAAAACCTTCTTTCACTCAAGGGATGAAATATACCACCACCCATGCTATTCTGTAGATTATGAGGCCTAAAACTTGAACCAAGAACATGAACTTTTGATGGCAAAGAAGTAATTACTGAAATAAAAAATAAAATAAAAAACCGCTCGCCCGCGTGCAATTTCACAAATAATGGCCTGAGAAACAGAATATCTACTTTGTGTGGCCTAATTTGAATATTTTTTGTACTTAACAATGGCCCGGACGGGTATGGTTGTTCCATGAGTGGGCACTCATACCTCCCCGCTGTTTATAAAATTTAACAGGCAATCTGTAGAAAGAATGATGGGTGGTGCCAATTTCGTTGTCTTCCTGGATACTGGGCATGCGCAGATCTGAAAAGTATTTATAATTTTTTTGATTTCCCGATGATAACTTCAGTTATAGTTGGCCAAATCATAGGAAAATTTGTATGGAGGTGTATCAACATAAAATACAGGTCAAATTCGAATAAGGGTTTGATTTGACAATTTTTTCCAGAAATATGCCCCTTTTTAGCTCACCTGAGCGAAGCTCAAGGGGAGCTTTACTAATCACTTTCCGTCCGTCGTCGTCCGTCGTCGTCCGTCGTCGTCGTCGTCCGGCGTTAACTTTACATTATCGACTTCTCCTCCTAAACCACTAGCCCAATTTTATTCAACTGTTGGCTAAATGTTTATTACCTAATGCCAATTCAGATTTGTTCAAATGAAGTTGCCCCTCCTCCTGGGTGGTCCCACGCCCCCAAGGGGCACCAAAATCTTTGTAAATCTTCTTCTCATGAACCAGCAGTAGCAGAGACTTGATATATGGTGTGCAGCTTCCTTTTGAGGTGTAGACTCAGATTTGTTCAAGAGAAGTTTGTGGGGCTATACTTGGCGTCGTTATGGGAGGGGCAAAATTTTTTGCCCCGCCCAAAATTTCTATTTTCCAAACCGAGAGGCTGATTTGAACCAAATTTTATGTGAGGGCTTATTGGGTCATGAGTACTTGATTTATGCAAAAAAAAAATTTCCCGCAGCCCCGTGGGAACCGCAGGAGCTAAAAATAGAAAAAATTTAAAACGCCCATATCTCCAAAACTGCAAGGCATTGAGAATTTTTATTTGGTGTGCAGCTTCCTTAGGACCAACAGAAAGGATTGGTAAAAAAAAATTGCCATCGGTTTTATCATAGGGTACAGTTTCGGGACTTTGAAAAAGTGCTGAGTCAGCACTTTTTAACACTGTTGGCAATGGGAAAAACATTAAAAAATCTTCTTCTCCAGATCCAGCAGGCAGAATCTTTTGATATTTGGTATGCAACATTGTAGGGTGGATCTGATTCAAGTTTGTTCAAATCGGCCCCCTGGGTTCATATTTGGGCTCAGTATAGGAGCCCGATTTCGAACTTAGTGCATTTCTGGCAAATTTCTTAAAAAATCTTCTTCTCCAGATCCAGCAGGCAGAATCTTTTGATATTTGGTATGCAACATTGTGGGGTGGATCTGATTCAAGTTTGTTCAAATCGGCCCCCTGGGTTTATATTTGGGCTCAGTATAGGAGCCCAAATTTGAACTTCCTGCATTTCAGGCAAATTTCTTTGAAAATCTTCTTCTCCAGATCCAGCAGGCAGAATCTTTTGATATTTGGCATGCAACATTGTAGGGTGGATCTGATTCAAGTTTGTTCAAATCGGCTCCCTAGATTCATATTTGGGCTCACTATAGGAGCTCGAATTCGAACTTAGTGCATTTCAGGCAAATTTCTTCAAAAATCTTCTTCTCCAGATCCAGCAGGCAGAATCTTTTGATATTTGGTATGCAACGTTGCGGGGTAGATCTGATTCAAGTTTGTTCAAATCGGCCCCCTGGATTCATATTTGGGCTTACTATAGAAGCCCGAATTCGAACTTAGTGCATTTCAGGCAAATTTCTTAAAAAATCTTCTTCTCCAGATCCAGCAGGCAGAATCTTTTGATATTTGGTATGCAACACTGTGGGGTGGATCTGATTCAAGTTTGTTCAAATCGGCCCCCTGGGTTTATATTTGGGCTCAGTATAGGAGCCCAAATTTGAACTTACTGCATTTCAGGCAAATTTCTTTGAAAATCTTCTTCTCCAGATCCAGCAGGCAGAATCTTTTGATATTTGGCATGCAACATTGTAGGGTGGATCTGATTCAAGTTTGTTCAAATCGGCTCCCTAGATTCATATTTGGGCTCACTATAGGAGCTTGAATTCGAACTTAGTGCATTTCAGGCAAATTTCTTAAAAAATCTTCTTCTCCAGATCCAGCAGGCAGAATCTTTTGATATTTGGTATGCAACGTTGCGGGGTAGATCTGATTCAAGTTTGTTCAAATCGGCCCCCTGGATTCATATTTGGGCTCACTATAGAAGCTGAAATTCGAACTTAGTGCATTTCAGGCAAATTTATTAAAAAATCTTCTCCAGATCCAGCAGGCAGAATCTTTTGATATTTGGTATGCAACGTTGCGGGGTAGATCTGATTCAAGTTTGTTCAAATCGGCCCCCTGGATTCATATTTGGGCTTACTATAGAAGCCCGAATTCGAACTTAGTGCATTTCAGGCAAATTTCTTAAAAAATCTTCTTCTCCAGATCCAGCAGGCAGAATCTTGTGATATTTGGTATGCAACATTGTGGGGTGGATCTGATTCAAGTTTGTTCAAATCGGATCCCTGGGTTAATATTTGGGCTCAGTATAGGAGCCCGATTTCGAACTTAGTGCATTTCAGGCAAATTTCTTAAAAAATCTTCTTCTCCAGATCCAGCAGGCAGAATCTTTTGATATTTGGTATGCAACATTGTAGGGTGGATCTGATTCAAGTTTGTTCAAATTGGCCCCCTGGGTTCATATTTGGGCTCAGTATAGGAGCCCGATTTCGAACTTAGTGCATTTAGGCAAATTTCTTAAAAAATCTTCTTCTCCAGATCCAGCAGGCAGAATCTTTTGATATTTGGTATGCAACATTGTGGGGTGGATCTGATTCAAGTTTGTTCAAATTGGCTTCCTAGATTCATATTTGGGCTCACTGTAGAAGCTCGAATTTGAACTTAGTGCATTTCATGCAAATTTCTTAAAAAATCTTCTTCTCCAGATCCAGCAGGCAGAATCTTTTCATATTTGGTAAGCAACATTGTGGAGTGGATCTGATTCAAGTTTGTTCAAATCGGCCCCCTGGGTTTATATTTGGGCTCAGTATAGGAGCCCAAATTTGAACTTAGTGCATTTCAAGCAAATTTATTAAAAAATCTTCTTCTCCAGATCCAGCAGGCAGAATCTTTTGATATTTGGTATGCAACATTGTGGGATGGATCTGATTCAAGTTTGTTCAAATCGGCTTCCTAGATTCATATTTGGGCTCACTATAGAAGCTCGAATTCGAACTTAGTGCATTTCAGGCAAATTTCTTCAAAAATCTTCTTCTCCAGATCCAGCAGGCAGAATCTTTTGATATTTGGTATGCAACATTGTGGGATGGATCTGATGCAAATTTGTTCAAATCGGCTCCCTAGATTCATATTTGGGCTTACTATAGAATCTCGAATTCGAACTTAGTGCATTTCAGGCAAATTTCTTAAAAAATCATCTTCTCCAGATACAGCAGGCAGAATCTTTTGATATTTGGTATGCAACATTGCGGGGTGGATCTGATTCAAGTTTGTTCAAATCGGCCCCCTGGATTCATATTTGGGCTCACTATAGAAGCTCGAATTCAAACTTAGTGCATTTCGGGCAAATTTCTTCAAAAATCTTCTTCTCCAGATCCAGCAGGCAGAATCTTTTGATATTTTGGTATGCAACATTGCGGGGTGGATCTGATTCCAGTTTGTTCAAATCGGCCCCCCTGGATTCATATTTGGGCTTAATATAGAAGCCCGAATTCGCACTTAGTGCATTTCGGGCAAATTTATTAAAAAATCATCTTCTCCAGATCCAGCAGGCAGAATCTTTTGATATTTGGTATGCAACATTGTGGGGTGGATCTGATTCAAGTTTGTTCAAATCGGCTTCCTAGTTTCATATTTGGGCTCACTATAGAAGCTCGAATTCGAACTTAGTGCATTTCAGGCAAATTTCTTAAAAAATCTTCTTCTCCAGATCCAGCTTCAGAATCTTTTCATATTTGGTAAGCAACATTGTGGGGTGGATCTGATTCAAGTTTGTTCAAATCGGCCCCCTGGGTTTATATTTGGGCTCCGTATAGGAGCCCAAATTTTAACTTAGTGCATTTCAGGCATATTTCTTAAAAAATCTTCTTCTCCAGATCCAGCAGGCAGAATCTTTTGATATTTGGTATGCAACATTGTGGGGTGGATCTGATTGTGATTCATGAACGTATTTATTTGTAAAGTTGATAGAATCTTAGACAAAATTTGCAGAAAAGATCTACTATAGAAGGGGTGGTATCCAGGGTGAACCGTTTACCCAAATCTAGCAGTACTAATGCATTATTCACACAAATCTCCGTTCAAATTTTATGACCCCTCATTGGAACACACGCATTCAGCTCATTCCAACAAAGGTCATATGCCATGTTTTCGAGACAAAAGAATAAAAATTTTAGTTATTCATGAAATTTTTAGGCAACTGTTGTCTCTTATTCACATTGCTTCATGAAATTTCAGTACTTTTAGAAGTTACCTCAGTAATCAAGGGTTAATTCCCCTTAATTAAATGTCGCCTCTAAAAAACAACCACTTTGCATATCTTACCTTTTTACCAGCATAACTGCCAAAACTTGTCAGCATTCTTCGCAAAAATCGCTATTCAAATTTTAATTTTTGTCTCTTAAACATACATGTACTTATCGCTTTTAAATACCCCATTGGAATGAGCTTTTTGAGCTCATTCCAATGAGAGGTCGCACACCATGCTTTTTGAGTCAAAAAAGCAATTTTTTAGTTATTCCAGAATTTCGTACGTAAAACACAGCTTTATGACTTCACATTAAAATGAGCTCTCTAAGCTTGTTCCAATCAACATTCACCCCCCCCCCCCCCACACACACACACACACACACACACAAACACAGACACACACATCTAAAAGTTCGTCAGCAAAAAAACAGTTACTTCAATTTTTAAATGCATTATAGGAACAACTTGCCTAATCAAATTTAAATACTTTTGCAACATTCTGCATCTAGAACAAACCATTTACCATATCTTTACGCAAAATTCTCCAGCATCATTCACAAAAAAACACCATTATTTATATATTCACATTTCTGTCTCAAAAATATACCTGATCTTCCCATACCCCTATTGGAATAAGCTGTTTGAGCTTGTTTCAATGATGATAAAAAAAACTAATATTTTGGAAAATTTGTGAAAATTTTTGTTTTCTTGCATGCAAATATATACATGTAGCACATGGAAGATATCCACAGTTGGGGAGAGATGTCCAAGGCTATCTCTTCACATTCCTTGTTTGTGCTTCATGCTAAACCAGTTTGTCTGCAGAGATAAATTTGCTTTATTAAAAATCATTGGAGATTGGCCACACACCAGTGATTTTAAATAAAACTAATTTTAGGTAACAAATGTTGAACTTCTAACAAAATCTATCACTCAACCAGTTAATGTTGATGAAGCATGACATGGTGAAGGTGAACTAAAATACTTCTTAGAGTCACTTTGTCAGGTGAGCGATTAAGGCCACGTGGGGCCTCTTGTTTGACTTTTCTTTTTTTTTTTTGGTTTCCTGATGATAACTTTAGTGTTGTTGATGGATTCAAATAAAATTTGGTATATAGGTGTATGAACATAACATACAGGTCTAGTTTAAATCGGGGTTCGGTCTGACGTTTTTGCCAGAGTTATGTGCCTTTTTCGACTTCGAAAAATTCTATTTTTTGAAATACCTCGAATGGCACACATTTTCAGGGGATGTGTGTCCGGGCTGCCTTTTCTATATGTATATCATCTGCTCAACAGTAATGGTTAAACTAAACAATTAGCTGTTTATGCAATTCCCTGTGTCAATACCAGGACAGACAGACAAATTACACTGTTCGACTGTTATACCCTTGCTTAACCCACGCAATGCGTAAAATCAGCATTATTGTTTTATTGAATTCATATGATTATATTTGTAATCAGGAGATTTTATACTGTACCAATGACCCCGACTTAGCTGGTGCTAACTCTTTAAATTTCAGGGCCAAACACAAACTCCTCCCCCCACCCCCACCCCACCCCACCCCCCATCCCCAAAATTTGCAAATCCAAAAAATACATGTCCTATGTGGTCCTCCATACTTTTGTCCACTGCGCATGCGCAGTGTTAAGGAAGTACCAAAATTGGCACCAAATCTTCATTCTTTGTTTGGCCCTTCAATCAGAAACATCTCAGTGATATCTGTGCTTATAATCTCAGTTAAAATGATGCCAGACATAAAATCATGAAAGGATGGTGGATCTAAGGATGAAATAAGAGGATGAGAGGAAGAAACAGTGGAAGGATGTGTTCAGGGCTGTATCTTATAATTTTTATGCAAAATTATTTCATGTTCCCTAATTTTGGGGAATGGGCCTGATGTTTTCATTCTTGCTATGAAATTTCCACTGTTTGTTCAGTGTTTCCTCTCTGCCTTTCCTTGATATCCCCCTTGCTATTCTCCCATGCTTTTGGCATAATTTTTGTAATTTTTTTACTGAAATTTCTTGGGAGTTTTTGGCATAGTAACAGAATGTTTATTCTGTTTTTCCCCATGGTTACATCCTCACCCTAGAGTGGTTAGGCGTTTTGGTCATGCATCTACCATCCGATGTACTACAGTTTCTTCTGTGGAAGTTTCTGTTTTACATTGGATAGTGTTTAAAATTGGTTACTGATTTCGGGCCATATTTTCAGTGCCTGGAGTCTTGTTTCCGGTTTTTGTTCACTTTTGTTTACGTTGACAACGGTTACTTCTGACAGTGATTCCTTGTCTTCTATTAGGTTCTGTTCATAGCCAGATACATTAATATTGTCCGTAAGTGTAGCATTAATTTTTAGATATGTTTTAAAATTTTTGTCCACACTTAGGCTTTTTTGGGATCCAATTGGGCTCATCGTTCCCTTTGGGAACTTGGGCTCATCTTGAAATTTTTGTCGAGAAAAAAAATTTTTCTTTTGAATTATTTTTCGAAATTTTTGTAAAGGATTATATTATTATTATGTATCTTTGTTTTTCAAGGGTTAGTGCGAGTACAATGACTGTTGAATATTTTTTCAAATATGAAAGAATATTGTTCAAATTGTAATTCGAGGAAGTCTTCCTCTCATTCTCATGTTCATTGTATTTGCTGTAGTCACTGTACTCACACTAATTCTTGCTCATTGTGTGCCAATTGGAATGACAAATGTTGGAGATGTGTGTCACGGTATATTGTTAGTGGTGAGAGGTCCATGCCGGTCCTCTCGCCACAGGGTCACTCTAGTTTTTCAGTCTCTTTTTCAGAGGAACAAGAACAGGGTGATGTTTCCGTGATTTCTTCAAGAAGTGTGCATCCGTCGTCGCAATTAAATGAGGAGCTAGCGGCAAAGGTGCTCAACGAAATTTGACAAGTGCCTAGATCCCTAGTAGGATCGACATCCTTGTCGCCCGTTAGCTCGCCCGGTGAAGCAATCACTCGAGAAATGGGTGTTGTGATGCCGGGTTCGTCCATTGCAGTCCAGGAGAGGAGATCGGGTGTTGCGAGCTCTATAAACTCAGATCGTGCACACCTGGCGACGACGGATCGGAGGATGGAACGGAGGAAGCCAGTCAGTCCGGTAGCTAGCTCATCCAGGTCTACCCGAACCGTGAGCGAGAGAGGTCCCTCTCTCTTACAGCAACATCTGGGCCCAGATTTTGTTGCACATAATGTTCGTCTGTCGGAGCATACGTCCACTCCTCCTGCACGGGACGCTCCATCACATAGACAGTCCGGCGCGGCTAGTCTACTGGCTTCCTCATCCTCACGTCAGCACACATGACTGCACCTTGGCTATGTGACCGCAGATATCCAGCCTGCTTCGCCGACCATGGATTCCATGTCGACCAGGTCACGCCATCCGGTTGCCAAGGGCATGAGGCCTTACCAGGTGGGACGTTCACATAAGAGAAGTATGCATGAATTACCATCCTAGGAGCTTCCATCAGCTAAACTACGTAAGACCGTGGCTCCACAGGCCTCCGTGACAGACTTGCTATCACAGATAGCACAACTCATCGCAGCATCCCAGCAACCTTCAGAAACTCTTTCAGAACAGGAACTGTCTGAGGAAGCTGGGTCGGTACACTCTCCTGCAGAGTCAGGAAGGGACGACCGAGATTCACGTGTGGTCCAGTCGGATGGTGAAAGGGAATCAGTGGAGCTGGAATTTTCCCTTTCCGAACAACATAAGGTGGCTGTAGATTTTATCCGGCAGCACCTTCCAGAAGTTGTTCCTCTGGACCAGAGTGCTGCAATACCAGATAAGAGACTGATAGTGTCACTGGACACAGACTTTTTCGGCCGGAGTTTCAGACACAGTCCAGAAATGTCGCACGCACATTTGAACTTCTAAATGACGCTATATTCAAGCTAGCCTCTAAGACTGGCAAATCCAGTTTCTTATTGCCTCATGATATTGCTAAAAATCAAGCATTCTCACTGCAAGATTCTGTTGGTAGCATCTCTGTCACCCCAGAGACCATGGATAAATCTACTCAGGTGTCTGTTGTGGGACATTCCTCGGAAGCTTCCTCCACGGGAGGACCTTCTTTCGCAGGGGAAATTGCGCACATTGCATCACAACCTGCAAGGTCTCAACCTTCACGTATTTCTGTTGTGCGGTCCTTCTTGCACGGCAAGCATTTTACAGGACGAGCAGTGGACACAATTTCTAACTGTAGGAGGACCTCCTCTTCGCTAAATTATGCTGCAAAGTGGAAGGTTTTCTCTCGGTGGTGTGGGGATCATTCTATTGATATTTATGATCCCTCCATTCCAAACATTGCTAAGTTTTTGGTCTACTTGTTTGATGAGATCAAACTGCAGCCAATAACTATTAAGGGTTATAGGTCTATGCTATTGGATACTTATGCTCATCATGGTAGCTTACAAATTGGATCTAATGTCTCTTTATCTAAGTTAGTTAAAAACTTTTCGATAAATAGACCTAGAACCCTTAGGTTAATTCCTAAGTGGAATTTAGCTTGGGTTCTTCTGAAGCTGAAAGAAGCGCCATTTGAACCCCTTGACACAGTAGACTTCAAATACTTATCTTATAAGACAGCTTTTCTCTTAGCCTTCTCTTCTGCTAGAAGAGTTAGTGAGCTTCATGCATTATCTGTTGATGATTCTCACTATCGTAGTGTTGGTAATACTATTACTTTGACTTCTAATGTTGGATTTTTGGCTAAGAATCAGGCTCCTAATAAGTACCCTGAACCTATTGTTATTAAGGCTCTTCCTTCCTCAGACAGTCATAGGCCTTTGCTATGTCCAGTTAGAGCTATGCGTATTTACAAAAGTAGATCTGAGTTTATCAGAAAGGGACGTAAATGTTTCTTTCTGTCTCTGCTGCCTAATAGAAGGGACATTACGGTCCATTCTATTTCAAGGTGGATTTAATTAACTATTCATACTGCTTATGAAAAATTATCTTCTACTCAGCAGTCTGTGCTTAAGATTTTGGCACATGAAGTGAGGGTGCTGTCTACATCTTGGGCTTATGCTAATAGTATTGCTATTACTGATTTGATGAAAGCTGCATACTGGTCTCAGCCTTCTGCGTTCACAAATTTTTACCTTAGAAATATTGAGTCTATTTCTGGTGATCTGCATTGTTTAGGTCTGTTATCTGTTGCTCAGAATGTCGTCCACTAAACAGTTGCAGCTATAGTTATGCAGGCTTTCTGTTCCAGCAGTGACTCTGTCCTGCTGCCCTCTTTGTTCTAGGGTGATTAACCCAGAGCAGGGGGGGGGGGGGGGGATGGTGTTCCCTTATATCACCTGCGTTATAGTGAAAAGCAAGGGAATACCTCCTCTGGAGTCAGTAATTCCGAGTCGGTGCTGGGATGGTTTTAAAGTGTAAAGTTAATGTCTATCTCATTTATGTAATATTTTTAAAGTGTAGCTCGGTGTGAAGCATTTGTATATGTTACGTGTCATACAAGCATTAATATACAACCCTTGGACACTTTTAAATGAGTATAAAGAGTCTCATTCTCTGGACTATATTTATTGGCTTTCCTTTAAAAAAATTAGTATAATGGGTTATACTGGATGTTAATAGAGATCATTGATGTTATTGTGCTCCATTACAGAATGGTATTGTGTCTTTCTTTTTTGTATAAACAAGAAAGTTGCATGTAAATCCTGTTTCTCCTTTTCTCCTTGGCGGGGATAATTCTGTTTACATGTATTTGAGCCTATTGGATTTTCCTTTATGTCCTAGGCCCTCCAGCTTTTTTTCTATTCAGCTAAGTCTGGGTCATTGGTACAGTGTAAAAATGTTAAAGAATTTATAGTAATTTATATATTTTTTATACTTACCAATGACCCAGATGGGGATGGCCCTCCCATGAGTTGGGAACTCATACCTCCCCTCTGATTACATAACACTTACCAGGCACTGGTTGTAAGAATGAAGATTTGGCACTAATTTTGGTACTTCCTTAACACTGTGCATGCACAGTGGACAAAAGTATGAAGGACCACATAGGACATGTATTTTGGGGATTTTGATGTAAATTTTGGGGATTGTGGGGGGGGGGGGGGGGGGGGCAAAATTTGTGTTTAGTCCTGAAATTTAAAGAGTTAGCACCAGCTAAGTCTGGGTCATTGTTAAGAATAAAAAATATATAAATTACTATAAATTTTTTAACTTTCATTTTGTTTTCTGTCAGGTTTCATTCTGGTCTTGAAACAAATATACTACTCACATTTTGTCGCCTGTGTGCTAAATTGTCCTATGTCCCCTATGGGACATAGGACATTCTAGCACTCATACGAGGATTTGCTAAAACTGACACCTAACCATCTAGATATTTGATACATAAAAGGTCAGTTGTGTATAGTTTTAAGTTTGTTTATTTATTTATTAGAGTTTAACTGCACTTTCAACAGCTTGGATCAGCTTGAGTACCAGGAGAGAACCAGTCAGCAATGATGAGTAACTTTTGGCTCTCAAATTTACCATTCTGACATAAGCATTTAATACTGGTTGAAGGTAATTGTTACATTGACGTGTTGTACATCTGTGGTTGACGTGCTGTATGCCCAACCGACAGTTCACTTGCCTTCAATCAGTGCTAACCCTGTTTTTGCCAGGATGATAAATTAAAGAGTGTGACAGTTACTTAGTAATGCTGAGTAGCTCCATATGGGTACTTGGGCTTCCTCTACCTATAAATTTGTACAACTTGATAAGATCCAGGTTGTTATAAGTGTCATTGCTCCCCAATAAATAAACAAAGAAATAATGTACAGATAATACTTTCATGTACTAATTATGTAAATGAATAGGGGTTGCGGTAACCGGTTCTTGTCAGATCACCAAAGTTAAGCAACATCGCGCCCTGTTAGTCCTCAGATGGGTGACCGTCTGAGCGATTGCTTCGGACTCCCGCGTTGTGTCCTTGGGCAAGGCACTTAACCCCAATTGTCCACATGGGAGCACGATGACGCTGTGTACTAAGGCATACTGCACGTCGTTGGTGTGCATGTCTTCAACCAGTCTAACCCTGCCTGTGCTGCAGTGCGGAGTTACAATGTTGGGGAGCTGGCAGCTGCTCATCATTGCTCGGTGGTTCTCTGTGGGTATCTAGCTTTCTCCACCCATAAAACTGTCACGGTCATGATTAGCCATTGTGCATAAGTATGTGACCTTAAACACCAATAAATAAATAAATAAATATATATAAATGAATAGGGGTGATCCTTAGTAAAATGTAGATGTGAATAGTATATATGAATTTCTTTAAAGACAATATTCAATTATAAAATTGGCACTTGAATGAGAGTCTCAGACCACAGTTACTGGAAGTTGTGGCTACAACCACTTTTTTCACTGATAACAATGAAAGCACTGCGTCAGTCCTGACCCTGTGTTACACATACAGTAGTCTATATAATAATAGACATGTAATGAAAGCCTATTTTGCCCTGACCGATACCCCCTTCCCAGTTCATTTGTGAATTCGTTCATTGAACAAAGATTCATCAACACAGTTTTCTTGTACAGCTATCCACAAGGTATGTAACTTCATGTTTATCATACATTAATAATCAAATCATCATACTACGGCTTCTTTATTTGATAAGAAAAACTCTTCGTTCGACTATTTTGCCCGCGACTCGACGCCATTGGAACAACAATGATGACGTAACGTATCTAATGTCTAAAAATACCGTCTAAAAATGATTGCGGAATACTGAAACGGATCAAGTTCTTATCATCTGCTTTACAGTGATAGTCGGTGAATTTTTAGACTGCAGTCGTATGTTTTATGCTATTTATGATAAGAAAAAGGAAGTACTTAGAAGTTGGACATGTCTGCAGCAGTGTCTGCATGTGCGGAAAATCTGCAGCTAATGTTACAGTTAGTTCAAAGGAAAAAATTAAATAAATAAAGTCTAGGCATACCCCCATTTATACACCTCATTAGTGTTGATTATTTCGTTCTCTCGGGTTATTTGACTTTGGAAATGCACCGCAATCTAGGGGTGGCGCCCAACATTCCCCTGATGTAGGTGTATGACCCCCCCCCCCCCCGGGTGGGGGTCTAGACAATTTATTTATTTATTGGTGTTTAAGGTCACATATTTTTGCACAATGGCTAATCATGCCCACAACTCATCTCCAGGGGTGAGTGTTCATAAGCCATGTTGCCCATTTTAGAGAGGGTTTACACCTCCCAAGAATTGGTGACTGGGTCCTATTTTACCAGTAAAACAGAGCCTGTTTACCGAAGTGAATAGGCACTGCTTTATTTCCCGGTGTTCCCACAGGCAGGGGTCTGGAAATCCCCGGGCCGACCATGGCTTGGCCAGATGTGTATAATTTTTGTTTTAATTGGGAAAAAATCACAATAGGCTTATCCATGAATCTAGAATCAAGAAAACTCGCAGCCAAGTTAACATAAACTACAGATTCTGAAGATATCTTCAAATAATATAACAATACCATGAGTTTGGAGGGGCCTTGTGGTTTATTACTGGCCCGAGAGGAATGAATAAACGCCCGAGGGTTTATTACCGGCCCGAGAGTCGAGAGCCGTTAATAAGGCAGAGGGCTGTTGATCTTCATCCACCAAGCGCCAAATCTGAAAGTCTGCGCGTACAAGCTCCCCCCCCCCCCCCCCCTCCAATTCACCAGCTTCTAATTTTACGTTTCACTCATCATGCAAGTAACAGGTAATGTTTGATGTAGCCAGTTCAAGTTTGGCAATTGAGGAGGAAGAACGTTTGCAGCAGCAAGTAGAAGGAGTCAAAGGGAACGGTGTTCCCCCAAAAGCATCACTGCCCTTGCCTCCCCACCGACTCCCAAACCCACGCACAAATGCTTACAGTGGGTTTTCTGGAAAGGTTTTTCTTTTTTTAAAAAAAAATGTCTCCGGGAAAGATTGTTTGTCGAGACCGCGAGATATCTTAATCGGCCAAGTGCTTCGTCTGAATAATATGTGCCTACAACAAGCCTCGCTGCTCCCAACCCATTCCCTCCCCCCCCCCCCCCCCTGCTCCACGTTTCAACCAGCATGTAGGCTAGTGGGCCTAATACACTGTTATGATTAATGTTGTTCAGCATTAAATTAAATGTTGTCAATGTCACGATTCCCAGCTGGCATTGTAAAAAAGAGATGCAATAGAATTTCCTTTTTTATACAGGCCATGAGATCACTCTCACCCTCCCTGTCTGTCATATAGGCCCATAGCCAAGATCTAATACCCTTTCCGCCCGCCAATACATATTCCTTTCAAAGCTTCCTGCATTTTCAACTTCTGACAACAAGGTAGCGCTGTCTTAAATTAACCACCAGTTTTTTTTGTTCAGACAAGTTGGTTGTGCCTTGACAATAAATAGAACTTGAGGATAGGGGTGCAACAATTGTTTTGCAGAGAAACTCTTACATTATAGCCCACATCCATTATTCTTCTGTTCTGTCGTCTGCAGCACAAGAACAACGCAGTGCATAGTTTCGCTTTCCGGGTTAACTTTTGTACAGCCTAGCAACAAAATGTCACGCCATCATTGTTGTTCCAATGGCGTCGAGTCGCGGGCAAAAAAGTCGAACAGAGAGGGTTTTTTTATCAAATAAAGGAGTTGTAGTATGATGATTTGATTATTAATTTATGATAAACGTGAAGTTAAATACCTTGTGGATAGCTGTACAAGAAAACTGTGTTGATGAATCTTTGTTCAGTCAACGAATTCACAAATGAACTGGGAAGGGGATATTGGTCAGGGCAAAATAGGCTTTCATTACTTGTCTATTATTATATAGACTACTGTGTGTAACACGGGGTCAGGACTGACGTGGTGCTTTCATTGTTTGCAGTGAAAAAAGTGGTTGTAGCCACAACTTCCAGTAACTGTGCTCAGACTGGTACCTTTTGATCAATATTAGAAAAGAAGCCTGAAGATTTATTGGAATGCACAAGTCTAGGTGGAAACCATAATTTTAATTCAAAAATTGCTAAAAAACTCCACATAAAACATTCAAATATTGGGATGTGAGTTATTCAATAAAGTAATAGTTAATGTCTATTTTTAATTCATGTGACTGAAAGTCTGGGTGATCTATAGGGATGACTTTTCATCCATTGCTGGGATTGTTTTGGGTGTCTACAGAGGCTGGATATGGGACTATTTCCCAGTGGCATAAAGACATGAAGTGTTTTAATTCCCAACCCCAAATTTCCCAATCTCATTTCCTACTCAAATAAAAACTTAATGCACAACTAGTGACCTGGACTGTGTAGTCACAAGGCCTTAGAAAACCATTGTAAGTGAATGATGGAAGCCAATTCAACAAATGCATGTCTGCTATCACTTTGTGTTGATATTTTCTTCTGATGTTACATGTGATTTTAGCTGTTGCAAGTAATTTTTATTAAATTTACACGTGTCCAGACATACAACATGAGAGAAACACAAGTATGTCAAATTTCTCATTCCTGAATTTGTAGAGTGTGCCTGATGTAATGTGACAAATATGGCAGTTTTCACTACCTTGACACCCTAGAACTCTTGTAGTGCAACAAAATTTTCTCATCACTCTTTGTTTTCTCTTTAAAAACTTTGAATTTAACCGATTATACCTTGTATGACAGAGCTCACTGTGCTCTGCAAAACAAGGTATATTTGGTTACATATCAAACTGCATTGTGGGAAATATTTGCTGCTGAAAATTAGCCATTAAAACTTTGCCATTTTGTCATCAGAGTGCAGAGGTTTAATGGTTACATCTGCATTCAGAGAATAGAGATGTGACCAATACGGCAGTGAAAACTCTCTCATTTGACAAATGTTGTATGATTTCAATTTTTGCGACATCAGTGGACTTAGTTTCATTTTTTTTGAAATGGAAATCAACTTAAAAAACAATACAGCGCTGTGCTTAGCTGCCATTTTTGACAGAAGAAAGTTTCCGTGCATTCCATACACATATGGAACTTAAAGGTACCTTTGTATATAGACAGTATTTGCTGAATGAACAACAAAATTTGGGGGAGTTTGTGGTGAACTGTCCCTTTAACCTTTAGAGTTCTAATTCTGATTTTGATCACGACTTACTGTAACAAATCAGGTGCACCAACTTGTAAGTTTCATTAGAGGTATGCTGGCAGTTGTTTCTTGACAAGTTTTGGTTGCCTATGTAGGCATCCAGGACTTGCCTAGAAATACCTGCAAAGTCACGGAATGTAGACTATCAAGGTAGCAAAACTGTTTAAAGATCTCTAGGCATTTGAGGGTTATGTGAATGTTTTATAGAAGGGGTTAAAAAATTATATTCTTTTTTTTCTATGATGATTCCCATAAATTTACTTTATTTAAAAAACTCTGATTTTCAGCTTAAAATTCATATTCAGTTGACATTTTCTCTCAAAAATCAAAAAGAAACCTTGAGGGTGCAATGATTGTTTCAGGCACAAATGTTATTTCTCATCTGCTGCTTCTGTTTTCAGAATACTTTAAAATAAATGAATCTAATGGAGAAATAAAGCAGATCAAAGCACTTGACAGAGAGGTTTTCAGTAATGGTATTTACACATTTAAGATTGATGCAGAAGATAAGGATCCAACCTTTCCTAAACGAACTGATCAAGAGAAGCTTGCTGTTGTCACAGTACATATACAGGATGTTAATGATAATCCTCCTATGTTCAAAGAACAGTATACATTCAGGATTACACAGGTATATCAAATAGAACTTCCTGATACTGCTATCAGTCCAAGCCAGATTTTTAACTTCTTTTCAGATATAATTCTATAAAATATTTTGAAATTACATCCTTTGCATTAGAAATATAAGGCTCCTCAAAGTAGATCTTCTGTTTCCCAGGCCATTTTTTGTAAAACTGCTCGTGGGCAGGTGTTTTTTATGGCCCCCGACTTAAGTCGGGTGGCATATTGTGATTGAAGTGTGTGTGTGTCCGCCCGTCCGTGTGTGTGTGTGTGTGTCCGAGCCAATAACTCGAAAACTGTTTGGGCCACAGTCATCAAACTTCACACAATTATAAAGGACTATGGGAGGATGTGTCACACACCATAGCCGGGTTCGTACCTTCAAGGTCAAGGTCTCATTTCAAGGTCACACTAAAAATCAGTCAATATCCATGTCTCAGCATAACTCAGAAACGAATCATGGTACAATTGTTAAACTTTTTACAAATGTTAAGGACAGTCAGAAGGAGTGTCACGTATAATAGTTTCTGCTGCATCTGCAAGGTGAAGGTCACAAGGGGGGGGGGGGAGGACATGTGTTACCTTAGTAACATTCTTCTTGTTTATTTTATTTTTTATTTTTGTAATTATTTCTTTGCAATCAAAAGTTCATTTTCTTGGTTTGTTTTATGTTTTAGGCCTCATAATGTACAGAATAGCATTGGCACTAGTGGTGTATTTCGTCCCTTGAGTGCAAGAAGGCTTTGCAATACTAAAGCTTAGTATAGCAACTTGAAAAAATAAAAATTAAATAGTTTACGTCTGATATTTTTCCCAAATTAATAAAATTGATGGCATTTGCAGTGGTTATAAAAAGAGAGCATGTGGCATTTATGAAACAATCTTCACGAAACTTCTTGGGTACCTTTGTTATCACCTTGGGACGAGAACGAGTGTTTTTGGGTGCAGTCCAAAATTCAAGATGGCTGCCAGTGGCCATTTTGTACCGAAATTAGGTGCAATCAATTTTTTGTATGGAACTTCTATATGGCTCTGGCTAGAGGCCGCATTTATGAACCGATCTTTATGAAACTTCTTGGGTACCTTTGCTATCAACGTGGGACAAGAACGAGTGTTTTTGGATGTGGACTGAAATTCAAGATTGCCGATGGCAGCCATTTTGTACTGAAATTAGTGCAATCAGTTTTTTGTACAGAACTTCCGTATGAAAGGGCTGATTTGAATAAATTTTTGTATGAATGTTTAGTAACATGGAATACTTCACATATAATCCAGGTTTTTTCTCGTGCAGAAATGATGCAAATTAGATGAACTTTGATTTATTCAGTGCTTCTTATACAGAGTAAGTACACATGTCAATACAGCTCGGGCTAGGTCCTATATTTATGAACCGATCTTCACGAAAATTCTTGGGTATCTTTGTTATCGCCTTGGGACGAGAACGCATGTTTTTGGATGCGGTCCAAAATTCAAGATGGCTGCCAGTGGCCATTTTGTACCAAATAAGTTTTTTGTACAGAACTTCTATATCAAGGTTCTGATTTGAATAAATTTTTGCATGAATGTTTAGTAACATGGAATACATCACAAAAAATAAAGGTTTTTTTCTCGTGCAGAAATGATGGAAAAGTAGGTACAGTAAGATTTTTGTACAGAACTTCTATATCAAGGTTCTGATTTGAATAAATTTTTGCATGAATGTTTAGTAACATGCAATACATCACATATAATACGGGTTTTGTTCTCGTGCAAAAATTATGCAAATTAGGGAAACTTTGATTTATTCAGTGCTTCTACTAATACACAGTAAGTGTACACCTTCCATGTTTTTTGTTTCCAGACTAACTTTCCTTATAGTCAGTTGATTTCGATGAAATTTGGGTAGTAGATCACTTTCATCAATTGTGGGTCCAGATTCGAATATGGGCATTTTCCGTGCATATTTAATTAGGTTGCTGAAATTTGATTGGCTGATGGTTTTCAGACTTAAACTTTCCTTTAAATCAACTGATTTGGATGAAATTTCATATATGGATTACTTTTATCAATGCCCAGGTCGAGTTCGAATGTGGGAAATTTTGTACCGAAAATCTGTCCGTCTGCCTGTCCGTCTGCCCTGTGCCTCAACGCACCTCGGAATAAAAGCCGTATTTATGAACCGATCGTCACAAAACTTCTTGGGTATCTTTGTTATCATTGTGAGACCAGAATATGTGTTTTGGTCCAAAATTGAAGATGGCCGCCAGTGGCCATTTTGTTCCGAAATTGGGTGTAATCAGTTTTTTGTACAAAACTTCTATATGAAAGTTTGGATTTAAATAAATTTTTGTATGAATGTTTAGTAACATGCAATACATCACATATAATACGGGTTTTGTTCTCGTGCAAACATTATGCAAATTAGGGAAACTTTGATTTATTCAGTGCTACTACTAATACACAGTAAGTGCACACCTTCCGTGTTTTTCGTTTCTAGACTCGTAACTTTTCTTACAGTAAGTTAATTTCGATGAAATTTGGGTTGTAGATCACTTTCATCAATTGTGGATCCAAGTTCGAATATGGTCATTTTCCGCGCATATTTAATTAGGTTGCTGAAATTTGATTGGCTGACGGTTTCCAGACTCTAACTTTCATTAAAATCAACCGATTTCGATGAAATTTCATATATGGATTACTTTTATAAATACCTAGGTCAAGTTCGAATGTGGGAAATTTTGTACCAAAATTCTGTCTGCCTGTCCGTCTGTCCCGTGCATCAACACACCTCATACTAAAAGCCGTTTCTTATCAACCTACCTTACAATTGTTTACTACAGGCTTGCACTACAGTGGAAGACCCTAACTCGGATAAAATACTCTCAGTTTTAATCTTTCCCAAGAGATGTGGGAAAGAAAAGTGGTGTAAAAAACACCACGAAAAAATAAAACCAAAATGGGCCTAGCACCATCGGCGCACACCCAGTATGGGATGCTCTTCCCTTAGTACAAATCCACAACTTCCGTTAACCAATGCGCAGTGCAGTCATCAATTCATCATTCTTTTTTTGTCCGAGACACGTGAAGGATGTGTCGTCGCCATTTGCATTACATAACAGTGATAATTCAACTCGTCGATAATGGTTTTCCTGTGACTGGAATTTTGGTTCTGAAGATCATATAATAACAGTACTGTGTTTTATATATCCTCGTTAATATTTTCAACCACATTTTCATTGAATTTTATTTATATATTCCGTTTTCGCGAATGTTATTTTGACATCGTGTCAACGTGGTTCGGAAATAAAATTTTTTGGTTGATAAATTTTATTATTATTATTGGAGTTAGGTTTCAATGAGGGACTGTATGGACAGGATTTCTTCACTCTGTTGAGGGCTGAATTTCTGTTTTTTAGGTCCCTGTCGGCCGTCTGGATTCTGTCGAGTACCAACCGGTTATTTTTTCTGCCACCTTCTCTCGTAGTTGGGAGTGTTCTACTTTATGTATCTGTTGAGTTCACCTTTTTCTTCTACTGCTCTCACCTCTGTTATCTTCAGTTCGGTTCCTTTAGGGCATTTTCTTTTGCCCTCACTTTTGGTGCATTCTCGTGGCTGTTCCTCATGCACCCACAGGGGGTGGACGCTGTTGTTTCGGGGCCTCCCGACATGACCACATAAGGTGTGAGTTATACCCCCTGTGTGGGGGATGTTCAGCTCCTCCCACACATGTGGGTGTGGGGAACACTGTCGTTGGTCCCCCGACATGACCCACGAGGGGTGGGGAACGCTGTCATATTGGGGCCTCCCGACACGACCACGTCTGGTGAGAGTTATTCCCCATCCGTGGGGGATGTGCAGGGTTTTTTTTACCATGGTGGATACTGCAAGAGCTGTTGGATATCTGATGAAGAGATGCCTGGTTCCGGGACTATGCGCCCTCTCCAATCAACATCTGAGGCTGTTACTAGGGTTGTGACTCCTCCTTTGGAGGCCGAGCTAGGTTGCTATCTCCCTTTTCCCACCAGTTTCAACAGCTCGCGTCGTATCTGCTGCTACTGCTGTTCCGTCTACGTCATCGGTCACCGTTTTAGCCGGCCTCGGGTTAACCCTGCAGCGGACTGCAGTGACGCCTTCCCTGACTTCAACTCGGCGAAGTCGGAAGTGGCTGCCGACTGAACCCCCTGCTGTGTCCTCTCAGCCGTTGAGCACAGCAGTTTTATCCCTGCAGGGGTCTGCAGAGGTGTCTGGTAGTGTTCACTTGGCGTATTGGCCTCTGACTTCGACTTCAACTCGGCGAAGTCGGAAGTGGCTGCCGACCAAACCCCCTGCTGTGTCCTCTCGGTCGTTGTACAGCAGTTTTCTCCCTGCAGGGGTCTGCAGCGTTGTCTGGTAGTGTTGACTTGGGGTATCGGCCTCAGCCTTCCCTGACTTCAACACCGCGAAGTCGGAAGTGGCTGCCGACTGAACCCCCACGCTGTGTCCTCTCAGCCGTTGAGCACAGCAGTTTTATCCCTGCTGGGATGTCTGGTAGTGTAGATGTGGGGTATTGGCCTCAGCCTTCCCTGACTTCAACTAGGTGAAGTTGGAAGGGGCTGCTGGCCGACCCCTCTACTGTGGTCTCTCACCCGTCGAGTACCTTAGTTTTCTCATTGAATTCGGATGTTCTTGGTGGGGTCACCATGAGCTCTGTGGCATTTCCGTCCACGCACTCTGGTCCCATGGCCAGTTTTGTGTGACCAACACTTTTTGTGCAGCCTGGATCTTCTGTCCCGCAGAGGTCCGCAGCGACTCTCCTGAGTTTCCGCTCTGTTGATCCTCAGTTTATGTGATACCCCACTACACATCTGCCTTCAGATGTTTTCGGCTGCAGCCCGGCGCCCCGCGTCGGTGTATTTGAGGATCATGACCCTTTGCTGGTAAATGGGTCAGGAGTGAAGCCACTTTGTCGCTTCATTGCCACGTTGTTCCATTCCGACAGTCAGTGAGCTTAGGGAGGCCCTCTCCTTCCTCACTTAGGTTCTGTCCAAGAGCCTTTTCTGTTGCTTCCAGCGAGGCTACGAGTGGTTTCCAGGCGCTCCCTGTGGCACCGCCTCCCGGGATTGGAAACAGGCCGCTTTCTGATCCCCTGGTGTGCCCACACCATGGGAGGCGTAGGCTGGTTTGCCCATGATGGGCTATGTGTCTTCTGAGTCGTGGGATGAGTCTGACATTTCTGACGCCGAAAGCCAACAGTCCTCTGACTTGGGGACAGCTCTTGACTTTGTGTTTGGGTTCCTTCCAGGTCTCAAACTGTCAAACCAGCCGACAGTGTCAGCCCGGCTGCAATCATCAGTCGCACGCTTACAGCCTGTGGAGCAACATGCTTTTGGGGCACCTTTGACTGTGCCTGTCAGTACAGGTGGTTGAAGCATTTACCGCTTTGGACTCTAAGCTGAGTTCCAAGGCTATGAAGACATCGTTCTTCATCAAGGCTGACACTTTTTGCCTCTGGTGCGTTATCGTTCCTACGATTTCGCCAATCCGTCAGTCTGCCAGACTTTGACGGTCTTGGATTGGGACTCCAACTCCTCAGCCATATGGAGACTATGGAGTCCAGGTTGGGCTTATCAAGGGTTGCTAGAATGCGTTCTCTCTTCGATCACGTTGTCTCTGCTTTGCTGCTTATCTGCTCCCAGATGAGTTTGATGACAAACAGGTTTTGTTTTGTGTGTGCTGTTCAAGGCACTCATGCATCTTCTCACACACATGCCTGTAACGCGGCTAGCTTGGAATTAGTTCGCAGGTATGCTGTGCTGGACACAAGACATCCCCTTCTTGAGGGGCAGTGCACTGCTCTTCGATCTGCCTCTTTCGGCGGATCTGCAACTATTCCATGGTTCCGTGGCGACAGTCCGGGATGGCTCTCTTTGTCATTCCATTGATCTGCTGCTGCTTAGTCAGCTTGATCGGCCTTCTGTTGGAGGCAGGGCAGGTGCTGTCCAAAGCCTAACACGTACCCTTCTGTTTCCTCTGCGAAGCTAAGGGCTGATCCTCCTACCGCTACTTCTACTCACTCGCAGGGTGGGGTAGGCATCGGCAGTAGTCACCTCGATTTTGTCCCAGGTTGAGGCTTTCCACTAAGTAGAGAGTGCCTCTTCCAACATGAGTCCCTTTCAACATTACGTTGACCACGGAGATAGGCGATCTCCTGTCAAAGGGGACAATCGAGGTCATCAAGAACTTTCTTTCAGTGGGATTTTGTTCCCGCATGTTCTTGGTGTCGAAGAAGGCCGGCCAACTCAGATAGGTTATCGATCTGAGTATTCTGATGCAGTCTATCATTGCTCCTCAGTTCAGCATGGAGGCTTTCAGATCAGTTCGCCGCTCCATTCCCCAGGACGTTTTCCAGTTCAAAGCCATTCCCTTTGGCCTTGGCCTGGACCCTTGGGCCTTCACCTGTCTGATGTCGCATGTGTTAGTCTTACATCGCACACAGTCCAAGGTGTCTTCTTTGGCTTGTCTAGTTGATATCCTCCAGAGGCAATCCAATGCTGCTTTTCTGGAGTCTGATGTCGTCCCACTGTTGAGCCTACTCTTGTCACTTGGATTCAGAGTAAACGGAGAGAAGTCGGACCTGGTCCCTTCTCCGTCTTGTCATTTGGGATGGACATCATCAGCTCGGCGTCTTTCCCGACTGCTTGGTCCCTGCGTTGCTGTGACGGATCTCATTTCTCTAGGTCAACTGCATGTCTGACCTCTTCAACACTTTTTGCTCAGTCGTTGGAGGTCGAATGTCGATCCTCTGGTTCTGCTCCTTCTGTTACCGGAGTCTCTTCCTCGTCACCTTCTCCCCTGACAGATGTTCAGTGGATTATGCTGGGAGTTCCATTGGACTTCCTCACGTCCGATCATGTTCTGACGTTAATCACCAGCGATCTTGGATTAGGTGTGACGTTGGATCCTCTAGGTCTTTTCCTTCGAGGGTCATGGGACCAGGATCTAGCAGCTCTTCATGTCAACCAGAAGGAGCTTCTTGCTCTTCTTCTGTGTTTCCGACAGTGGATCCCCCGCTTTTCGAATTGTCAGGTCATTCTGTGGTCTGACAATTCTACAGTGGTTGTTTACATCCGGAACCAGGGCGGAACGCACTATGTTCCCATGTACGATTTGGTTCGGGATCTTCTACTGCTCGCTCAGGATGTCATTGCTGGAGTGGTGGTTCGTCACATTCTTGGTCGTCTGAACGTCCTAGCAGACTCCCATTCCCGATGGGGCAGGTTCTTTTCCACCGAGTGGATGCTCCACATGGCGGTGTTCCAGTCTCTTTGCGATCTCTGGGGATGTCCCCACATCGATCTCTTTGCGACTTGTTGGAACCATCAGGTGGAAACTTTCGTGTCCCCATGTCCAGATGGTCTGGCTTTCGCCGTGGACACTCTGTCCCTCCTTTGGGACTGTCTTGTCGGCTATGCCTTCCTGCTGGTTCCAATTCTGCCTCAGGTTCTAGCCCAGATATGAACCTGCAGTTGTTGAATCCTTTTGATCACACCCCTGTCGCCTCGGTGGGTGTGGATCAATCTGCTTCGCTCTCTGTTAGCGGTGGTTCCGGCATGTCTCCCTCTATGTTACGACTTTCTTTGCCAAAGTTGCCCGAGGAGGTTTCAGGTCAACCTGACTTCATTGTGCCTTCGCGCATGTCTTTTATCGGGTCCTGTCTCCTCCGTAGTGGTTTTCAGAGATGAGCAGTGGCGTTGCTTTTCTTCTAGGAGGCACTCACTCCACTGGTTTAGCCTCTGTGACTAAGTAGAAAGTTCTTCTGTTGCTGGTTTGCAATCACTCTGTTGCTTCTGTCACTCCTTCGATCACACCGATTGTGGAGTTTCTGGTATATGTTTGTTTCTGGGGGTCTCCAACAATGGGTACAAGTCCATGCTTCGGAGACCTTTTTCATATGTGGCACCCCATCATTTCGGCACTCATCCTTGCCTCTCCAAGCTTGTTCAGCACTTTTCCTTGAAAAGACCTAGGACTTTGCAGTTTACTCCAAGATGGACACTTTCTTGGGCGCTGCTCTGCTTGGGGGGGGGGGGGGGGAGGCGTCCGTGCCTTTATCCCGGGTGGATTTCTCCTGAATCCATTTCTCAATGGATTTGTCTTGCTATTCATGCAGCTTCCGCTCGTCTAGCTACTGGCGATTGTATTATCAGTCTTTTTTCTGCCACGAGGTGCGTGCATTGTCTTCCTCTCGGGGCTTGTACTAACTCCGTCATGTTGTCGGATGTTATGCTGGCAGCCAACTGGAGAAATGCTACCTTCTTCACTTATCTGCGACAGTTGCAGGAGCAGGCAGAGGACCTTTGTTCTATGGGCCCTCTTTCTTCTGCTCAGGGTGTTGTCTATCCCAGCCATTCAGCTTCTTTCAGGGTCAGTTCCAGCTCCGTGCTGTTACTGCCCTTTCTGTCTGTGCGTCACACATCACCATACGCCTCATCTTTCATTGTCTTTTACTAATGTTTGTGATGCAATGGTTTGATAGGACTAGGGATCTCTTCCTCTGTCCACGGTTCCAGTGCAATTGAGTTATGTGTGGGTTGGTTATGTGATTCCCTCCATCCTATTGTCTATTCAGCCTGTAGTAAACAGTTGTAAGGTAGGTTGATAAGAAATATAAATTTTATAGTAAATTTCCTTTCTTATTATACCTACCGCAATTGTTTACATGGAGGCCTTCCCATCTTCTTCTTCAGGTAAGAATCCTTCCTCCCCGCTGATCACATAACTCCTATGTTGGCGGACTCAAAAGAATGATGAAGTGATGACTGCACTGCGCATTGTTAACGGAAGTCGTGGATTTGTACTAAGGGAAGAGCATCCCATACTGGATGTGTGCCGATGGCACTCGGCCCAGTTTTGGCTTATTTTTTTTGTGGTGTTTTTTTCACCACTTTTCTTTCCCACATCTCTTGGGAAAGATTAAAATAGAGAGTATTTTGTCCGAGTTAGGGTCTTCCACTGTAATGCAAGCCTGAAGTAAACAATTGCAGTAGGTATAATAAGAAAGGAAATTTAATATAAAATTTATATATTTATGAAACGATCTTCACGAAACTTCTTGGGTATCTTTGTTATCATTTTCAGACCAGAATATGTGTTTTGGGGTTTGATCCAAAATTCAAGATGGCTGCCAGTGGCCATTTTGTTCCGAAATTGGGTGTAATCAGTTTTTGCACAGAACTTCTATATGAATGTTTGGTGGCAAGTTTTTTGTTGTCTCCCGCTTTTTGAAAAAACGGGAGATATTAAATTCGGGGTGTCCTTCCGTCCTTCCGTGTTTTTCCGTTTCCAGACTCTAACTTTCCTTATAGTGACCGGATTTCGATGAAATTTGGGTAGTAGATCACTTTCATCAACTGTGGGTCCAAGTTCGAATATGGGCATTTTCCGTGCATATTTAATTAGGTTGCTGAAATTTGATTGGCTGACGGTTTCCAGACTCTAACTTTCCTTAACATTAACTGATTTCGATGAAATTTAATATATGGATTACTTTTATCAATACCTAGGTCAAGTTCGAATGTGGGAAATTTTGTACTGAAAATCTGTCCGTCTGCCCCGTGAGTCAATGCACCTCGGACTAAAAGCCGTATTTATGAACCGATCTTCACTAAACTTCTTGGATATCTTTGTTATCATTGTGAGACCAGAATATGTGTTTTGGGGTTTGATCCAAAATTCAAGATGGCTGCCAGTGGCCATTTTGTTTCGAAATTGCATGTAATCAGTTTTTGTACAGAACTTCTATATCAAAGTTTGGATTTGAATAAATTTTTGTATGAATGTTTAGTAACATGCAATACATACATCACATATAATACGGGTTTTGTTCTTGTCAAAAATTATGCAAATTAGGGAAACTTTGATTTATTCAGTGCTACTACTAATACACAGTAAGTGCACACCTTCGTTTCCAGACTCAAACTTTCCTTACAGTCAGTCGATATCGATGAAATTTGGGTAGTAGATCACTTTCGTTTGGGTAGTAGATCACTTTCATCAATTGTGGGTCCAAGATCGAATATGGGCAATTTCCATGCATATTCAGTTAGGCTGCTGAAGTTTGATTGGCTGATAGTTTCCAGACCTCAACTTTCCTTAGAGTCAACTGATTTCGATGAAATTTCATATATGGATTACTTTTCACATCAGTTTAATGTAATATGTCTTATCATACAGTCTTAATTTTTAGTGATTCTCACAGTTATACTCCACATCACTTTACTTGCTTTGACAGTGACATCTGTGAAAATAAATCTGATAACCACTGTCTGAAGCACTGTCTGTTTTGTCTCTTCTAAATAACTTCCACTTGCATCTCAACTATATTCCACTGGATGCATTAATTCCCCTTGAAACTGCTGCCCAACGGGAGACATTAATTCTCTGAATTTGCTTGTTTTATATTCAATTACTGTCAAATTCTTCTAGGATACATGGATTATTATTCCAGTAGTGTAGCTCAAAATTTGGATTTTGTCCACACTTAGGCTCTATCGGGATACCCTTGGGTTCTTAATGTTCTCTTTGGAAACTAAGGCGTTTTTTCAAAAATTTTTTGTTTTCCAAAAATATTTTGAATTTAATTTTGATTGCTATTATTCATGTATCTTAATTATATATATATATTGTTGTGGAGTTTGGAGGACTGATATCGACTTTTCGATGCACTCCTGCAGACTCTTGTCATCCTTGTGTTCAATGGGATGACTGATGTTGGAGTTGGGTGTCGCGGTACATTGTTGGTGGTGAGATTCGGAGGTCCGGCCTCTCACCACGTTATAATTCTTGTCATTTTCTATTTCAGAGCAACATGAGCATGGTGATGATATTCTGACACCCATCCAAGTGTGCTACTGTCGTCGCACTCTGTGAAGCATATAGAGCTAGCGACAATGGAAATAGGGAGGAAGTCCACAAGTTCTTGTACTCTGCGAGGTATGATAGACCGCGAGCGGAAGAGGTCCATCTCTGAGGTAGCAACATCTGGGGCCAGATGTTGTTTTGAGAAACTTGCACAAGCCGGAGCATATGTCCACCCTCCACTCGAGATGCTCTGTTTAGTCTGCAGCCGGGTCGGCTTCAGTCAAGGCTTCCTCCGCTATGTTTCATAAGCCAAAATGAAGTTTTCTGGTTGGAAACCTGTATGAGACAGAGCATATGTCCGCCGTCCACTCGGGATGCTCCGTCTAGTCTGCAGCTGGGGTCGGCTTCAGTCATGACTTCCTCCACTCTGTTATTTAAGCACACACAACCACATCCTAGCTACCCAACTTCGGATATGTAGCCTGCTGCATGAAGAAGGAACTACTCTTTCCCAGTGAAGTTGGACCATCCGGTAGCTAGGGAGACGAGGCCTCGATCATCGGTACGTTCGGAGAAGGCATCCATCTCTGATACACAGGAGCAGCAAGCGGCTAAGAAATGGTAGGTCGCTGCTCCTCAGGCCTCGATGCCGGACTTGCTGTCGCAAAATCACACAGCTGATTGCAGCATCTCAGCAAGTGCAGGTGCAGCCTCCCTCAGACTCAGAATCTGAGCTGTCAGACGGTGCTGGGTCGATCCAGTCGTTGTTCACGCAGATGCGATGGACCGAGATTTGCAACTGATTCTCTCGGATGGTGAAAGGGATAAGGAAGAGGATTACCCTTCCCTTTTGGAATAGCACATGGTTGCGATGGTTTTCATCCATCAATGCTACCCTGATTTTGTTCCGCCAAATCAGAATGCTGCAATGACAAGAGAGAAACCACTGGCGTCGTTGGATGCAGACTTCATCCGGACAAAGGAGGAAGTCCTTTCTTTTCCAGTTCAGTCTAGGCTGGTGTCGCAGGCCTTCGGCCATATAGATGATGCCGTATTTATCCTCTTGATTGCGAGGAAGAAGGTGGTTTCTTATCTTCATCTTCCATAAACATACCGTTTTTTGGACCACATTCATTTAAAAATGGTCAGGGAAGATGTTCAGAGAGTTTCTCTGCATTTGGATGGAGAGGCCGGGGATCTAGAGGTATCCTTACCTGTTTCATTCACTATTCACTCAGACACAATTGAGATGGCAATTTCTTCAAATAGAGCTAATTTGGACGCTATGTCTTACGCAGATCACCTTACAAGCACTATGGTGCAATGGCTCAATGGAAAGGAATTTTGAGGACGTTCGTACCTCTCTTAGAGTGCTTTCCAGGGCAATTATGTATACCACGTATAACTCCGCCCTAACAGTGGCTAATCTGGAGATAATCAGAAGTGATGCTGCTCTTGCGTCGTCAGCACTGATAGATGACAAGGTTAAAAGCTCTCTTCGAGTCACTCCGGTCTCCAGACATATTATTTTCGATGACTAGCTTTCGTTAGTCTATGAACAGGCTACTAAGAAAGCGTCTTGTGCTCTGCTTTTGAAGTCGGCGTATCAATGACCTGCTTCAGCAGGCAAGAGTGAAGGAAGATTTAAGTAGGATGGCTTCCGGTATGGCTAACTCAGTGGTTAACATGGATTTTTGAGCTCTAAGTTTTCTCTTTAAAATTCTCTGTTTAGGATTGTGGACGTTACGATCGCCAGTAATGTGGTATTGAATTAGAGCATATAGAAAAAGATGGTGAAAAGAATGTTATACTAAGGTTTGGAGTTCATACAATGTAAGGGTTTTTTTAATTTCATGTGACGCTTTTCTCCTTTTTTCACTCTCTCTTACAACAATGTACAACAATGTAATCTAGCAGCGCGGTGAACACCGCTCACGAAATTCTTTAGTCTTCAGTCTTGCTCAACAGTAACAGTAACACATAACTGTGCAACTCAACCATGAATGTGTCGGATAAAAAGGGTGCTAAGAAAAATATAAGTGAAAAAAATCCACCAAAGCGTGGACGAAAGTCTTCTTCAGCTTAAGAATCAGATGACTCGTTTGTTAACCCCCACTTCGGCTATTTTAGTGGAAAAATTCAAGGCATCAGCGATCGTCTCAGTGTGCTACCCACGACAGATGATGTACGTAGTATTGTTAATGAGGCTATAGATTCGAACATTAATGTACTCAAAATTGAGCTCGAGAGTATGATGAACGCTAAAATAAATCAACTTAAGGGGGAGTTTGAGGGTAGAATAGATTCTTTGGAATTTGAGAATAAGAGTCTTCGGGAGGAGCTCGATCGTGCAGGAAAGGAGAGTAGTGATATTAGGGATAAAGTGAAGGAAACGGAAGAAAGATCAACACTGGCTCTGCGCACAGCTAATCGTAATGAACAGTACTCTAGAAAATATAACTTGAAAGTGTTGCACATGCAGGAAACCGAAAACGAAAACTTAGGAAAAATATTTTGTGAATTGCTACGCAGTGTTTCCCGTGATGTCGATGTGGCCGAGAGTGATATACTGGCAATTCACCGTCTTCCCTCAAAACGAAAAGACACACCAAGGCTGGTGATAGTGAAATTTGTTAAGAAGGAGGTGCGCGATCACGTAATAATGCAACGTAAGTCCTTGCTTACAAAAACAATGAAAAATAATGATATGAAAACAGGTGTGAAGTTGTCGGATGACACAACAGCTTTGAATGCTGGACTAATAACAGGCTATATTTACACAAAGACATCCAATCTGCCTACCACAGAAATGGTTATATCTGGGGGAAGCTCAAAAATGGATCAAGAGTTAAATTTGACATTTATGATAACATTGACTCTGTAATCAAAAATGCGCAAAAACAATGTCGACAGGAGACACGACTTAATTTGGCAAAGAACTCAAACACTTTTCTCATTACTATTTCAATTATTAGTTTAAAATACTTGATTCACTACTATTCCAAAGTCAAACCTTACCCAACATTCTTCACCTATTCCTTGAGTTTGTACTGACGGAATGAGTTATGGCTGCTTCTCGACAGCCATGACTCAGTTTGACAGCGATCTGCTCAGCGATACTTTTTCATTCGGCACATCCACCATAAGGACAAGGTTTCTGCGTAGAAATGAAATGCAACGATCCAATACCTCGACCAACTAATAACCTCCTGATGTCCACAAAAATCTCCTTTTAAAAGGACAATGTTTCTTAACCCTTATTACTCTCCACTACACAAATAAGTTGCCTAAGTTGCCCAATCGTTGATTAGCGAAACACGAACACGATGAATGCATTCCTTCAATTACCAATTTATTCATTTCTCCCTGAACCAACACCTCCCCCCCCCCCCCCCAATCCTCGAATATATTATTTCCAAAGTTTATACTGTCAATGGAGCTAAGAAATAAACGAAGGTATCCCCAGAATTATCATCTCATTGGTTTATTGTCAAATTGGGTGTTGACTGCCCCTTTGCAGCCATGGCTCAATTTGGAGGTGAGACCAAACAATACTAATTTTACTTGATCAGTTCTTTGTGAGGACTATTTCCTGTTCGATCCAACAACTCAATACCATGATCAATTGAGACTTATTAGCCGTTGTCAGTAAAATTACTTTTTTAACTTTTATCTTGATAAATTTCGCTTGATTTATTATGCTTTTGAGCTTATTGTCAGACTGGGTCATGGCTGCCGAGAGGACCCATGACATAATTTGGAAATCAGCCGAAATACTATTTTCAGTATATTTTCTATTATTAGTTCCAAATACTCAGCAGCCATGACTCAGTTTGATAGTGAGCTCAAAAATACTGTTTCCAATTGGCTCATCCATCATAACTACCAGGCCTCAGTGTATCAATGTTTCTTAAGCTTTATACTTACCATTACATCAATAAGTTGTCCAGCCTTAGATTAGCAAAAAATGAACACGATGAATACTTTCCTCCACTAGCAATTTATTGATTTCTCCCTGTACCAACACCCCTTTCCCCTCGAATGTATTATTTCTAAACCTTATACTGTCGAAGGATCTCAGAACCTTCATTCTAGTTATTAATTTACGCTTAAACATTTAATCGAAGATATCCCAAGAACTACCACCTTTTCGGTTTATTGTCAAACTGGGTGTTGGCTGCTGCTTGGCAGCCATAGCTCGATTTGACGGTGAGCTTAAAAAAATAAATAAATAAATAAAATACCAGTTATTACTTGATCCATTCTCTGTGAGGACTATTCTCTGTGATTCAACAAATCAATACCATGAACAACTGAGAATTACTCGTTGTTCGTAAATTTACTATTCTAATTTTTATCGTTTCGTTATGTTATGAGCTTATTGTCAAGTTGGGTTGTGGCTGTTGAAAGGGGTCAGGACGTAATTTGAAAATAAATAGGCCAGCCCCAATAAGCGAAAAATCGACATGGTGAATACTTTCCTCAACTACTATTCGATTTATCTCCCCCTGATCCCCCCCCCCCACCCTACCTCCCAATTTATTAGTTTCGAAGCCCCTCCTGTCAAAAATACTATTTTTGCTCACAATTTAAATAATAAACACTTAATCAGAATTTTTCCAAAGATTTTTATCTAAAATGCTTATTGTCAGGTTGGGTGTTGGCTGTTCCTCGGCAGCCATGGATTGGTTTGATAATGTGCTCAAAAGACACTAATTTTACTTCATCCATTCTTTTTAGGACTATTCCCTGTGCCGCAGGAACCAACAACTCAAAAGCATGATCAAATGAGAGTTTCCCGTTCTTTGTAAAATCACCCTTCTTTTACAAGATACCTTGCTCTACACTAAAACCATCTTACACATTGTAAACGAGTTGTTTAACCTTTAACCATTGACAAACATGCTTATGACTCTGAGATTTGAATTTGGCAACTGTGACAATGTATACCCGGTAATCAGAGATGCATAAAAATCTTTTTTGACAGCAAACTATTTCCGTAGACGCGGACTCTTAAATATTATTATTTTATTTTCTTTGAATAATTCCCCTCATATATTATTCGTGCTAATTATTGCCAAATTTAGCCAAGGTTGCTCCCAGTACCCATGTCGTGACTTGGCAATGAGCTCAAAATATTCGCGTCCTCGGCAGCCACGACCTAGGTTGACGGTTGGGCTTAAAAATATTATTATTTTTAAACTGACTCAATCGATGCAAGGAACATCTGTTGTATTGTAACTATATTTGAGCATTGAATTGGCGCTATTTTCGATATATTATCCTTGAAGTTTATCGGCCAATTGGGACATGGCTGCTCACTATCAGCCATGACTTTGTTGGACGGTGAGAAAGTAAAATTCTACCATCTTTTTTCCCAAATATTTGAGTCGGCAAAAGGATCAATATCGATCACTATAAACACCATACGCCATCTAAATAGAATTTAAAAAAAAAAAAAATTCTACACATTGAAGCAATACATTTTGCAGAGAATTTTTAAGGAATAATGACTACCTACATTCTACCCCTGTATTACCATACTCGAAGTTCCTACACATTTTTTTTAAGAAAACCCCAAACCCCTACAGTGTATATATATTTTTATACTGTACCAATGACCCAGACATAGCTGGTGCTAACTCTTAAAATATAGGGCCAAACACAAATTTTGCCCCCCAATCCCCAAAATTTGCATCTAAAACCAAAGAAAACATGTCCTGAAAGGCCCTCCACACTTCGCCCCTACTGCGCATGCGCAGTGTCAAGGACGTTCCGAAATTGGCGCCATTAATCATTCTAAGTTTGGCCCTTCATCAGTTAACATCTGACTGATCTTTGTGCTTATAAATCTCAGTTTAAATGATGCCAGACACATAAATATTAGTGAAATGGTGATTCTAAGGAGGATAGAGAAGGAGGAGAGGAAAAAAATGTGTGACAGAATATTATCAGGGCTGTAACTTAAAATTTTTTAATGAAATTATGTTAAGTTACCTATTTTCGAGGCAGCAGCCATTTTGTTGTCATTCTGATTATTTAGTTACACTGTTTTTTAAGTGTTTTCCTCTCTCCCTGTCCTTTAAGTCCCCCCTTGCTATTCTCCCATGCTTTTGGCATAGTTTTTGTAATTATTATTACTAAATTTTCTTGGGAGTTTTAGCTGAATAACAGAATGAATTCTGTTCTTTTCCCCATGTTTACGTCTTCACCTACGGGTGGTTAGGCGTTGTGTTCTGCATCTACCATCTGATGTTCTGCAGTTTCTTCCCTGGAAGTCTCTGTTTTGCATCAGATAGTGTATTTTTGGTAACTGATTTCGGGCCTGGGTGCCTGGAGTCTTATTTTAGTGTTTTTACACTCATTGTTTACATTTACAACAGCCCTCTGTGTGAGGGGGGGATTTCTGGAAAATAATATCTTGATGTTATTTTAATCATAACTAGATACATTATTATTGTTCGTAAGTGTTGAATAAATTGTTTAAAATATTTTTAAAATTTTTGTCCTCCCCGTGGGAACCCCGGGAAGTAAGCAGCACTTGTTTACTGTGGTAAACCAGTTCCGCTTTACTAGTAAAATAGGACCCAGTCACCAATGCTTGGGGTGAAAGTCCTCTAAAATGGGCAACATGTTGATCAACGATTGACTAAACTTGACTTCATCTCCATGTTGTGTCACGATTAGCCATGGTGCATAAATATGTGACGTTAACCACCAACAAACAAACAAACAAAATTTTTGTCCACACTTAGGCTTGGGATCCATTGGGGCTCAACGTTACTTTTCAGAAACTTGGGCTGTTCTGAAAAAATATTTTTTCAAAATATTTTGATTTCAATTATTTTTTCTATATTAATGGATCATATTATTATTATGTATTTTGATTGCCAGGGGTTAGTGCGAGTACCAGGACTTGTTTTCTTTTCACATTGAAAGGATATTGATCAATTGTATTAAGAGGAAGTCTTCCTCTGACTTTATAATCATTCTATATGTGGTCAGTGTACTCGCATTAACTCCTGTTCTGTATCGTATGATTTCGATGACAATATGGGAAGCGTATGTCACGGTATGTTATTGGGGATTTGGACACTCCGGTCCTTTCCCCGCAGGGTCACTCTACTTTATCAATTTCTATTTCAGACGATCAAGATTAGGGTGATGTATCTGTGATGTCTTCCAACAATGTGCCTCCGTCGTCACAATTAATGAAGGGCTAGCGGAAAAGTGCTCATGTAAATACGCCAATTGCCTATGAGGACCCTAGTAGGTTCGACGGCCTTTGACGTCCGCCAGCTCGCCCGGTGTAGCGTCCATTCACTGAATGGTTTGGCAGCCGGGTTCGTCCGTTGCGGTCTAGAAGGAATTTTGGGGTGATGCAAGCACTATAAATTAACCTAATGCACACCCAGTGACGGCGGATCGGAGGGAGAACGGAGGAAGCCTTTTAGTCCGGTTCATAGCTCGTTCCGGTCCATCCGGACGGCAAGCGAGAGGGGCCCCTCTCTCGTTCAACAACATCTGGCCCCAGATGTTGTGGTACAAAATGTGTCGCAAGCGGAGCATACGTCCGTCGCTCGGGACGCTCCGTTGTATAGGCAGTCTGCGGAGACTGCTAAGGCTTCCTCTTCTCGTCAGCGCACACGACCGCACCTTGGCTGCGTGACCGCCGATATATTACCAGCTTCGCCGATCAAGGATTCTTCGGCAACCAGGTCACACCATTCGGTAGCCAGGGACACGAGGCCTGCAGACTCCGGACGTTCGCATAGGAAGTGTGCGGGAGTCAACGTACACGGAGCTTCCGGCGGCAATGCATCGTAAGACCGCTACTGCACAGGCCTCGGGAACGGACGTGCTTTCCTTAATAGCACAGTTTATCGCAGCATCCCAGCATCAACTGAATCTGTCGCATATATTTTATCCGACGATGCTGGGTCGGGACGCTCCGCGGAAGCGGGTACGCACGTCCGAAAGTTTCATCCGGTCCGACGGGATACCGAAAGGGATTTGGAGGATTTCGAGCTTTCCCTTTCGGAACAACATATGCTGTTGTGTATGTCATCTGACTTGGTCTTCTACAGCTTCTTTCGTCGGACCAGAATGCTGCGATGCCGGATAAGAAACTGATAGCGTCGGTGGACTTAGAAATTTTTGGTTCGGTTCAGGGACATCGTCCCTCAGTTCCGACATAGTCCAATAATGTCACACAAACTTTCGAATTATTGAACGATGCTATATATATTATTATTTTATGCTTGCTATAACCAAGCATTTCTGGTTTCTTGTTCGCAGAGTTACGGAGATGTCTTTCAAAGTGTGCCTCTGTCGTCATAGTTAATGAAGAGCTAGCGGCAATAAGTGCTCATGGAATATGTCTGTCGCCTACGGAGTGACATTCGCTAGCTCACCCGGTGTAGCGTACATTCATCGAATGGTTCGGCTGCCGGGTTCGTCCGTTGCGGTCTAGGAAGGAGATTTGGGTGATGCGAGCACTTTAATTACTTTAGTACTCACCCAGTGACGGCAGATTGAGGACAGATCGGAGGAAGCCTGTTAGTCCGGTTCCTGGCTTGTCCAGGTCCGTCCGGGCTGTGAGCGAGAGAGGTCCCTCTCTCGTCCAACAACATAGGGGACCGCATGTTGTGGTTCAGATATTTTACATTCGGAGCATATGTCCGTCGGTCGGGACGCTCCGTTATATTGACAGTCCGAGAGACTGTCCTTAATGCTTCCTCATCCTCACAGCAGGGCACACAACCGCACATTGGCTACGTGACCTCGAGTATCCAATCAGTTTCGTCATTCAGTGATTCCACGGCGAATAGGTCGCGCCATCCGGTAGCCAAGGGACACGAGGCCTATACACTCCGTTCGCTCGCATATTGGTAGTATGCACGGGGTAACGATCACGGAGCTTCCAGCGGCAATGCATCGTAAGACCGCTTCTCCTCAGGCCTCAGTGACGGACGTGCTATCCGAGTTAGCACAGTTGTTTCGCAGCATCCCAGCAATTGACAGTTTCTCGGTCGAATCAGGAATTATCCGACGGCGCTGGGTCGGTGCGGTCCGCGGTTGCATCAGGTACGGACGACCGAACGCTTTATAGGGTCCGACAGGATGGCGAAAGGGATTCGAAAGATTTCGAGTTTTCCCTTTAGTAGTATCGGAAGCTGCCTTTCATATCTTCTGGCATTATCTTCCAGTGATTGTTATTTCGGACTTCATTGCTGCGATCTTGGATAAGAGACTTATAGCGTCATTGGACTCGGATTTTTCGATCGGTTCAGGGACATTGTCCCTGACTTACCGACGCAGTCCAATATTGTCATTACAACATGTGTTTTATTTTTCGACGCTATATATATATATATATATACAAGCCTGCTACCAAGCATGATAGTTTAGTTTCTTGTCTGCGTTGCTCATTTCTGCCATTTTATCATTTATACGAATAGTTTATTTTGGCAGAGCAGGGCATACCGAGAGTTCATATGCGTCTAGACGGTGTGGTTAAAGACTGCATATATTCTTTTTCGCCGTTTATGTCTTTTCCAATTTCAATGTTGGAAACGACATGATGTATAGTAGACTTAACTTAGACGCTTTATCATACGTAATCCGCCTTACTGAGGCGTTATCATTACGTCTTCAAGAAAAGATTTACGGGATATTATTCTCAATGTAATTTCTTTTGAGGGCAGTAGTTTGTTCACGTATAACTCCGCCCTTCAGTGGCTGATTGGAGTTGGTTAGACGTGACGCAGCCCTAGCTACATCCACACGCGTGGATAGTAAGGTTAAGAACTCTCTCAGAGTCGCTTCGTTCTCGGAGGAGCTTCTCTTCGACGGCAACTTTTCGGCAATCCATGAATTGCTCGATTTACACGTTCTCTTGTCTATCTAGTGTTACAAGAGATTCAGACTGGGGCAAACATTCGGTGGTTGACTCAGAGAGTGCCACCGCATTTGCCGGACCCGAGTGTGGCTGTTATGACGGTTGCCAGTCAAACAGATTGGGATATAACACTGATCCCTACGGATTCGAAGTGCCAGGGTCTTTGGGTTCCGCAGTCTCTTAGCAATCAGTTTTCTTCCGCGGAATAATGTTTTTTAGACTTGCTTTATGTCATTGCATGAACATTATTCAGAAACGCATGCCCAAATCCTGTCCTTTAATTCGACAGTAGTGGCGTATCTCCGGAACCAGGGAGGCACTCTTTCGTTTCCGTTATTCAATTTAATGGAAAGAATCCGTCTGTTGGTTATAGTACACCAAGTTCTGTTTTGGTCCGTCATATTCCGGGTCGTCTGATTGTTTTACCGGACTCCTGTTCTCTTACGGGTCGCTTGTTGCTGTCAGAATGGACTCTCAACAAACAAGTATTCAATCAGATTTGCTATCTATGGGAGCGCCCAATGATGATTTATTTACGACACAGCTTGCTAATCAATTGCAGATGTATGTGTTGGCTTGTCCAGATCTCTGAGCTAATGTTGTTAACGCTCTATTGATCTATAGGACGGAATGATAGGATATGCATATCCTCCGGCGCTGTTGTTTCAGCAGGTATTGCTAAGATAAACAACCACAATACATTTCTGTTGATAGCATCTCTATCTTCACAGAGATCATGGGTAATTTACTCTCTTGTCTACTGTGGGTCTTAACGTGAAATCTTCCTCTATGTGAGGATCTTTTTTCACTGGGTAAATCGTGTCATCTTTATCACAACCCGCGAGGTCGCAACCTTCATGTATTCCGTTGTGTGGTCCGTATTGCATTGTAAGCACTGTACTGGACGAGCTTTGGACGCGATTTCTTACTATAGGAGATCCTCTTCTTCGCTATTCTATGCGGCTAAAGTGGAGGCTCTTCCGTCGTTGGTGTAGGGATCATTATGTTCATATTGTTGATCCCTCCATACTACTCATTGCAATTTTTTAGTATACTTGTTTCACAAGATCTGCAGCCTGTTATTATTTAGGTTATAGGTTTATGTTACCTCATACCTATGCACTCTACGATAGTTTACAATTGAGTCTTTTGTCTCTTTATCTAAGTCAGTTAGTAACTTTTTGATAAATAGACTTAGAATCTTTAGATTAAATTCCTATATGGATTTTAACTTCGGTTCTTATTTAGCTAAGTAATCATTTGAGCCTCTGGAAACAGTAGTTTTAAAATTCTGACCTTTTAGACAGTAATTCTGTTGGTTTCTCTTTTACTGTAGAGTCAGTGAGTTTCATGCACTGTCGATGGATGATTTTCACTTTCGTAGTTTCGGAATCACTACTTCCGTTACTATTTAGGTCGGATTTTTGCATAAGAGTTAGGCTCCTATTATCCGGAACCTATTATTTTAAGGTCCTTCCGTCTTCGTATGGGCATAGGCCTTTACTCTTTCCGGGTACAGTTTATGTATTTATAAACAGATATCTATTTATTACTATGGGCGTAAGCTTCTTCTGTCTTTGATGCCTAGTAGAAGGACGTTACGCTCCATTTTATTGTTAATGGATTCTATTAACTATCGGTACTGCTTATGGTATATCATTGACTTAGCAGTTGTGCTTAAGATTTTGGCTCATGAAGTAAGAGTTCTTCTACTTCTTGGGCTTACATTAATAGTGTCGCTATTATAGATTTTTGAAGGCCGCTCATTGCGCTCAGCCATCCACATTCATGAATTTTATCTCAGAAATATCGAGTCCATTTCTGCAGGCCTCTATTGTTAGGTCTATTATCTACTGCTCAGAATGTCATTCACTTAACAGTTGCTACTATAGCTAGGTAGGCTGTCTGTTTCGGCAGTGTCTCCGTTCTGCTGCCCTCTTCGCTCTGTGCTATTTGACCCAGGGCAAGAAAAAGGGGGTGGGGAGGGTGTTCCCTTGGGTCACCTGTTTTACTATGAAAACAAGGGGATACCTCCTCCGGAGTTAGTAATTCTGAGCTGTTATTGGGATGGTTGTTTAGTGAGAAGTTTAGGTTTTTAAAATTCATTCAAGTCTTAGTTTTTAAAGTATAGCTTTTGAATATTGCATATGTCAACGGACATGATTATGCAATCCTCAGACACTTTTAGGAGTATAAGAGTCTCTATTCTCTAGAATTACTTTATTTATTGGCTTACTTTAAAAATTATTAGTATAAGGATTATATTGGATATTAATAGAGTACATGGATGTATGAAGCTCAATTTTGGAAGGTGTTGTATCTTTCTAATTTATCATAAATAAGAAAGATACATGTAAGGCCTATTACTTCTTTTTCCCTACAGGGGATGACTCTATTTTATATTATTGAGCGTATTCCATTTTGCTCTATGTCCTTGGCCCTCCAGCCTTTTTACTATTCAGCTATGTCTGGGTCATTGGTACAGTATAAAAATGTTAAAAAATTTATAGTAATTTATATATTTTTTATACTTACCAATGACCCAAACGGGGATGGCCCTCCCAGGAGTTGGGAACTCTTGCCTCCCCGCTGAGTACATAGCGCTTACCAGGCACTGGTTATTAGAATGATTAATGGCGCCAATTTCGGAACGTCCTTGACACTGCGCATGCGCAGTTGGGGCGAAGTGTGGAGGGCCTTTCAGGATATGTTTTCTTTGGTTTTAGATGCAAATTTTGGGGATTGGGGGGCAAAATTTGTGTTTGGCCCTATATTTTAAGAGTTAGCACCAGCTATGTCTGGGTCATTGGTAAGTATAAAAGATATAGAAATTACTATAAATTTTTTAACTTTCGTTTCTTTTCTTGAGACTTTTTATGTATGTATGCAATAGATACCACTGCACAGTTACGCTGCAGGAAATGTCGCAAGTAGCTCAGATCACTGATTGTCCAAATAAAGGCAGCTCCAGTGACTGGAAATGCATCCACTTTATCAACACCCAAATATAAATACCCTCTCAAATTGCTGTATGAGTCTTAAAATAGGTACATACAATGCCCGGGGCTTGGCGGATGCTTGAAAACGTAGGAAGGTTTTCTCCTATTTGAGATCAAAACAGTATCAGATATTTTGTTTGCAAGAGACCCACTTTACTCGCGAAATTGAAAACATAATATCTAACGAGTGGGGAGGCCATTGTGTTTTTAATTCATATACGTCAACTGAAAAAGGCATATGTTTTTTGTTTGCTAACAATTTTGAATATAAGGTTCACAGGTTCACCAATATTGGGGATGGCCAGTGCATTATTCTAGATATCTCTCTGGAAGGAGAAAGATTAACACTTATCGGTATCTACGGCCCAAACACCGATAACCCAAATTTTTATCAACATATATGGGATCAAGTAGCCATCTGCGGAAACGACCAGCTATTGCTCTGTGGTGATTGGAACTTAACCCTCAAGCATGAATTGGACACAAGACATTACTCGAGAGAATATAACATTAATTCAAAACGATCTGTAATTAATTATATGAATGAACAAGAGCTGTGTGACCCCTGGCGTTATCTGTATGGAAATAAAACTTCTTTTACATGGTGGCCAAGTAACAGACGTAGGTATTCCCGTCTAGATTTGTTCATTATCTCAAATAATCTTATACAATTCGTTGAGGAAATACAGGTACATACAAAATGCACGGAAATATCCGACCACTGCTTAGTCAATATTAAAATAAAATTTACGAATTTCGTAAGGGGTAGGGGCTACTGGAAATTCAATAAGGAATTACTAAAGGATCGAATCTATGCCCAAGGAGTTAAGGGAAAAATTAAAGAAGTAAAAACACAATATTCAACCCTAAATGATGAAATCAATATAAATCCCCAATTATTTTTGGAAGTTCTTCTTTTAGAGATACGTGGTTTTACTATCTCACATGCTTCATACATAAAAAAGAACCAAGCTAAAGGGGAAAAAAAACTTGAAGATGAATTGGAAAAATTGGAAACTCTATACCCATCTCATGATAACAATGTAAATAATAAGATAAAGGAAATTAACGGTCAACTTAAAAAATTTAAAGAAAATAGGTTGAATGGTACATTAATAAGATCAAGAGCTAGGTGGGTGGAAGATGGGGAAAAACCAACAAAATATTTCTGTGGACTTGAGAAACGTAATTATCAAAATGACACAATCTTTAGGATTAAACAATCAGATGGGTCATATTCAACGGAACAAAAGGAAATATTAAGTGAATTGAAGAACTTTTACCAAAATCTCTATAAGACATCAAATCTAGAAGACGTTAATCTGGACCAGATAATTGACAAATCAAAGGTGGCGACGGCGACCCTAAGCAAAGCTGAATCGTTAACCGCAGATGGCTACTTGAACTTAGTAGAATTAACTGATGCTTTAAAGAGTATGAAAAACGATAAAGCCCCTGGGATCGATGGATTTACGGTTGAATTCTTTAAATTCTTTTGGATAGACATTGGACACTACGTTTTAGATTCAATAAACTATGCGTATGATGTAGAAAATCTCTCAGTCACACAGCGCCTTGGCATATTAAAATGCATCCCCAAAAAGGACAAAGACAAAGCCCTAATAACCAACCAACGACCCCTCACCCTCCTCACCATCCCATATAAAATTACCACGACCGCATTGGCTAACCGAATCAAACCTCTCCTACCCAAACTAATTAGTTATGACCAAACAGGTTTTATTAAAGGTAGATGCATTGCCGAAAACATCAGGATAGTGAAAGATGTTATAGACTATACAGAGTCAGAAAATCATCCTGGCAGTTTACTGTTAATAGATTTTGAAAAGGCATTTGATACCATTGAATGGAATTTTATTCTACAAACACTCACGTTTTTTAATTTCGGTGAATCATTCCAAAAATGGGTAAAAACTATAACGAGACATTCTCGACTGTGCTTCAGTCTGGTTTTATGTCGGAGCCTGTCCACCTGCAGCGTGGCTGTAAGCAGGGTGACCCATTGTCCCCATATTTATTTATTCTAGGTGCTGAAATCCTCGCAATGCTAATCAAACAAAATGAAGATATAACAGGTATATGCCACTCGGGGAAAGAATTTAAACTTAGCCAGTACGCAGATGACACGTGTCTACTACTAAATGGCTCTCAGAAATCAACTGCAACATCGTTAATGGTCTTAAATAAATTTGCCACAATCTCGGGGCTAAAAATTAATCTGAAGAAAACAAAATTGATAGGGATATGAACGATAAAAGGCAGAGCCCATGCCCCCTCTGGATATCCTGATGTGGAAGTCGCTTCTAAGTTCACGCTTCTCGGTGTGGAGTTCAATATGGCAGATAAGGACCCGGTCGGAGAAAATTATAGTAAAAAAATGGATAAAATGGATAAAACAATTCTAAATCTCTGGAAAAAACGTCAAATAACACCTCTGGGAAAAATAACAGTAATTAAAACCTTTCTAGTTCCCCAATTAAATCATTTACTTCTTTCGATCCACAACCCCTCACCAAAATTCTTAAAAGAAATAAACAGCCTGTTGTTCAATTTTATTTGGGGAAGTAGTGTAGACAAAATAAAGAGGCGGCGTCTCATATCAGGGTATGCAGAGGGGGGCCTGAAAATGATAGATCTAGAGATACATATAAACACTATGAAGGTCTCGTGGATAAAAAGACTCCTCACAAAAAATAGTATTTTTATACTGTACCAATGACCCAGACATAGCTGGTGCTAACTCTTAAAAATATAGGGCCAAACACAAATTTTGCCCCCCAATCCCCCAAATTTGCATCTAAAACCAAAGAAAACATGTCCTGAATGGCCCTCCATACTTCACCTACACTGCGCATGCGCAGTGTCAAGGACGTCCCGAAATTGGCTCCATTCTTTGTTTGGCCTTTCATCAGTTAACATCTGACTGATCTTTGTGCTTGTAAATCTCAGTTTAAATGATGCCAGACACATAAATATTAGAGAAATGGTGATTCTAAGGAGGATATAGAAGGAGGAGAGGAAAAATGAGTGACAGAAAATTATCAGGGCTGTAACTTAAAATTTTTTAATGAAATTATGTTAAGTTACCTATTTTCGAGGCAACAGCCTGTTGTGGTCATTCTTGTTATTAAGTTACACTGCTTGTTCAGTGTTTTTCTCTCTCCCTTTCCTTTAAGTCCCCTCTTGCTATTCTCCCATGCTTTTGGCATATTTTCTGTAATATTATTACTAAAATTTCTTGGGAGTTTTAGCTAGATAACAGAATGAATTCTGTTCTTTTCCCCATGTTTACGTCTTCACCTATGGGTGGTTAGACGTAGTGTTCTGCATCTACCATCTGATGTTCTACAGTTTCTTCCCTGGAAGTCTCTGTTTTGCATTAGATAGTGTATTATTGGTAACTGATTTCGGGCCAGGGTGCCTGGAGTCTTCTTCTGGTGTTTTTACACTTATTGTTTACATTTACAACAGCCCTCTGTGTGAGGGGGAATTTCTTGAAAATAATATCTTGATGTTCATTTAATCATAACTAGACACATTATTATTGTTCGTAAGTGTTGCATAAATTGTTTAAAATATTTTTAAAATTTTTGTCCACACTTAGGCTTGGGATCCATTGGGGCTCAACTTTACTTTTCAGAAACTTGGGCTGTTCTGAAAAAATATTTTTTCAAAATTTTTTGATTTCAATTATTTTTTCTATGTTAATGGATCATGTTATTATGTATTTTGATTGTCAGGGGTTGGTGCGAGTACTAGGTCTTTGTTTTCTTTTCACAATGAAAGGATAATTGTTCAATTGTAATAAGAGGATATCTTCCTCTGACTTTCATAATCATTGTATATGTAGTCAGTGTACTCGCACTAACTCCTGTTCTGTATGTGTTAATTTCGATGACAACATGGGAAGCGTGTGTCACGGTATGTTAGTGGGGAATTGGCCATTCCGGTCCTTTCCCCGCAGGGTCACTCTACTTTATCAATCTCTATTTCAGACGATCAAGAACAGGGTGATGTATCCGTGATGTCTTCCAAAAGTGTGCCTCCGTCGTCACAATTAATGAAGAGCTAGTGGAAAAGTGCTCATGTAAATACGTCAGTTGCCTAAGAGGACCCTAGTAGGTTCGACGGCCTTTGACGTCCGCTAGCTCGCCCGGTGTAGCGTCCATTCATCGAATGGTTCGGCAGCCGGGTTCGTCCGTTGCGGTGTAGAAGGAGTTTTGGGTGATGCGAGCACTATAAATCAACCAAATGCACACCCAGTGACGGCGGATTAGAGGAGAGAACGGAGGAAGCCTTTTAGTCCGGTTCCTAGCTCGTCCAGGTCTATCCGGACTGCGAGCGAGAGAGGCCCCTCTCTCGTACAACAACAACTGGCCCCAGATGTTGTGGTACAAAATGTTTCGCATTCGGAGCATACGTCCGCCGCTCGGGATGCTCCGATATATAGTCAGTCCGGAGAGACTGTCAATAAGGCTTCCTCATCCTCATGGTAGCGCACACGACCGCTATTGGCTACGTGACCTCGGATATCCAGTCAGCTTCGCCAATCAGAGAATCATCGGCGACCAGGTCACACCATCCGGTAGCCAGGGACACGAGGCCTGCAGACTCCAGACGTTCGCAAAGGAAGTGTGCGGGAGTCAACGTACACGGAGCTTCCAGCGGCAAAGCATCGTAACACCGCTACTGCACAGGCCTCGGTAACGGACATGCTATCCCAAATAGCATAGCTTATCGCAGCAACGACAGAATCTCTCGCATTATGTATTATCCGACGACGTTGGGTCGGGACGCTCCGCGGAAGCAGGTACGGACGTCCGAAAATTTCATCCGGTCCGACGGGATGCCGAAAGGGATTCGGAGGATTTCGAGCTTTCCCTTTCGGAACAACATGAGCTGCTGTGTATGCCAGCTGACTTTATCTTCTAGAGGTTCTTTCGTCGGACCAGAATGCTGCGAAGCCGGATAAGAAACTGATAGCGTCGGTGGACATAGAAATTTTTGGTTCGGTTCAGGGACATCGTCCCTCAGTTCCGACACAGTCCAATAATGTCACACAAACTTTCGAATTATTGAACGACGCTATATATATTATATGCTTGCTATTAACAAGCATGTCTGGTTTCTTGTTCGCAAACTTACTGAGATGTCTTTCAAAAGTGTGCCTCTGTAGTCATAGTTAATGAAGAGCTAGTGGCAATAAGTGCTCATGGAATACGTCAATCGCCTAAGAGGTCCCTAGTAGGATCGACGGAGTTGACATTCTCTAGCTCACCCGGTGTAGCGTCCATTCATCGAATGGTTCGGCAGTCGGGTTCGTCCGTTGCGGTCTAGGAAGGAGATTTGGGTGATGCGAGCACTATAATAGACTTTAGTACACACCCAGTGACGACGGATTAGAGGACAGATCGGAGGAAGCCTGTTAGTCCGGTTCCTAGCTCGTCCAGGTCCGTCCTGGCTGCGAGCGAGAGAGGTCTCTCTCTTGTACAACAACATATGGGACCGGATGTTGTGGTACAGATATTTCGCATTCGGAGCATATGTCCGTCGCTTGGTACGCTCCGTTATATTGACAGTCCGAGAGACTGTCGATAATGCTTCCTCATCCTCACAGCAGCGCACACGACCGCACATACCTCGAGTATCCGGCCAGCTTCGTCATTCAGTGATTCCACGGCGAACAGGTCACGCCATCCGGTAGCCAAGGGACACGAGGCCTATACACTCCGTTCGCTTGCATAATAGAAGTATGCACGGGGTAACGAACACGGAGCTTCCAGCGGCAATGCATCGTAAGACCGCTTCTCCACAGGCCTCAGTGACGGACGTGCTATCCAAAATAGCACAGTTTATTGCAGCATCCCAGCAAACGACAAATTCTCGGTCGGATCAGGAATAATCCGACGGCGCTGGGTCGGTGCGCTCCGCTGTTGCATCAGGTTCGGACGACCAAACACTTTATAGGGTCCGACAGGATGGCGAAAGGGATTCGGACGATTTCGAGCTTTCCCTTTCGGAACAACAGAAGCTGCCATACATTTCTTCCGGCATTATCTTCCAGAGGTTGTTCCGTCGGACTACATTGCTGCGATGTTGGATAAGAGACTAATAGCGTCATTGGACACAGAGTTTTGATTCGGTTCAGGGACATTGTCCCTGACTTACCGACACAGTCCAATAATGTCTTTAGAACATTCGAATTATTTAACGACGCTATATATAAGCTTGCTACCAAGCTTGATAGTCTAGTTTCTTGTCCGCAATTCTCTATTCTGCCTTTTTTCAATTCTAGGAAATAATTTATATTGGCAGAACAGGGCATACCGAGAGTTCACATGCGTCTAGACGGCGGTGCTGAAGACTGGGAATTATCTTTTTCGCCGTCTATGTCAATTCCAACCACGATGTTGGAAACGACAATGATGTCTAATAGACTTAACTTAGACGCTTTATCATACGTAGACCACCTTACTGAGGCGTTATCATTACGTCTTCAAGAGAAAGAATTCCAGGATATGATCCTCAATGTGATTTCTTTCAAGGGCAGTAATTTTTCCACGTATAACTCCGCCCTTCAGTGGCAACCTGGAGTTGATTAGACGTGATGCAGCCCTGGCTACATCCACGCTCGTGGATAGTAAGGTGAAGAACTCTCTCAGAGTCGCTTCGGTTTCGGAGAAGCTTCTCTTCGATGGCAACTTTTCAGCAATCTATGAATTGCTCGATATACACGTTCTCTTGTCTATCAAGTGAAGCAAGAGATTCAGACTGTGGCAAACATTCGGTGGTTGACTCACAGAGTGCCACTGCAGTTGCCGGATCCGAGTTTTATGATTATGACGGATGCCAGTCAAACAGGTTGGGGTACAATATTGATCCCAACGGATTCGAAGTGCCAGGGTCTTTGGGTTCCGCAGTTTCTAGGCAAGCACTTAACTTCCAGGAAATGATGTTAGTTAGGCTTGCACTATGTCATTGGATGAACATTTTTCAGAAACGCATGTCCAAATCCTGTCCGTTAATACGACAGTAGTTGCGTATCTCCGGAACCAGGGAGGCACTCATTCGATTCCGTTATTCAATTTAACGGAAAGAATCCTTCTGTTTGTTATAGTACACCAAGTTCTGCTTCGGTCCGTCATATTCCGGGTCGTCTGATTGTATTAGCTGACTCCCTTTCACGTAAGGGTCGCTTGTTGCCGTCAGAATGGACTCTCAACAAACAAGTATTCAATCAGATTTGCTATCAATGGGAGCGCCCAATGATAATTTATTTGCGACACAACTCACTATTCAATTGCAGACATATGTGTTTCCATGTCCGGATCCCTGAGCTTATGTTGTTAACGCTCTATTGATCTAATAGGACGGAATGATAGGATACGCGTATCCTCCAGCGCTGTTGATTCAGCAAGTATTGCTAAGATAATCATCCACAATACAATTCTGTTGATAGCATCTCTGTCTTCACAGAGACCGTGGGTACATTTACTCAGGTGTCTACTGTGGGACTTACCGCGAAAACTTCCTCCATGAGAGGATCTTCTTTCGCTGGGGAAATCGTGTCAACTTCATCACAACTCGCAAGGTCTCAACCTTCACGTATTCCGTTGTGTGGTCCTTCTTGCACGGCAAGCATTGTACAGGACGAGCTATGGACGCGATTTCTTACTGTAGAAGAACCTCTTCTTCGCTATACTATGCGGCTAAAGTGGAGGCTCTTCCGTCGTTGGTGTAGGGATCATTATGTTGATATTTTTGATCCCTCCATACTAGACATTGCAACTTTCTAGTATACTTGTTTGACAAGATCAACTGCAGCCTGTTACTATTAAGGTTATAGGTCTATGTTATCTCATACCTATGCACTCTATGATAGTTTACAATTGAGTCTTATGTCTCTTTATCTTGGTCAGTTAGAAACTTTTCGATAAATAGACCTAGAATCCTTAGGTTAAATTCCTATACGGAATTTAGCTTCGGTTCTTATTTAGCTAAGTAATCATTTGAGCCTTTGGAAACAGTAGTTTTCAAATTCTGACCTTTTAAGACAGTAATTCTCTTAGTCTTCTCTTCTACTGAAGAGTCAGTGAGCTTCATGCACTATCGGTGGACGATTCTCACTTTCGTAGTATCGGAAACACTATTTCCTTTACTTACTAATGTTGGATTTTTGGTTAAGAATCAGGCTCCTAATAAATATCCGGAACCTATTGTTTTTAAGGTCCTTCCGTCTTCGTACGGGCATAGGCCTTTACTCTGTCCGGTTAGAGTTTACGTATTTATAAACAGATATCAGTTTATTAGTATGGACGTAAGCTTCTTCTGTCTTTGATGCCTAATAGAAGGACATTACGCTCCATTCTATTGCTAATGGATTCAATTAACTATCGGTACTGCTTATGGTATATCATTAACTCAGCAGTTTGTGCTTGAAATTTCGGCTCATGAAGTAAGAGCTCTTTCTACATCTTGGGCTTACATTAATAGTGTCGCTATTATAGATTTTATGAAGGCTGCACATTGGGGGCTCAGCCATCCACATTCATGAATTTTTATCTCAGAAATATTGAGTCCATTTCTGGAGGCCTCCATTGTTAGGTCTATTATCTACTGCTCAGAATGTCATTCACTTAACAGTTGCTACTATAGCTAGGTAGGCTTTCTGTTCCGGCAGTGACTCCGTCCTGCTGCCCTCTTCTCTCTGGGCTATTTGACCCAGGGCAAGGAGAAGGGGGGGGGGGGGGGTGGTGGAAGGGTGTTCCCTTGGGTCACCTGTTTTATTATGAAAACAAGGGGATACCTCCTACGGAGTTAGTAATTCTGAGCTGTTACTGGGATGGTTATTAAGTGATAAGTTTATGTTTTAAAAATTCATTCAGGTCATAGTTTTTAAAGTATAGCTGTTGAATATATCACGTGTCAATCGGGCGTTATTATACAATCCTCAGACACTTTTAAGGAGTATAAAGAGTCTCTATTCTCTTGACTAACTTTATTTATTGGCTTACTTTAAAAATTATTAGTATAAGGATTATACTGGATATTAATAGAGTACATGGATGTTATGATGCTCAATTATGGTAGGTGTTGTCTCTTTCTAATTTATCATAAATAAGAAAGATACATGTAAGGCCTAATACTCCTTTTCCCCTCGAGGGGATGACTCTAATTTATATGATTGAGCTTATTGGAATTTCCTCTATGTCCTAGGCCCTCCAGCCTTTTTACTATTCAGCTATGTCTGGGTCATTGGTACAGTATAAAAATGTTAAAAAATTTATAGTAATTTATATATTTTTTATACTTACCAATGACCCAGACGGGGATGGCCCTCCCAGGAGTTGGGAACTCATACCTCCCCGCTGAGTACATAGCGCTTACCAGGCACTGGTTATAAGAATGATTAATGGCGCCAATTTCGGGACGTCCTTGACACTGCGCATGCGCAGTAGATGTGAAGTATGGAGGGCCATTCAGGACATGTTTTCTTTGGTTTTAGATGCAAATTTTGGGGATTGGGGGGCAAAATTTGTGTTTGGCCCTATATTTTTAAGAGTTAGCACCAGCTATGTCTGGGTCATTGGTAAGTATAAAAAATATATAAAGTACTATAAATTTTTTAACTTCTCAATGGTTTTTTTCAAGTCCATAGCTTATATCGCACAAATTGGAGAAAATTTTGCAGAACATGAATTTGTTGAAAAGCTAAAAAAACGCATTGTGCATCATCCCTTTTGGCTCGATGTCCTGCAATCATGGCAACAGTATATAGTAACATTCAAACGAACAGCAACAGATTTTATTAAGTCCTCCTTTGGTTATAGAAGTGGATTAAATAACATTGAATATATTATTAGTATTCCAGCCTGGAATAAACGTGGAATCAGATGCATTAGAGATATTTTTAATCCAGATGGTAGTCTCATGTCTTATCAAATGTTTAAAGATAGATATGGAAATTTCACCGATTTTATAATTTACTCTGGCGAAATAACGGGAATTAGAAAAGCAATGAAAGAGTTTTAAGTTAGACCAAGAAACAATTGCATCAATCGAACAACCTATTATCCCCACCCCTTATCAAAATATCTTATCAGAAAAAGGTCACAGATTGCTGAAGTTTCAAAATACACAAAAAAACATTAAATGTAAATCACAATTGAAATGGGAATCAGAAATCGAATTAGACCTAAACTGGACTACAATATACCAAAATCCATTCAAATGTGGTATTATGGACAACAAATTAAAATACTTTCAATACAAAATTATCAATCGAATATTAGGAGTAAACAAATATATAGCTAAATTTAACAATACTCTTTCCCCTTTATGTAATTTTTGCAAAACAGAAGAAGAAACTATTTCCCATATCTTCTGGTCCTGCAACATAATCAAAGAATTCTGGAAGGAATGCCAAATATTTTTACAAGAACGGGACATATCTATCTGTTTGACTAAAAGAAATATACTACTCGGAACAGAAGACCCTAATGACATAATCAATAGTATCATCATTTTGGCTAAACACCATATATACTGTTGTAAATATCAACAAATGTCTCCTAGCCTCGCCAACTTTAGAATCCGCCTAAAAAGATTTTACGAAATAGAGGAACACATATATACAAAAAATAACCTAGCCAGCGAATATTCTGAAAAATGGAACAAACTCGACAATATTGCTTGCGAATAATTACCTATTCCGACATTACCTCTGTAATAATCCGATAGAAGAGGTCATGTATCATGACGCCCCATGTAATCTGTATAGACACACAGGGCACGGATGTAATCCCTGCGACTTCAAAAGTCCGTTCCTCAGACATATATATTTGCTTGTAGCCTGCAATGAGTGGTAAGTTACTTTAAGTGTGATTTTGGACATTCTTTTCTGGAACTCGGGGTCACTAAAATTTGTGAGGGGACTAAAGACCTGAGACCATTGCATCTTACTTAGAGTCACGCTCATTTCCTCTTCATCCGCAAAGTTCCCGGGAACACCAAATCCAGTCACTAGGATGTCTGCCTTCAAACGAGTGAAAACTGAGCTAATCGACAAAATATGGCTGCATATACAAATAACGAATTGTCTCAGCAAGTCATCTTAAATTACCCCTTCTATCGTCTTTTTCATAGAAGCAGGCTCAATCTAACTCATTAAACCCACCCCACCTCCACCACAACTCACTCAAATACACCTACATAAACAACTGCACACACACACACACCCCCCCCCCCCCCCCCCCCCCCCCGCATACACCCTATACATACACATACATACACATTTTTTAGCTCACCTGAGCGAAGCTCAAGGGGAGCTTTACTAATCACTTTCTGTCCGGCGTCGTCCGTCCGGCGTTAACTTTACATTATCGACTTCTCCTCCTAAACCACTAGCCCAATTTTATTCAAATGTTGGCTAAATGTTTATTACCTAATGCCAATTCAGATTCGTTCAAATGAAGTTGCCCCTCCTCCTGGGTGGTGCCACGCCCCCAAGGGGCACCAAAATCTTTGTAAATCTTCTTCTCAAGAACCAGCAGTAGCAGAGACTTGATATTTGGTGTGCAGCTTCCTTTTGAGGTGTAGACTCAGATTTGTTCAAGAGAAGTTTGTGGGGCTATACTTGGCATCGTTATGGGAGGGGCAAAATTTTTTGCCCCGCCCAAAATTTCTATTTTCCAAACCGAGAGGCTGATTTGAACCAAATTTTATGTGAGGGCTTATTGGGTCATGAGTACTTGATTTATGCAAAAAAAAATTTTCCCGCAGCCCCGTGGGAACCGCAGGAGCTAAAAATAGAAAAAATTTAAAACGCCCATATCTCCAAAACTGCACGGCACTGAGAATTTTTATTTGGTGTGCAGCTTCCTTAGGACCAACAGAAAGGATTGGAAAAAAAAAAATTGCCATCGGTTTTATCATAGGGTACAGTTTCAGGACTTTGAAAAAGTGCTGAGTCAGCACTTTTTAACACTGTAGGCAATGGGAAAAACATTAAAAAATCTTCTTCTCCAGATCCAGCAGGCAGAATCTTTTGATATTTGGTATGCAACATTGTAGGGTGGATCTGATTCAAGTTTGTTCAAATCGGCCCCCTGGGTTCATATTTGGGCTCAGTATAGGAGCCCGATTTCGAACTTGGTGCATTTCAGGCAAATTTCTTAAAAAATCTTCTCCAGATCCAGCAGGCAGAATCTTTTGATATTTGGTATGCAACATTGTGGGGTGGATCTGATTCAAGTTTGTTCAAATCGCCCCCCTGGGTTTATATTTGGGCTCAGTATAGGAGCCCAAATTTGAACTTACTGCATTTCAGGCAAATTTCTTTGAAAATCTTCTTCTCCAGATCCAGCAGGCAGAATCTTTTGATATTTGGTATGCAACATTGTAGGGTGGATCTGATTCAAGTTTGTTCAAATCGGCTCCCTAGATTCATATTTGGGCTCACTATAGGAGCTCGAATTCGAATTTAGTGCATTTCAGGCAAATTTCTTCAAAAATCTTCTCCAGATCCAGCAGGCAGAATCTTTTGATATTTGGTATGCAACGTTGCGGGGTAGATCTGATTCAAGTTTGTTCAAATCGGCCCCCTGGATTCATATTTGGGCTTACTATTGAAGCCCGAATTCAAACATTTCAGGCAAATTTCTTAAAAAATCTTCTTCTCCAGATCCAGCAGGCAGAATCTTTTCATATTTGGTAAGCGACATTGTGGGGTGGACCTGATTCAAGATTGTTCAAATCGGCCCCCTGGGTTAATATTTGGGCTCAGTATAGGAGCCCGATTTCGAACTTAGTGCATTTCAGGCAAATTTCTTAAAAAATCTTCTTCTCCAGATCCAGCAGGCAGAATCTTTTGATATTTGGTATGCAACATTGTAGGGTGGATCTGATTCAAGTTTGTTCAAATCGGCCCCCTTGGTTCATATTTGGGCTCAGTATAGGAGCCCGATTTCGAACTTAGTGCATTTAGGCAAATTTCTTAAAAAGTCTTCTTCTCCAGATCCAGCAGGCAGAATCTTTTGATATTTGGTATGCAACATTGTGGGGTGGATCTGATTCAAGTTTGTTCAAATCGGCTTCCTAGATTCATATTTGGGCTCACTATAGAAGCTCGAATTTGAACTTAGTGCATTTCATGCAAATTTCTTTAAAAACCTTCTTCTCCAGATCCAGCAGGCAGAATCTTTTCATATTTGGTAAGCAACATTGTGGGGTGGACCTGATTCAAGTTTGTTCAAATCGGCCCCCTGGGTTTATATTTGGGCTCAGTATAGGAGCCCAAATTTGAACTTAGTGCATTTCAAGCAAATTTATTAAAAAATCTTCTTCTCCAGATCCAGCAGGCAGAATCTTTTGATATTTGGTATGCAACATTGTGGGGTGGATCTGATTCAAGTTTGTTCAAATCGGCTTCCTAGATTCATATTTGGGCTCACTATAGAAGCTCGAATTCGAACTTAGTGCATTTCAGGCAAATTTCTTAAAAAATCATCTTCTCCAGATCCAGCAGGCAGAATCTTTTGATATTTGGTATGCAACATTGCGGGGTGGATCTGATTCAAGTTTGTTCAAATCGGCCCCCTGGATTCATATTTGGGCTCACTATAGAAGCTCAAATTCAAACTTAGTGCATTTCGGGCAAATTTCTTCAAAAATCTTCTTCTCCAGATCCAGCAGGCAGAATCTTTTGATATTTGGTATGCAACATTGTGGGATGGATCTGATTCAAGTTTGTTCAAATCGGCGTCCTAGATTCATATTTGGCTTCACTATAGAAGCTCGAATTCGAACTTAGTGCATTTCAGGCAAATTTCTTAAAAAATCTTCTTCTCCAGATCCAGCTTCAGAATCTTTTCATATTTGGTAAGCAACATTGTGGGGTGGATCTGATTCAAGTTTGTTCAAATCGGCCCCCTGGGTTTATATTTGGGCTCCATATAGGAGCCCAAATTTTAACTTGGTGCATTTTAGGCATATTTCTTAAAAAATCTTCTTCTCCAGATCCAGCAGGCAGAATCTTTTGATATTTGGTATGCAACATTGTGGGGTGGATCTGATTCAAGTTTGTTCAAATCGGCCCCCTGGGTTTATATTTGGGCTCAGAATAGGAGCCCAAATTTGAACTTAGTGCATTTCAGGCAAATTTCTTTGAAAATCTTCTTCTCAAGATCCAGCAGGCAGAATCTTCTGATATTGGGTATGCACCATGCTTAGGGGGGTGAGATTCAAGTTTGTTCAAGCCAAGTCCCTGGGTTCATATTTGGGCTCACTGTGGTAGCCCGAATTATAACTTAGTTCAAAATGAGGAATTTTCTTTAAAAATCTTCTTCAGATCCAGCAGTCGGAATGTTTTGATATTTGGTATGCAGCATCCTTAGGGGGTGAGATTCAAGTTTGATCAAGCCATGTCCCTAGGTCCATATTTGGACTCACTGTGGGAGCTCGAATTGTAACTTGGTTCAAAATGAGGACTTATCTTTAAAAATCTTCTTCTTCATCCATGTCCCTTGGTCCATATTTGGACTCACTGTGGGAGCTCGAATTGTAACTTAGTTCAAAATGAGGACTTTTCTTTAAAAATCTTCTTCTTCAGATCCAGCAGTCGGAATGTTTTGATATTTGGTGTGCAGCATCCTTAGGGGGGTGAGATTCAAGTTTGTTAAAGCCAAGTCCCTGGGTTCATATATGGGCTCCCTATGGGAGCCTGAATTATAACTTAGTTCAATATGAGGAATATTCTTTAAAAATCTTCTTTTTTTTTAGATCCACTGGTCAGAATCTTTGGATATTTGGTATAAGCTTTTCTTAGGAGGAGCAGATGCAACTTGTTGAAATCAATTCTCTGGGTTGATATAAATTTAGGCTACCATGTCAGGTGAGCGCCCTCAGGCCCATTGGGGCCTCTTGTTTCCAATTGTTAGAGTATCTCGCTGTGACAGATTTGATAACATAATATGTAATATTTTGTATGCCCTCTTGCATCTCCTAGCCACGTGAGATTGTTCGGAGGATTGTAAAATCATGGCCTCTGCAAAATATCACCAAATAACCATTTAAAAAAAAAAAAAAAAAGTGAAGGAAGGCATTCCAAACAAAAATCATCAAAAGGAAACTCCTCAAGAGGGTACAAGAAACTCTCTTATAGTTAGTCTAGAGGTTGTCAGTTCAACGACTCGGGAAAGGGGCGTAGCTCTGATCGGGACTATCGGTCAGACGCCCTTAGGCCGATGAGACAAGGTTTTTAGCTCACCTGACTTTCAGTCAGGAGAGCTATAGTGATCACTCACCGTCCGTCGTCCGTGAACATGGTGTTTGCATCTTCTCCTCCCAAACCGCTGAAGCAATTTAATTGATATTTGAGATAATAGTTTGTTATGACATCGCAATTTGATTTTGTTCAAATCAAGTTGCCTCGCCCGTGGGTAGGGCCACACCCAAAAAGTGTGCTGAAATCTTAAAAAAACTTCTTCTCATGAACCAGCAGTAGCAGAGACTTGATATTTGGTGTGAAGCTTCCTTTTGAGGTGTAGACTCAGATTTGTTCAAGAGAAGTTTGTGGGGCTATACTTGGCGTCGTAATGGGAGGGGAAAGAATATTTGCCCCTCCCAAAATTTTTATTTTCCAAACCGTGAGGCAAATTTTGACCAAATTTGATATGAGGGCTCATTAGGTCATAAGTACTTAATTTATGCCAAAAATGTTTTTCCTGTCGCCCCATGGGGACCGCAGGAGCTAAAAATAGAAAAAAATGAAAACGCCCATATCTCCAAAACTACACGGCACTGAGAATTCTTATTTGTTGTGAAGCTTCCTTAGGACCAACAGAATGGAATGGTAAAAAAAAATTGCCATCGGTTTTATCATGGGGTACTTTTTGGGGACTTTGAAAAAGTGCGGAGTCAGCATTTTTTAACACTGTGGGTAATGGGAAAAACATATAAGACTACTTTTCTCCCAAACCACTGCTCCAAAAGCTTTAAAATTTCACATATAACATCTTTGGAAGATTGTTTCACATGTTTATTGAAATCAATTGCCTGGGTCGATATTTGGGCTCTCTATGGGAGCCCAAATGTTTAAATTAGTGCAGTATGAGGAGTATTTTTGAAAAATCTTCTTCAGATCTAGCAATAAGAATGTTTTGATATTTGGTATGCAGCATCCTTAGGGGGGTGAGATTCAAGTTTGTTGAAGCCAAGTCCCTAGGTTCATATTTAGGCTGAAAATTTGGGGACCCTTTGCGGACTTAGAAATTTTGGACCAAAATCCGAAAAAAATTTTTTTTGTTTTTTCTGCATTTTGGTCAATTTTAAGACAAAAAAAAAAAAAAAAAAAAAAATTTTCCCCTGAAAATTTGGGGTCCAGGTGGGACTTAGAAAATTTTGGACAAAAATCCGAAAAAAATTTTTTTTTGTTTTTTATGCATTTCTGTCAATTTTAAGACAGAAAAAAAAAAATTTTTTTTTACCCTGAAAATTTGGGGTCCGGATGGAACTTCGAAAATTTTGGACCAAAATCCGGCCTTTTTTTATTGTTTGTTGTTTTATGCGTTTCTGTCAATTTTAAGACAAAAAATTTTTTTTCTTTTTCACCCTAAAAATGTGGGGTCCGGGTGGGTGTTAGAAAATTTGGGACCAAAATCTGGAATTTTTGTTTTTTATGCATTTCTGTCAATTTTAAGACAACAATTTTTTTTTTTTACCCTGAAAATTTGGGGTCCGGTGGGACTTAGAAAATTTTGGACCAAAATCCGTAAATTTTTTTTTTGTGTTTTTTATGCGTTTCTGTCAATTTTTTTTTTTTTACACCGAAAATTTTGGGTCCGGGTGGGACTTCGAAAATTTTGGACCAAAATCCGGAAATTTTTGTTTTTGCTTTTTATGCATTTCGGTCAGTTTTAAGACAAAAAAAAAAAAATTTTTTTTACCCTGAATATTTGGGGTCCAGGTGGGACTTCGAAAATTTTGGACCAAAATCCATAATTTTTTTGTTTTTTATGCGTTTCTGTCAATTTTAAGACAAAAAAAACATTTTTTTTTTACACCGAAAATTTGGGGTCCGGGTGGGACTTGGAAAATTTTGGACCAAAATCCGGAAATTAGTTTTAGCATTTTTTATGCGTTTTACGAAGAAGAAAAAAATTTAGGCTGAAAGTATTTTGTTTGGGAAAAAAATCTGTTTTTTATGTGCTTATCCCAATTTTGGGACGTAAAAGTGCAGGAACTGAAAATAGAAGGAAAATCCTGTGTATTGTGTGGGCACGATCGCTTCATCTAGTTGGTATATGCTTTTCTTAGGAGGGGCGTATGCAGCTTATTCAAGTCAAGTCCCTGGTTTGATATTTAGACTACCATGTCAGGTGAGCCTCCTCAGGCCCCCTGGGGCCTCTTGTTTGTAGAGAGGACGTGGTTTCTCCTCCCGTAAGCCTCACTGGTCGTACAGGTGATAGTTAAGACCTTTATTGCTGGCCAGTTGGCGGAAGGTTATCAAGCTCCACAAAAAACTGAATAACAGTCACAGAAGATCAGTGGGTGAGAAGTGTTGTCTCGGATGGCTTACTGTTAATCCGAGCGAAACCCCCACTAATAAGTTGTCCGCGTTGGACAAATCTTCCATCAGATCCTTGTAAAAGAGAGTTTCTCTTAGCAGAGGTACACACTCTCTTATCAAAAGAAGCAATAGAGGTCATCGAGAAGCAGGATTCTCAAGGTTTTTGCAGTCACCTGTTCCTGGTACTAAAGCCAGGCGGCTCGTTTCGACCGGTAATAGACTTGAGTTGGATAAACAAACTTATTGTGGCTCCAAATTCTATATGGAGACCATTCGGTTGGTAAGGGCGAGTGTTCCAGTGAACGACTATTCGGCAAGCGTAAATCTAAAGGATGCGTACCTCTTTCGTAAACGAGAAAAAGTCGGATCTAGCTCCGTCCAAGTCATCTATTCACTTGGGAATGAGCTTTGAGACTCACAACAATCTGGTTCGTCTGCCGTTACCCAGAGTGAAATTAGTCAATTGTATGCTCGCTTTTGTCTACACTCAGATGCATTAACAGTGAGGGAATTCATGCGACTGTTGAAGTTGTGCGGAGCGGCTGTGGATCTTATTCTGATGGGCCACCTGCACGCACATCCCCTCCAGATATTCTTTACTCTGAACTGGAGTGTGAGGATGCTTTTGCTCGAACCAGTATTGTTTTAACAGACCTAGTAAACCAAATGGTTCAGATTTGGGCAGATATTCAGTGGTTAACTCAGGGAGTTCTGCTGCAACTGCTGGATCTGGCTTTCACGATTATGACGGATGCAAGTCAGACGGATTGGGGAGTGACCCTAAGTCCTACAGACTTGAAGTGTCAGGGTCTTTGGGACCCTTGCTTCCAAGAGAAACACGTAAACATCAAAGATGTCGATATAGCTAGAGCAACAACATTGGATTCACATAATATCGGACGTCCATGTAAAGATTTTGTCGGACAACTCGACAGTAGTAGCATACATCGGGAACCAGGGCGCCACCCATTCATTTTTGTTATGCGAACTAACAGAGAAGATTCTCCTATACGACATGAATCATCATGTTCAGCCTTCTGCCCATCATATACTGGGTGGTCTGAACGTACTAGCAGACTCACTCTCTCAGAAAGGTCGCCTGTTGTAATTGGAGTGGATGCTCAACAAGCGAGTATTTGGGCAGATTTGCTACCAGTGGGATCGCCCCATGATAGATCTGTTTGCGACGCACTGGAACAATCAGTTACCGACATTCGTGTCACCATGCCCAGACCATCGAGCGTACACAGTAGACGCTGTGTCGATCTCATGGGAATGAATGAAAGGATATGCATATCCTCCAACTCCGTTAATTTAGTGGATTATGTTAACGATCAAACAGTTTCGTTGTGAAATCCTACTAGTAGCACCTTTGTCGTCACAGAAACCTTGGATTAATCTTCTCAGGAGTCTGTTACAGGACGTTCCCCGGGAGCTTCCTCCACGAGAGGACCTTCTTTATCAGGGGAAGTATTTGTTCTTTATGTTCTTCTTCGCCCTTAGTGGCATTATGGAGTCGGTTAGATGTGAGATGTGAGGGAACCATTGCTGTTCTTATATTATTTGATAACTAACACAAGAATGATTAAAGTAATGCGGGTGAGGAGGGATCAATATGACTTCAAATCCCCACCGCCAATGTGTTGAGTCAATTACCGGGCATGACATAGTTTTTTTCCCCATAAGCCTCGTATGAGTTTAAGTACATGCATGCATTTCATGACTTTTAAATTGCCAGCTGGGTCGTGTTCTATGGCGACCTCGTGCACATCCACTTTTTAGTTGGTTGGTTTCCTGTAGTTGTTCGTCTATATGTCATATACAAGCGCATAATTCATCATCAATAAATTGCTAGTCTTTAGGTACTCGGAGGCTGTCTTGTCAGTTAACTGGTATTCAGATGATCACATGCAGGATTTCAATGCTCAGTCATAAAATAAATGAATTATTAGGCAGAGACATTATTGTATGTTACATGTATAGACCATAGAAATAATGAATTATTTCGGGGGCAGTCCGTATCGAGTCTGTTAATCATAGCTCATTCCATTTCTGGATCCAGGTTTCTATTAATGTCGGTACCCAATCGAATACACCTTGTCTTACACTCTCGTATATTCTCACGTTTCTAGATTCATAGATATCGGATAGTACATGTCATGGAGTGTTATTACTGGAATTTATTGTACACCTGAATGGGGTTGCCTGTGGGTTACCTCGGAAGTGTGTTTTCTCTCCAGAGATCGTCCATTGTGATTCTATTGGACATGTGTATGTTATATATTATATCACCAGTTTTCGACCCATCTGCCTATACCGACTCTGGTATACGTTAGAAGCGGGTGATATTAATTACCGGAATCGCCACTATAGCCTTAGCTTCTGAAGTGGCGTTAATCACCAATTTATTAATAATAATTAATACCTGGGTGCCTGTTCGAAGAATATTTATAATGTTTTTTGGTACCGCTTTTACTGATTCCAGAGTGCTCCCCTATTTGTTTTTGAAGAAGATTCCTTCAAAAAGAGGTGGGGGGGGATTTTTTTTTACCTCTTCTCCAGTTTGATAAGTATTTAACTATGAGTGAAGCTGTTTTGTCTGTAATTATAGCCTGCATACAGCTTGTGTTTTATTGTATATGGCGTATGTTTGTGGGAGGATATCCTCTAATTGTCAAATACGCCATCCTAATTTTTGGGGCTTAGTCTGGGCTGGCCTTAAAAATTGGGAACTTGTTACATCCAAATTAGCATAGTCTTTATGCTAAGAATATTGAATTACTTGAAATGGGCTCCTTATTTATATGTCTTCTCTGTTACTGTATTGAGAGACATTTAATTTCCTTTCACCTTGGATTACAGGATTGGAACTATGTTGGTCTACTAATTCCGAAGTCCTGGGCCCTCTGCCTTTTTACGATTCAGCTGGTCAGGGCCATTGGGTTACAGTGTAAAAATATTATAAATTTAAAGTAATTTGTATATTTTTATACTTACCAATGGCCCAGACGGAGATGGCCTTCCCATGAGTGGGCACTCATACCGCCCTGCTGAATTATGTAGTACTCTCTTCTACAAAGAATGATGTTGGCGCCAATTTTGGTCACTTCCTGGGGTCTGCGCATGCGCGGAGAGTAAATGTAGGGCCAGATAGGACTTTTAATTTTCAGTTTTGCAAGCAAATTTTGGGGGTTGGGGGGGGAGGGGGGGTTCAAACTTTGTGTTTGGCCTTTGATAACTTTGAATTAGCACCAGCTTGTCTGGGCCATTGGTAAGTATAAAAATATACAAATTACTTTTAATTTATAATTTTTTGTAGAGAACCTGTAAAGAAGATTTTTTAAGTCATTAGTTTGCTATAAATTTATTGGGTGCCTTTGTTGTCACTGTGGTATGAGAACAAATATTTTGGGGTTCAGTCAGACCCACTTGAGGACTCAAAACGGGAGATAATTAAACATCTTTTCCAAAAACACCAGACAAAATATTGTTTCTTGAATTCAGCATCCCTAGGATATTGTGTATATTCAAATAGTGTTGTAGCCAAGTTCCTGTGTAAATATTTGGTGTTGTTTGGGGAGGGTAAACAGTATTAGCACAACACGATTTTCTATTTCCAATGGGAAAAATTAAACCTCCTTACCCGTGGGAATCCTATGAGCTAAAGATAAAAAATTCAAATACCCCCTATATTTAGCTCAACTTTGATGTCAAATTTGAGATTATGCCATTGCCCGTTGTCCGTCTGTCCATTAACAATTCAATACGGCTCGGGATAGAGGCCGTATTTATGAACCAATCTGTTTGAAACTTCTTGAGTACCTTTATTATCATCGTGGGACAAGAACGAATGTTTTGGGGTGCGTCCAAAATTCAAGATGGCCACCGGCAGCCATTTTGTACATTAGTGCAATCAGTTTTTTGTACAGAACTTCTGTATGAAAGTTCTGATTCGAATAAATTTTTGTCTGAATGTTTAGTAACATGGAATACATCACATATAATACAGGTTTTTTTCTTGTGCAGAAATTCTGCAAATTAGATGAATTTGGATTTTTTCAGTGCTGCTCACACACAGTAAAAACACACGTCAATACGGCTCGGGCTAGGGGCTGTATTTATGAACCGATCTTCAAGAAACTTCTTGGGTACATTTGTTATCACCTTGGGACAAGAACACTCTTTTTGGGTGCAGTCTGAAATTCAAGATGGCTGCCAGCAGTCATTTTGTACCAAAATTAGGTACAATCAGTTTTTGGTACAGAACTTCAATATGAAGGTTCTGATTTGAATAAATTTTTGAATGAATGTTTAGTAACATGGAATACATCACATATAATACGGGGTTTTTTCTCGTGCAGAAATTATGTCTCTGTCCGTAAACAATATTTATGTCGCCTACTCCTCCAAAAGTTTCATACTACATTGTTCAAACTTTGCACACGTGTTGATCAGTAATTGCCATTGTGCATGTGACAAGTGCAAGTAACTCCATTTTGTATTTCCAGAGTTATGCCCCCTTTTAGTACTTAAAACATTACAGTATTGTGTCGCCTACTCCTTCAAGATTTTACATGCTGTAGTGTTCAAACTTTGCACACATGGTGATCACTAATTGCCGTTATGCATGTGACAAGAGCAGGTAACTCCTTTTGTATTTCCAGAGGTATGCCCCTTTTGTGCACTTAAAACATTACAGTATTGTGTCACCTTCTCCTTCAACATTTTACATACTATGTTGTTCAAACTTTGCACAGATGTTGATCACCAATTGCCGTTGTGCATGTGACAAAAGCAGATAACTTTCTTTTGCATTTCCAGAGTTATGACCCCTTTTAGTACTTAAAACATTACAGTATTGCGTCGCCTACTCCTTCAACATTTTACATGCTATATTGTTCAAACTTTGCACACACGGTGATCACCAATTGCCGTTGCGCATGTGACAAGAGCAGGTAATTCCATTTTGTATTTCCAGAGTTATGCCCCTTTTAGTACCTAAAAAAATACAGTATTGTGTTGCCTTCGTCAACATTTTACATGCATTATATTGTTCAAACTTTGCACACATGTTGATCACCAATTGCCGTTGTGCTTGTGACAAGAGCAGGTAACTGTTTTGTATTTCCAGAGTTATGCCCCTTTTTAGTACATGAAACATTACACTATTGTGTCGCCTACTCCAACATTTTACTTGCTTTATTGTTCAAACTATGCACCCATGTTGATCATCAATTGCCGTTGTGCATGTGACAGGAGCAGATAATGCCATTTTATTTTTAAACGATGAGAATGTCCTTTTCCTTTGCGCCACCTATCATCATTCATTATCAATGAAGTTAACCTGTCAGTGAATGGACGCTACCATTGTAAACGGGGAGGTGAATCTTCTACAGCAGCCTTGTTTTTATTTTGTGAAGACCTCAGATTGATTAATATGAATATGTGAAAACAGATGAATTACCCCTTATCCCAGACAGGGCAGGGGAATGGGCAATGATTGGAGGGGGGACAGACATAGTCGAGTCAACAAAAATTTCAAACTTTATCCCAGAGAAACTTGTGCATGTTCTAATTTTGACGGGCATATGTTGCCCCACTAGGCGGTGCTCTTGTTAATGAATGGGCTTAATGACTGGAAGAAGGGACAGACCATATAAAAAAAATGCAATAATATTGAAATAAGAGAATAGATAGAAGATATCTGTGCTGTTTTAGTGAATATCAGGAATTATCTCATGAGTGTGGACCTGAAAGTTTTATTTTTTATGAGCGCTTGTGCAAGTGAAAATAATAATTTCAGGTCCACACGAATGAGATAATTTCCGATATTCACTAAAACAGCGTAGACTTTCTATTTATTATATGTTACATGACCTTTTACGGTTCAATATTGAGCCCAATTCAACTGCAAACAGTTTGAAGGCAATAACAAAAAGCTGCTGATCATTCATTCAAGGCATCATTTGGGACAACATCATGCACCAAAGTGTAACGTCATTTAGGAAGTACTGAAAAAATTCATTGTGTAGACCTGAAGATATAATTTTTCACGTGAAAAATGAAACTTTCAGGTCCACACTCATGAGATAATTCCAGATGCTGACTAAAACAGAGTAGATTTTCTTTTTTATTATATGCTACGAGACATTTTATTGCACAATATTCACCCCAATTCGACGAAAATACGCCCATTTCAAAACAATAACATAGATCAGCTGATCATTCCTCCAAGGCTATGTAATGTGGCATAGCATGATGTCATTTAGGAAGCTACTGAGGGATATTTCTTGATATCCATTGAGTCAGTGGATATCAAGAAATATCTTTTAGTTAATTTGCGATATTTAAGAGGCCAGCATATAAGAAAAGAGCTCTCTCTCTCCCAGTTGAAATATTTAAAAATTGAATCATGACAGTTCGAACTTCATGAGGTGATTGAACAAATTGATCACAAGCAAATTCCATGAACTGCAAAGCAGTTCATGGAAAATTTACTCGTGATCAATTTGTTTCATCACCTCATGGATTTTTAGCTCATCTTGACAAAGTCAAGCTGATCTAATCTCATCGCTCTCCGTCCGTCGTCTGTCGTCCATCGTCCGTCAACACCATGTTTGGTCTTCTCCTCCACAGCCGCTGGGCCAATTCAAGTGAAAGTTTGTGTTAGTGATGGTCCCAAAGGGGCATTTCATTTTTGTTCAACTCAACATGCCCAGCCCCATAGGGAGGGAGTGGGGGAAAATGCTCCAAAATATTTTAAAAATCTTCTTCTCAAGAACCAGTGTGGACAATGACTTGATATTTGCAAAGGAGCTTCCATATGAGGTGTAGAATCAAGTTTGTTCAAACGAAGTTCGTGAAGTAATATTTGGCTTTGTAATAGGAGGGGTAAGATTTTTGGCCCCACCCAAAATTTTTATTTTCTGAACCGATGGTCCGGTATGAACCAAATTTGGTTTGTGGTATTACTTTTTCATAAGTACTTGACCCATGCAAAAAAAAAATTCCCGCATCCCCATGGGAACCCCGGGAGCTAAAAATAGAAATATTTTCAAACGCCCATATTTCCCAAACCACACGGAACAGAAAGCTGTTATTTGGTTTGAAGTATCCTTAGGACCAGTAGAATTGAATGGTAAAAAAATTGGCATTGGTTATGTTAGGGTGTTTTGTAATGGGCATCGAAAAAATGCTGAGTCAGCATATTTGCAAAAATTTTAAAAAATCTTTTCTCCAGAACCAATCATTAGAATCTTTTGATATTTGGTATACAGCATTCATAGGAGGAGGGGGGGGGGGGGGGGGGAGGCAGATAAAAGTTTGTTGAAATAAAGCTCATTGGTTCATATTTGGGCTCTCTGTAGCCCGAAGTTTTAACATAGGGTAATATGGGGAATATTCTTTAAAAATCTTCTTCTTCAGAACCACCAGTCAGAATCTTTTAATGTTTGGTATACATCATTGTTATGAGGGTCAGATTCAAGACTGTTCAAACAAAGTCCCTAGGTTAATATTTGGGCTTCCTACGGAAGCCCAAATTTTATCTTTGTTCAATATGGGTAATTTAAAAAAATCTTCTTCTTCAGATCCACCAGTCAGAATGCTTTGATATTTGGTATGCAACATCTCCAAGAGGTTCAGATTCAAGTTTGTTCAAATCAGATCCCTAGGTATATATTTGGGCTCACTATGGTAGCCCAAATTTTTACTTAGTGCAGTATGAGGAAATTTCTTTAAAAATCTTCTTCATATCCACCAGTCGGAATGCTTTTATTTTGGTATACAACATCTTTAGGGGGGGTCAGATTCCTGGTTGTTCAATTCAAGTGCCTAGGTTAATATTCAGGCTCCATATGGGAACATGAAATTTAACTTAGTACAATATGAGGGAATTTCTTCAAAAATCTTCTTCTTCAGATCCACTCATCAGAATGCTTTCTCTAGGGAAGTCCGATTCAACTGTGTTCAAATCAAGAGCCTGGGTTAATATTTGGGCTCTCTATGTGAGCCGGAATTGGAGATTTTGCTGAAGAATTAAATTTTGTATTCAGTACCCTCTAGAGGTGTGGAACTATGATTAATCCACATTGTTTGTATCAAGGGGCTTCATAGGGGAGCTCTACATTTTACATTATGATCAACTGAACAAAAGGCATGATGCCCAGATTATTTTTGTCACTCCTGAGGGACCCAAGGACTGACAGTGTAGCCCATGGAGATGGATTGCTTAATGTAGATTCATTCTTGGACTCTGTGTAAATTGTGTTCTGTTCAAGATGAGCGCTTCAGGCCCCGCGGGGCCTCTTGTTAACAGTTATGATTCAATTCTTATGTTTATTCACTTCATAAAACTTAATTATTTTATGTCCGGACATGATATCGAATTGGCTTATCTACAAGGAAACTCCTTCACTAATTATAATTCAGTCAAGATCTGTTCATTAAAAAGAACATGGGTTCTGATACAAAATTGTTCCAGTAAACTTTCAAAATAGAACCTAAAATACAATTCATTCTCCAGTTGGGGAAACTGGCTTTTCATAGAACTTAAACAGAAATTACAGAATGTAAATACAGACTTTGGAAAACAAATGTAGTGCATTATATCAATGCGCAATGTTCAAATATCACATGAGCAATGGGCATTCATGGGATAAATCACATGATCAACTGGTGTTCATGAGCAAATAGCGTCACCTGAGAATCTACTGGCACTGCAGTGTTCATAAAACAAAATTTCAGTTGTGGTGTAAACATTTATTTATGAATACGTTTTTTTTTTTTTATTTATTTTGTAGGATGTTGATGTTGGAAGTTATATCGGAACAGCAGCAGCTGAAGACAAGGATTATAATGCTGTTTCTTCCTATTCAATACTCTCTCAATCAATACCCAATGCTTTCTCAGTCAATAGTTCTACTGGAGACTTATATGTGAAAAGTAGTCTAACACGAAACACTACATCAACATTTGAAATACAGGTGATATTTCTAATCATTAATATCATTACTTATCTACCTCTCATTGATCATACTGCTGATACTGTCAAAACACATAGTGTTATACTGCAAAATCAAAAATGAGACTTGGTGAGTGAGAATTTTGTCCTCCTCTTCTGCCAGATACTATATAACCCATTACCTTACATAGCAGCCAGAAAATTAACCAGAATAAGCCTTCCTCAGCCTAAAATATCTCAAAAGTTTCTCAATAAAACCATACAGATATGGATATCATTAGAACCAGCTCATTGAGCTGGTTCTAATGATAACCATATTTGTATAGTTTTATTGAAAAATTGTGAAATTTGTTTTAAAAAAATGTGAAATATAATTTATTTTTATACACCCATTTTGAAAAAAACGGGTCATATTATGGTATACCGCTGTCCGTCTGTCCATCTGTCCGGCCGGTCACCTGTCGTACGATAACTCAAGAACGCTTTGAGAGATTTTCGTGATTTTTGGGTAGGTGGTGTATATCGATGGAGGAAAGCTCCCTTTCGGTTAGTGTCACCGTTCGATTAGTCATTCCAGAGTTATGGGACTTTATTACTTAGAATATTGTTGATTTTTTACACGCCGTACGATAACTCGAGAACGCTTCAAGAGATTTTCACGATTTTTTGGTAGGTGGTTTATATTGATGGAAGGAAGCTCCCTTTCGGTTGGTGTCGCCGTTCGATTAGTCATTCCAGGGTTATGGGACTTTATTTCTTGAAGTTATGATCTCTATAGACATAAGATATATACATGAAATTCAAATAATTTATTTCCAAATTAATGAACACAGTATGTTGTTGGTTATGATTATTGTACAAGAATATAAAAAAAAAACTGACAAGTACACATGTATACTCATATTTTGTGCTTCCCTCTTGTAATTAATAACAGGCGTATCATGCACTCATGGCACAGCTGTTTATTTAAAAATACTGTCTCAGGTAAAGGTATCAAATATGCTCTAAACCCACAAACCATCAATTGAGGTTTCTTTTACATCTTTGTCGATGTACAATTGCATCAATTCTTTTTTCAGTGGTATATGTTATCGACCCTATGTTAGATTTGTGCCAGGTAGACCAAGATGATTTGGGTGATCTAGTCCATCCATTCCAGAATGGAGATAAAGATCACACCATAGCAGTCACTTGAACAAAAAGTTTGTCACCTACTTTTGTCTAAAAAAATTTCATCTTTCTCACTTCTCCCAAAGGGCATACTGGCAGACAAGTTAAATATTACATAAGGGCAGATATATGATAAAAAGAACATCAGTACAGTAAAGTTTTCCAGTGTGCTGACCTTGAGGACCATCACCAGGCAGTATCGAACTCATTCTCTATGTCGACTTGTGCAATACTACTTTATTGAAAGTCTTCAACTCAGTGTGATACAGGACACCAAAAGTGTCACTGTACTGATAATCTCTCTTTATTTTACAATAAAGAGAGATGGTGGGGAGGAGGAGTGGGGTAACAACACTTTTCTGAGTACTGCAAAGGCATAGGATGGAAAATAGTTTTTCTATAGGGTGGGGGGGGGGGGGGGAGGGTGGTGGACGGTTTATTCATGCAAACTAAAAATTTATATATGCTGCCCCTCACCATTGTTCCCACCCTATTTAAGACACTAACCTGTTGGAAAATGTAATTCAGGTACCTATAATTGGAGAAAAAAGTGTGATGGGGGGGAGGGGGTCATGTGCCCACTGTGCTCCCAGCTCCGCCACCCCTGACAATACACATCTATTTTCTGCAATACAAGTAAAGTTTTCCAGGCTAAGTACAACTCTGTAATGATAGTACCAATACTCCATGGATGCAAAGCATAATCAAATACTTTATAGTTTGTTCACATGTGTGATAATATCAGTTAAAGTCAATTAAGTTAGCTGATTTAGTATGCATAACAATATCAAGTTCACTTACAAGTCAATTCTTTACACTCAACTGAAACCGAAACTCCTTTTGACAATGTCCTTGTTTTTAATCCAGTGATATGTTTTGATTTACACACAAGTGGATGATCACACTAACTTATGAAGATACATCTTTGAATTAGTTTTTGATAGTTTCGTAAAGTCATCAAACACAGACAGAATATTTTAATAAGCATTTTTGTTGTTGTGTTGCAGGGTCATTTTATTCTACAGCTCATACTGTTATTACCCCTGTTTAACCCTTTGCCAAATGAATTAGCAACATCTGCCCACATAATTACAATTTAAGTTGAAAAAACAAAACAACTTTTTTCAAATTTTTTTTAGCAAAACCGTATCATGTGACCCCCTCATTGGAACGAAATCATCAAGCTCATTCCAATGAGATGTCATATGATATGGTTTTGTTGAATTTTTTTTTTTTAAATTTGACTCGATACAGTACTAGTTATTCAAAGTGTCATTAAACCTTTATCAATGGTAACATCCACATCCAGCCAGAATTTTTCACAGAAATCACCATGCTGATTTTATTTTTTCAATTAATTCTCTCAAAACGTAGCTTATGAACCCTCCTAATTGAAACTCATTCCAATGGATAATCATGAGCCCTACTGTTTTTGAAGCAAAAAAATTAAATTTTCCACTATGCTATAAATGTTTTTTGAAGTTTCAACTAACAGTTGTGGTAGGTAAAGTGTTTAATCTGAAATGATTAAATAAATTACACTTTTCAGTTTAGAGACCTCCAGCACAAATATGGTAAGGCCCCGCAAAGTAAATCTTCTGTTTCTCAGACCTTCATTTGTAAAATTGCATGCAGGCAGGTGGTTTTTTATTTTATTTTTTATTTTATAATTATTTCTTTGCCATCAAGAATCCCCCTCTCATATAAGTGTGTATGCGAGGGATGAGAAAGATTCTTTCTTACATAAAACGAAATGTCAGAGGGATTACTGTAGCATTATGTTGTCCTAATTACATACCTGATCTCTATTTGAAGCACAGAGTGATTAAATCATGAGATTTCATGCTTGACTGATTGCAGGGTATAAAAGTCAGTGTTCCAAGGAATGGCCCATTTTTTAAAGCCAAATTAGTTGCAAAATATAAATCTTAATGGGAGGGTCACTGCTCCACAACCGGGTGGGCAGTAATCCCTCCGACATTTCGTTTTATGTAAGAAAGAATCTTGTACATGCTTGTATGAGAGGGGGATTCTTTCCCACATAAAACTCAGTGTACTGGATTACTGTAGCATATTTAAAGCATTTTGCAACTGAGAGTTAATGGCATAATTATGAAGAGACTGAATAATATAAGTCTACCAGTAACATCCTGGTTGTATACATGTTGCATCTCGGTATGAATAATAAACACTGAATACTGCACTATTGTATTTATTAATACAGGAAGACACTGTAGATATTTAATGTTCAAGAATTATCACACTCTGGAGCCAACTCCAAACTCTGCACTTCATCTGTTGAAGAAAAATCTCTTGACATCTTCTGAAATTGAAATAAGACACCTTCAGAAAATTTCTCGGACTTGTGTACATCTCTGAAGTAGAACTGTTGAAATGTTTTAGCAGATGACTAATTTGCTGTTTTTAGAATGACCCCGGATTTCAAAGCAGCTGATGTAGCTGCACCCCATGTTGAATATGGGTGAAAGATGGATGTATCAATCCCGGCAAGATTTAAGCTATCTGCTATCCATCTAGATATTATTGAAGATGAAACTTTATTGAAAGCTTTAAAAGAAATAAATAAATTAGTAGACTTTCGTACATCTTTTGTTCGGCCGATGATTTTGTGATTTTTAAATTAAAAAAGTTTGAGAGTTTGACCCAGTTTAGATGGCCTTGAAGTTTTCAGGAGCTTACAAATAGTGAAAGTGACAGTTTTCTGGGAAGCATTCATATACTGAAGATCAAAGTTTGAGATCTCTCTGCAGTTGTTAAAGCAATCAAACATACCAATTTGTGAGTGAGCTGTTTCAGTGACAGACCCGATAGTGGTGTTAATGTTGATAAGCACTGTAATAATTTGCGAATATCCCAAGTGGATGTATACCTTGGTAACGGAGGGTTCGCATTGAAAATCCCCTTCATGAGCCTATTTATAATTGGAGAATGTGTAAATGATTTGCCAGTAATCAAAAGTAAAGTTTGATTGAGCATTGACCGGTGGGTGTTAACCACACTATATGATTTGCCTGCCTGTGCTAGAGAACTTAAGTAATGGGAGGGCTTGGCTTGAGTCGGGGCCGAGAGGCCCTGGCCCCAAGATCGGCCCCGAGAGGCCCCTTCTCGGGGCTTTTTTTTTCGGTAGTGTTGAAACGATTAGCCGACTAATCGATGTCGACGCGATTATTAAATTAGTCGATCCCTAAATCTGCTAGTCGATTAGTCGGAACATCTGCCCCAACCATACACCATCCCCTTAAATTCACCCAACATTGTTGCGAACGTCACAAGTAAACTCCTAAAATCAAAAAGCAACCCACGGAAATAACGCGTTTGATGTTTCCGACTGCATGAATAACAACCCTAGTTGGCCAACTGACCAGAGATTGAATAAGACCAGGGGTACGTGAAGTAAACAGGGAAAAATATATGGGTGAGCTTATTCTCGAGGGAGCAGCCTGCAGGAAAATTAGGACCCAAAGTTGACATGAAATTAGGCCACCTACGGACATCAGTTTGTTCACCGGGTACTGGTAAGTTCGAAATGTCTTACAGAAACATCAAAGAGAAATTATGGAAGAACACATACCAGTTCGTATTTGGAACAATTTGTTATCACTAAAGAACCAATTACAAAATCCATGTGCTTTTTATTTTCATTTTGTAAATACATGCGGACAAATTCCTGGAAATCTGCGAGTTTTCAGGAAATTGAAAGTGAAACTAGCTTTTCCTCGAACTGCAACTGAGTTAAGAGGAAACCCAATCAGGTCAAGTGATGATTTTCAAAGCAGACAATATGGAAATTAGTAGGCGTGTTCGATGTATGCATAATTATGGACAGATAAGAGGTCAAGTCATAATACGAGAAGTTGTGTGGGAGTGTTTGGTGTACAATTGTTGACAGACTGATGACTGCTGTGGGCGTTAACTGTGCTTAATTTTTGACAGGGGATGTGCATCACGCATGCGTAAAGAGCACTTCCTTTTGTTGACATTCAATGGGATGGAACGAATAATATAAAAAAAAACCTGAATAATGATTTATTTTATTAAAATATCAGTGACTATATTGAGAAAAAATGATTTTAAACAGAAGCTACCAACATTAATTCTCTCTCGAAACTGAAAGAGGTTTTGAGGACTTTGAAAGCTTCACTTGCCATTGTTTCATTGCAAGTATTACTGTTAGTTTTAACCAGGGAAGAACGGCGGTACACGTGTTTGATAACAATAACATGGGGGCTTCGACTAGTCGATTAGTAATCGATTACTGCTGGCGACTAGTCGATTCCTGAAAATCACTAATCGTTTCAACACTATTTTTCGGCCCCGACTTTTTTTTCTGTCTTGGCTCCCGAAATCTCAGTGTTGCTGTTGGTAGGTTTGGGCAACTAAATTTTGCGAGATTAATTTTTCCATTCACGTCTCATTCACGCAAGTGTGATTACAATAGAAGAAGCAGCAAATAACAGATAAAATAATAATACAAACTGTTTTTGTCTGATTCGAATTAACATCCACCTAAATCCGCATGAAAACTGAGAAAATCCCAAGATTAAACAAAAAAAAACAACACATTTACGAGACTTCGAAAGCACGCTTGTCAACTAATGGGGGAATTTCCTTCAATCCCACAATACTATGCGCGGGTACATCCGATCCTAACATCTGAATAAATGCAACACGAGACACAGAAACTGCCGTCAAAATAAATGTACGAAATAAAATAAAATGTGTACCTGTGTCTACGTGGAGAGGTGGGGCGCATTCGATTTCTGAAATATCCAAAGCTGTGGGGAATTTTCATGGATTGAAATTATTTAAACGGTAAACTGAAATGGTTTTTTAAAAAAAATTTTCTTTGAGACAACCCTTGGATCGAAAATACACACCCCACAATATGTATGAAACGTCCTAAAATTTTATCAACAAAAAATCCAAAATATCTATGTACGAAACGTCCAGCACCCACATGATGGGTCCAAGTCGTTTCGTCCCCGGGATTTTTTCTTTCTAAGCAAAAGTAATCAACTAAGGTCGCCATTGGAAGGAATGTAACAACATAAAATTACCCCAAAAGGCCTGACCTCAATATCTGGGGGAATTTTATCAGGCCCCCAGCAGGCCCCGACCTCAACATCTGGGGGACTTTTTTTTAGGCCCCGACCATTTTACTCAAGGCAAACCCTGTAATGGGATACTTTTGCTTCAGATGGATTGACTGGATTAATGTGCCTTTCCAAACACCAAAGGTACCAGTGTTTCCATGCAAGAGAATATTGCTTTTCAGATGATTTTCTCCATGACTGAGTGATGTAGTTGGCAGCTGTGCTAGAAATTTGTTTTGACTGCAGATATCTGCGGATACAACACATGCGTGAAGGCACAATTTCTCTGCCAGGGGATGATGCACTTTGTTGCGATTTTTGAGTTGAGGTAAAGAGAGTAGATCTCCACTTGGAGGGATGAATATAGGCTTTTCGACAAGAAGTTGAAGCAGAAGTGGAAAACAAGGTTGAGTTGGCCACTTTGGTAGAATTTTTAATGCTTTCCTCACCTGATCGTGTTGGATCTTGAGCAGCAAACTGAAAGGAGGAAAAATATATGGTAAGAAATCAGTCCATTTCAGTGTGAAAGCATTAATATGGAAGGCAGTAGGATCTGGTGTCCATGAAACATATTTCCTAATTTGAAAATTTTTAACTGATGCAAAAAGATCAATATTAGGCAGAAAAGTTTTGCAACAAATTTCTTTGAATATCTTTTTGTTTAATGTCCGTTCTGTTGAATCACAGAATTCTCTTGATAGCCAGTCAGCTTTAGTATTAGTGATCCCAGGTATATGGGTTGCAGAAAGATAAATATTTTTCTCATATGCCCAGGGAAAAATGATTTTACTAAGCAAAAATAATTTCAGATTGGTTCCCCCATGCAGTTAATATAAAATACAACAGTGGTGTTGTCAGATTCAATGCAAATGTGACAAGAGCAAAAATGAGCACACAATTCCTGGAGTCTTAAAAACATAGCTTTTAGTTCTAAAAAATTTATATGATTTAAATGTGAATCTGTCCATCTGCCATGAGCAATTTTGTTTCCACAGACTGCACCCCAACCAGCCAAAGATGCATCTGTTTGAATGGTAATGGAAATGTGGGCTGACCGTATTAGTTGCCCTTTCAGATTACGCACATTAATTAACCACCAAGTTATTTCTTCTAGTGCACTGGCTGAGAGGTGTACAAAGGCATTAAAATCATGAGCATTAGCTTGTAATGAATCATTTTTTAATGCATCGAGCATCCTATAATTTAGAGGTCCAAGTTGGATGGCTTTCATTGAAGAAGTATAAATACCAATCAACTCGGCTAATTCTCTAATTGTCACACATTGTTTGTCATAAATCTGCTTTGACCGGAGCAACAGCTTATCTATTTTTTCATCAGTGAGAAAGAATTTGAATTGGTCTGTATCTATAATAAACCCCAAATAGGTAATTCGTCTGGAAGGAGTTATCACCGATTTTTCCCAATTGATCGTAAAAACCACAGATCTCAACAGTCTGATAATTGTTTTTGTGTACTGTAAACAGAGTGCAAAGTCCAAATTTGCCAAGAGGGAATCATCAATATAATAAAATACTTTAATACCCTGGGAACGTAAATGTGAAAAAATAGGTTTCAGGATCTTAGTGAACACCCAAGGGGTGCTCGATAATCCGAAAGGGAGGCAAGTAAATTGAAATAACTGACCAGCCCAACGGAATCTAAGATACTTCCTATCAGTTTCATGAATTGGTACACTGAAATATGCAACTTTGAGATCGACCAATGTTAAAAATTCCTGTGGCTGCAGGGTCTGAAGTACCACATCTAAAGTTTCTTGTTGAAATGGTGGTATGTAATATATTAAGTGGCCTTAATTTTATGATGAGGTGGAATGAGCCATTCTTCTTACTCCTGAGGAAAATATTGGAAATGTCTTGGCCATCCTGCTCATCTGTAGTCTCAGTAGCCCCTTTAGTGAGTAGCTCTTCAACAGAAGAATTAATAAACTGACATTCTTTCTGATCAAATTTAAGAGGTACTGGGAGTTTTAGGTTCTCTGGAATGTCATCAAATTCCAGTTTGTGGCCCGAGACTGAGCTGAGGATCCAGGGATCCAAAGTGTATAACTTCCAAGTATTTAAATGATATTTAAGTTTCCCAGCCTGAGTGTTTTCAGAATTGTCACCTTTATACTGGTGTACCTTAACAAAACTTACCATCAATTGTCTGATTGTTCCCTGACTTTCAGTTAGTTTGGCCAAGGAGCTGACCTTCTTTGGTAGTAGGGTCGTCTGCCTCTGTTGAACCCCTGCCTCTGCTCCTTGTCATGCCTCTGTCTAAAAAAGACCTTCCATAATTTCCAGAACCTGAAAATGATTCTTGCATAGACCTATTACAGTAGAACCCTGCTAATTGAATAGCCACTTTTCCAATGAAAATTATTCAATTAACAGGAGTATTCAATTAACAGGGATGGCATCACTTTTCTATATTCTAGAGATAAACTTAGACTTAGAATATATTCTATTATATCTTGTTTGACAGTGCTCAATGAGCTCTTTCAAACAAGATATAATAGATTAAATGCCTATTGGATGAACTGATGCCAAATAGGTCTATAAACAAACGAAAACTGGGGAGAGTCGGTAATTTCTCGACAGGTTAGAAGATTTTTTATTATCTCACCGAAGGGAGCTCAACATATCACATGCCGTCTGTCATCCGTCGTCGTCGTGAACATTTTTCAAACGACTTCTCCTCTGAAACCACTGGTCCGATTTTCACAAAACTTCATGTGGATGTTCATTACTATATGGCAATTCATGTTTGTTCAGATGAAATGGCCACATCCCTTGGGGGCTCTGTATGGGGCATAACTCTGATAGCACCGTATGAATTATAGAAAAATTATTAAAAAATCTTCTTCTCCAGAACCAGTGGGCAGAATCTTTTGATACTTGGTATGCAGCATCTTGGTATGGGTCTGATTCAGGTTTGTTCAAATTGGCCCCCTGGATTCATATTTGGGCTCAGTATAGAAGCCCAAATTTGAACTTAGTGCATTTCAGGCAAATTTCTTAAAAAATCTTCTTCTCATGATCCAGCAGGCTGAATCTTTTGATATTTGGTATGCAACATTGTGGGGTGAATCTGATTCAAGTTTGTTCAAATCGGCCCCGTGGATTCACATTTGGGCTCAGTATAGAAGCCCGAATTCGAACTTAGTGCATTTCAGGCAAATTTCTTAAAAAATCTTCTCCAGATCCAGCAGGCAGAATCTTTTGATATTTGGTATGCAACATTGTGGGGTGGATCTGATTCAAGTTTGTTCAAATCGGCCCCCTGGATTCATATTTGGACTCAGTATAGAAGCCCGAATTCGAACTTAGTGCATTTCATGCAAATTTCTTAAAAAATCTTCTTCTCGTGATCCAGCAGGCAGAATCTTTTGATATTTGGTATGCAACATTGTGGGGTGGATCTGATTCAGGTTTGTTCAAATTGGCCCCCTGGATTCTTATTTGGGCTCACTATAAAAGCTTGAATTCGAACTTGGTGCATTTCAGGCAATTTTCTTGAAAAATCTTCTTCTCCAGATCCAGCAGGCAGAATCTTTTGATATTTGGTATGCAACAATGTGGGGTGGATCAGATTCAAGTTTGTTCAAATCGGCCCCCTGGATTCATATTTGGGCTCAATAGATGAGCCCAAATTTGAACTTGGTGCATTTCAGGCAAATTTCTTTAAAAATCTTCTTCTCAGGATCCAGCAGGCAGAATCTTTTGATATTGGGTATGCAGCATTCTTAGGGGGGTGAGATTCAAGTGTGCCCAGCCAAGTCCCTGGGTTCATATTTGGGCTCACTGTGGTAGCCCGAATTATAACTCAGTTCAAAATGAGGAATTTTCTTTAAAAAGTCTTCTTTTTCAGATCCAGCAGTCAGAATGTTTTGATATTTGGTATGCAGCATCCTTGGGGGGGGGGGGGGGGGGGGGGGGAGGGGGGGGGGAGATTCAAGTTTGTTCAAGCCATGTCCCTAGGTCCATATTTGGGCTCACTGTGGGAGCTTGAATTGTAACTTAGTTCGAAATGAGGAATTTTCTTAAAAAGTCTTCTTCTTCAGATCCAGCAGTCGGAATTTTTTTATATTTGGCATGCAGCATCCTTAGGAGGTGAGATTCAAGTTTGTTCAAGCCAAGTCCCTGGGTTCATATTTGGGCTCACTGTGGGAACCCGAATGATAACTTAGTTCAAAATGAGGAATTTTCTTTAAAAATCTTCTTCTTCAGATCCAGCAGATGAATGCTTTTGATATTTGGTAGGCAGCATCCTTGGGGGGGGGGGGGGGGGGGGGGGGGCGGGTGTAAGATTCAAGTTTGTTCAAGCCATGTCCCTAGTTCCATAAAATTTGTCTCTCATGACTTCATTCCTTTGTAGTGTTGATGAACCATGTCTAACTGAATGTGACCCCAAATACTTCTTTGAACCACTTTGGCCAGTGATCGATTAAGGCTCCTTGGGGGCCTCTTGTTCAATTAACAGGAGTTTACTCTTTAATCTATATTAAATTAACAGGTTAAATTTGTACTGGAGGTATGGTAAACGGTTTTGTGTTGAGAAATTATATTCAATTAACAGGGTTATTCAGTTAAGAGATATCCAATTAAGTGGGCTCCACTGTATTTGCAGTCTTACTGAGCTCATTGATCTCCTTAATTTTCTTACATTTCATCATCAAAAAGTTGGTATGAAACCTTGTTCTCAGCAGAAAAAAGGCCCTTATACGTGTTCTTAAAGATCGGTCTAAGGGCATTTCTTCTGAGCATAGATAACTCAAACTGTGCATTAGTTTGCAGTTGCAAGTTATCCACAGCCAGTTTTTTAATAAGATCAGTGTTAACTTTTTTTGGAACAAAGTTCCTCAGTAATTTTAAGTGAAGCTGAAACAGAGGACGATAAGATTTTTTGAATCCTCTGAAGATTACAATCTCGAGTTCTAAACTGAGAGTTTCTGATCTGACCCCAAATTTCTGGGTTAACACTAGGTGGAGCAGTAAGCATTGCATATTTTTACACAGTATACTAATGGCCCAGACATAGCTGGTGGGTAACTCTAAAATATCTAGGGCCAAACACAAATTTTGTCCCCCAATCCCCAAAATTTGCATGCAAAAACGAAAATTAGAAGTCCTAACTGGTCCTCCATCCATACATTTACCCTCTGCGCATGTGCAGACGTCAGGAAGTAATTGGAATTGGCGCCAACACCATTCTTTGTTTGGCCCTTGTCAGATAACAAACTGACTTTTGTGCTTTTTAAATCTCAATTAATAATGATGCCAGACGCAGATCAATGGTTAAATTGGTGGATCCAAGGACACAATTGGATGAAGGAAGGAAGAAAGAGTGGTTTGAAAACGTTCAAGGCTGTAATTTTATAATATTTATAAAAATGAGTTCATGTTCCCTAATTTCGGGACATGAGCCTGAGTCATCATTGTTGATAATGATTTTTCCACTGTTGATTAAGTATTCCTTCCCTAACCTCCCTTGACCCACCCCCCTGTTAAACTCCCAAGCTTTTTGGCTTGTTTTTTTTAATTTTTTATATAAAATTTCTTGGGAGTTTAACGTGTTAAACAGAAAGTTTTTTCTGTATTTCCCCAGGGTTACGTCCTCACCCTTAGGGTGTTTAGGCATTTTTAGTCATGCATCATACTTCCAATGTATCGTTTTTTCTTCTGATGAAGATCTTGCCTTACATCAGATAGTTCAAAAATCTGTTACTGACTTCGGGCCGTGTTGCCTGGGGCCTCGTTTCCATTTTTCAGTTTGACTTTGTTAGCTCCGCTGATTTGTCAGCAGAGCTTTTCTTATACTGATTCGTCCGTCGTCTGTTGTCCGTCTCCGTCCGTCCGTCCATCGTCAACATTTTATTTGTCCGAGCCATAATTTCTAAACCGCTGAATATTTTTCCACCAAACTTCATAACAATATGTATTATCAATAGACGGTGTGTCATCAATTATTCTGCGGTCTGTAAATCCACAGGGTCAAGGTCACAGGTCACAGGATCAAGAAAATCTTAAGATATTTTTGATATTTGTTTGTCCAAGCCATAATTTCTGAACCGCTGAATATTTTTCGGCTAAAGTTTGTAACAATATTAGTATTAGAAAACATGCCCATGCGATCAGTGGCCCTCAGCGGAGCTCTCTAGGCGTGACAGGCCTCTTGTTTTCATTAGCAACGTTTGTTATTTATGTGTAGGTTCCTATTTCTGATATGGTAGGTCTATTGTAAGATACATTTTACAGTCCCGTAGTGTGGCAATTAATTTTTGGGAGGAAAAAATTAATTTTGTTCACACTTGGGCTCATTTGGGATACATTTGGGCACTTCATTCCCTTTGGGAACTTGGGCTCTTGTCAAAATTTTTAAAAAAACTTTTTTGGAGTAAACTATTTTTCGATTTATATTTTGAATGTTTTTGTTATGTATCTTTTTATTTGTATTTAATGTGGAATTGGTGGGAGTACAATCGACTCAGTCTGCTTCATTATGTAAGCATATTGCTCTTTAAGCAAGGCAAGGAAGTCATTCCTCTTATTTTCTTGTAGGTTGCCTTGCTTGTAGTCGATGTACTTCTACTAATTCCTGCTCATATGTGTCGCATGGGATGACAAACATTGCTGATGGGTGTCACGATATGTTGTTAGTGTGGGACCACTGCCGGTCCTCTCGTAATGAGAGGCTGCCACGGTCCTCTCGCCCTAGGTCGCTCTAGTTTATTAGTTTATATTTACAGAGGAACAAGAACATGGTGATGTTTACGTGATGCCATCAGATAGTCTGCTTCCGTCATCGCATTAATTAGTCAATCAGAGCTAGCGGCAAAAGTGCTCATGAATATTAGACGGCAATAAACCACAGTGTGGTTTCAAATCCCTGTCTCCAGCTAGCTCGACCGGTAAAGAGGTACACCACCTGAGGGTACCGTGACTCCGGTTGTGTCCGTTGCGGTCTAGGAGAATGGAAAGGGTAGAGCGAGCACTATAATATAATATCAATATCAGGCTCACCCTGCAACCACGGAAAGGAAGAAGCCGGCAAGTTCAGCAATAAGCTCGGTGAGGTCTGAAGGACTGCAAACAAGAAAGGGCCACCCGCCCCCTCTCTTTTATTATAAGATCTGGGGCCAGATGTTATGGATCGGAACTTGCGTCAGTCGGATCATACGTTTCAGAAAGCAGGACGTTAAAGTGTGGTGTTCCTCAGGGCTCAGTTCTTGGACCACTCTTGTTTACTCTGTACACTTCTTCTCTCGGTCACCTTCTTAAAAAGCATGGCATATCATATCATCTGTATGTAGATGGCACCCAACTGTACATCACATTCAACCCTTCTGTTCCAAGTGACTCCTTCACCGCAGTCAAACACATGGAAACTTGCATAAATCTTGTGCGGGAATGGATGATAGACTTTAAACTGAAAATGAATGACTCTAAAACTGAATTCTTAGTGATGACCCCCGTATGAAAAGTGAATCGGCTAGGAATATTGGACTGATTATGGACTCAAATTTAAAACTAGACATCCATATCAACAAAATATGTCAAAAATGCTACTGGCAGCTTCGTAATGTTGGAAGACTGCGACCTTATCTTAACCAGTCAGCACTTGAAAAACTTGTGCACTCCTTCATCACCTCACAATTAGACTATTGTAATTCAGTGTTAGTGGGGCTGTCCCAATGCCTGATTCAGAAGCTTCAAAAAAGTTCAGAATACTGCTGCTAGGATAATTACTGGTACCAAATGCTCTGAACACATAACACCTGTTTTAAGACAATTACATTGGCTTCCAGTTAAACAGAGGATTGATTTCAAAATATTGATCTTAGTATTCAAACGTATCCACAAACTGGCTCCAGTTTAACTGCAGGAGCTCCTCACTGTATATAAACCAACGTGCAGTCTCCGATCTTAAAACCAAATTCAACTAGTTGTGTCTCCATTCAATTTACAGCCGGGGTCGGCTATAATTACGGCTTCTTCAATGTCTACCAAGCACACACAACTGCACCTTGGCTACGTGACCTCTGATATCCAACCTGCATCGCCGAGAAAGTCACTCTTCATCAGTAAAGTCACACCATACAGTAGACAAGGAGACGAGGCCTCATTTATAGGGACATCCGCAGAAAAGAGTCATCTCGGACACACTGTCCCAGGAGCAGCCGACGGCCATGCAACAGAAGACCGCTGCTCCTTAGGCCTCTGTAACGGACTTGCTGTCGCAGATTGCGCAGCTCATTGCATCATCCCAGCAAATGCAGAAGCAGACGACGGCAGTCTCAGAACTTGAGCTGTTGGAAGGTGCTGGGTCGGTCCAGTCATCTGCGCATTCAGATGCTGATGACCGTGAGTATAATCTGATTAAGTTGGAGGATGAAAGGGATTTTGAGAATTACCCTTCCCTTTCGGAACAACAGGGTGGTGATAGCACTTGTGCATCTATTCTTCCTTGAGTTTGTTCCTGAGAATCAGAATGCTGTGACAGCTTGAAAGCAGCACTATTCAATAGCTTAGACGAGGCCTCATATATCGGGACATCTGGAGAAAGTGCTGTCTCATACACACTGTCCCGGGAGCAGCCGGCGGCCAGAAGACAGCTGATCCTTAGGCCTCCATTACAGTTTTGCTGACGCAGATGCGCAGCTCCTCGCAGCATCCCAGCAGGTGCAGTAGCAATCGACGGCAGTCTCAAAATCTGAGCTGTCGCTTGGTGCTGGGTCGTTCCAGTTATCTGCACGTTCAGATGCCGTTGACCGTGATTTCAACTGATTCAGATGAATAATGAAGGGATATGGAGGGGAATTACCCTCCACATTCGGAACAATACAGGGTTGAGAGGATTTATTCCATCAACACTACCCTGAATGTGTTCCAACGAATCAGAATGTTGTGTCTATTTACAAGAAACCGCTAGCATTGTTGCACGCTAAATTATCCGGAAAAAGAGAAGGAATGTCTTTTCCGGTTAAGTATAGACAGGTGTCGCAGGCTTTTGGCCTTTTAGACGACTCCACAATCAACTTTCCAGTGGAAAGAAATAAGGCAGTTTCTTGTCATCTTCTGTAGTTCCGCTGGTCGGAAAACAGTGAAGATGTATTGAGAGTTCCTCTGCGTTTGAATGAGTAGGCTAAGGACCTAGCTATGGCCTTACCTTCGTCATTCATTATTCGCTTGGTCACAATTGAGACAACATTTATTCATTCAGAGCGAATTTAAATTTACTGTATTACGCAGATCACCTTTAAGAACTGTGACATCATGTCTCTATGGAAAGGAATTGGAGGACATTTGTACCTCATTTAGAGTCCTTTCCAGGGCTATATATTTATCCCGCATGCTAATTCGGAGTTAAATAGACGTGACAGAGCCCTTGCATCGTCACCCTTAATAGATGACAAGGTGAAAAACTCTCTTAGAGTTGCTCCGGTTTCCGGACACCAAGTTTTTGACGATAAGCTTTCATTGGTTTATGAACAAGCTACAATAAAAGCATCAATACTCTGCTCCTTATGTCGACGTATATTCGACACTCATTAGCAGAAAGGGGCAAGGGAGGACGTCCTAGACAGAAGGTCGCCTATAAGGACTCCTCGTGAGGGTATAGTTTACTCTCCCATATTTGTCCCCCGACCCTTCGGGGGACTATTGTAATCAGCAGCGTCCGTCCGTCCGTCCATCCGTCCGTCCGTCTGTCACACCCTTGTCCGGATGATAACTTTAGTTTGGATGATTTTACTGAAACTAAATTTGGTATGTGTCTTACTTGGGTGGAAATGCAGGTCAAGTTCGAAAATGGGCATGCTCCACTGATTTCTACTGGATTTATTCCCCTTTTTCGACTTAAAAAATACAGTTTTTGTGTTGTCCGGATGATAACTTTAGTTAGGATCATTTGATTGAAACGAAATTTAGTATGCCGCTTATTTGGGTGGAAATGCAGGTCAAGTTCGAAAATGGGCACGCTCCACTGATTTTTACTGGATTTATTCCCCTTTTTCGACTTAGAAAATACGGTTTTTGTGTTGTCCGGATGATAACTTTACTTTGGATCATTTGATTGAAACGAAACTAAGTATGTGGTTTAATTGGTTGGAAATACAGGTCAAGTTAAAAAATGGCCATGCTCTGTGAACAAATTGCATCCTAACAGCTCCCTTGAATTTGCCATCTTGGTCGGGGGACTGGGGGCGTTGCCCTTGTTACTCTAGGGATCGTCATATAGCGACTCGAATACGGGGCTTACGTCTGATCGAGACTTCCGGTCAGACACCCCTAAACTGCTGGGTCGAGGCTCTTCGCGAATGAGACGCAGTTCCTCCGTCCGTAGACCTCGCAAGTGCTACAGGTGTGAGTTAGGACCACTGTTGTTTTGTGATTGACGGATGGTTATCAAGATGAGCATCAATCTGGATAACTGTTACAGAGACTAGTAGTTCAGAAGTGTGGTTTCGGAAGGCCTGTGGCTATCTTTCCGAGAGAACCACAACTAAATTAATGTCTGATGCACAATGCTTCCGTCTAAACCTTGCATAAGAGTCTCTCCAAACGAAGGTAAATGTTCTCTTGACAATGATGTTAATAGAGGTCGTTGAGAATCAAGATTCTCTGGAATTCTATAGCCACCTGTTAATCGTACCGAAGCCTAAAAGCTTGTTCCGACGGATAATAGACTGGAGCTTGTTAACAAGTTTATCAAAGCTCTAAAAGTTTATTTATGGTTATCATTTAGTCGGTTAAAATGAGTGTTCGAGTGATTGACTATGCTATAAGCATAGATCTAAGGATAGCTCTGGTCTGGAGATAACGCCCTGGGCTGTCACTCGAATATTAACTTGGTAATGTCTCATAACAATCTGTTTTGTCTGCCATTATCCAGAACAAATTAGTTTTATGCGACTGATGGAGATGTGCTGAGCGGCTACGCATCTTGTTAAGATGGGTCGCTTATGCACAGGGCCCCTCCAGTTATTCTCACACAGAACTGGAGTGTGACAACGCATTCGCTCAGGACCAGTATTGTTTTAACGGATATAGTAAACAAAAAGGTCCATATTGAGGCAGATTTTCAGTGGTTAACTCATTAGTTTCCGCTGCAATTGCCAGATACGACTTTCGCGATTATGACGGGTATGAGTCAATAGTTTGGGTCACAGCCCTGAATCCTACAGACTATAATTGCAGGGGTCCGAGACCCTTGGTTCCTGTAGAAACACATGCTCATCAAAAATGATGTCAATATTGTTAGCACTATATCAATGCGTTCACGCTTGTTCAGAGTTTGTTGAACAACTCAATAGTGGTAGCGTACATCAGGAACCAGGGTGGCACCTATTAACTTTTGTTATAACACCAAATGGAGAATCATTTTCATGTCTCTCTATCCGTCATATACCAGGTCATCTGAACATACTAGCAGACTCGCTCCTCGGAAAGGTCGCCTGTTTCATACGTATGGACACTCAACATGCGTTTATTATACTCCACGCAACGAAGTTGCAGGGGTATAATGTTTTTGACTGGTCCATCCGTCAGTCCATCAGTCTGTCAGTCCGTCAGTCAGTCGTACTTGTTTTCCAGACTTTTTTTTCTACACGCTTCCAGATATTGAGCTAATTTTTGGTATGTGAGTCTAACATGGTGGCCTACAGATCAAGTTTGCATTTTGTTCCGCTCCACTAATTTCTATCAAAATTACGGTCCTTGGACTCTGAAAAGTTCATCAAAATTGCAGTTTTCCGGGCTTTTTCTCTATATGCTTCCAGATATTGAGCTGATTTTTGGTATGTTTGTCTAACATGGTGGCCTACAGATCAAGTTTGCATTTTGTTCTGCTCCACTGATTTTTACCAAAATTACGGCCCTTCGACTTTGAAAAGTTCATCAAAATTACAGTTTTCCGGACTTTTTTTCTACACGCTTTCAGATATTATCGAGTTTTCCGGACTTTTTTTCTACGTGCTTCCAGATATTGAGCTGATTTTTGGTATGTTAGTCTGACACGGTGGCCTACAGATCACTTTTTGTGTATAAATACTTATTTGGGATAGCAATTCTAAATCTGACACCTTTTTTATAAACAAGCGTACACTAAAGTAATTTTATCAGCAAAGACCTAGTGTGACCTTACATTATTTACAATGTGTGTTGGAAAGATCAAATTGGATTTAAAAAGGTTGGTATCATTAAATCTTAACATGGCTCCACATTTCAATTAAAATTAATTCTGCTTGAATTCTTTCAATACCGTTGAAACTACAGAACACTGTTTTCTGCCGTATTCCTAGAATCTATGTTTATTTTTAAAAAATGATTAGAGCTTGAAATATCAGGGCACGTGGGGTATGTGAGTGTGCTTACTAAGGTTCTATATTTTGTACAGTGTTGCTACCAGTGGGATCACCCCTTGATTCTTTTGTTTGCGACGCACCAGAACAATTGTTACCGTCATTTGTGTCACCATGCCCCGATTATTGAGCGCAGGCAGAAGACTCTGCAAATTCATGGGGAGGAATAATAGGATATGCCTATCCTCCTATTCATTTGATTCAGTAGCTTATGTTTTAGTTTAAACAATGAATCCTACTGGTAGCGCCTCTGTTGTCACAAGAATCTTGGATCAGTATTCTCAAGTGTCGGTTAAGTGATGCTCCCCTGAAGCTTTCTCCCAGAGAGGGTCTTCTTTCAGGGGATGTTTTATTCTTCACGTTCCTCTCTGTCCATAGTGGCATATGGAGTCGGTTAGACATGAGGGAACCATTTCGGTTCGTATATTTTTTATCTTAACTGACACAGGTACAATTAAATAATACGGGTGAGGGGATTTCGTTATGACTTCGAATCCCCCCTCGTTCCCCCCCCCCCCCCCCCCCCACCGTGCGAGAACCAATGCAGTTCCTATAGTTTTCTGTTAACTGACACAAGTACGATTGAATAATGTGGTTGAGGAGATTTCGTTATGACTTCCAATTCATGTTCGGTACCGCTCTTATTGTTTCCAGAGCTCTCCCCCTTTTTAGCTCACCTGAGCGAAGCTCAAGGGGAGCTTTACTAATCACTTTCTGTCCGTCGTCCGGCGTCCGGCGTCGTCCGTCCGGCGTTAACTTTACATTATCGACTTCTCCTCCTAAACCACTAGCCCAATTTTATTCAAATGTTGGCTAAATGTTTATTACCTAATGCCAATTCAGATTTGTTCAAATGAAGTTGCCCCTCCTCCTGGGTGGTGCCACGCCCCCAAGGGGCACCAAAATCTTTGTAAATCTTCTTCTCATGAACCAGCAGTAGCAGAGACTTGATATTTGGTGTGCAGCTTCCTTTTGAGGTGTAGACTCAGATTTGTTCAAGAGAAGTTTGTGGGGCTATACTTGGCGTCGTTATGAGAGGGGCAAAATTTTTTGCCCCGCCCAAAATTTCTATTTTCCAAACCGAGAGGCTGATTTGAACCAAATTTTATGTGAGGGCTTATTAGGTCATGAGTACTTGATTTATGCAAAAAAAAATTTTCCTGCAGCCCCGTGGGAACCGCAGGAGCTAAAAATAGAAAAAAATTAAAACGCCCATATCTCCAAAACTGCACGGCACTGAGAATTTTTATTTGGTGTGCAGCTTCCTTAGGACCAACAGAAAGGATTGGTAAAAAAAAATTGCCATCGGTTTTATCATAGGGTACAGTTTCGGGACTTTGAAAAAGTGCTGAGTCAGCACTTTTTAACACTGTAGGCAATGGGAAAAACATTAAAAAATCTTCTTCTCCAGATCCAGCAGGCAGAATCTTTTGATATTTGGTATGTAACATTGTAGGGTGGATCTGATTCAAGTTTGTTCAAATCGGCCCCCTGGGTTCATATTTGGGCTCAGTATAGGAGCCCGATTTCGAACTTAGTGCATTTCAGGCAAATTTCTTAAAAAATCTTCTTCTCCAGATCCAGCAGGCAGAATCTTTTGATATTTGGTATGCAACATTGTGGGGTGGATCTGATTCAAGTTTGTTCAAATCGGTCCCCTGGGTTTATATTTGGGCTCAGTATAGGAGCCCAAATTTGAACTTACTGCATTTCAGGCAAATTTCTTTGAAAATCTTCTTCTCCAGATCCAGCAGGCAGAATCTTTTGATATTTGGTATGCAACATTGTAGGGTGGATATGATTCAAGTTTGTTCAAATCGGCTCCCCAGATTCATATTTGGGCTCACTATAGGAGCTCGAATTCGAATTTAGTGCATTTCAGGCAAATTTCTTCAAAAATCTTCTTCTCCAGATCCAGCAGGCAGAATCTTTTGATATTTGGTATGCAACGTTGCGGGGTAGATCTGATTCAAGTTTGTTCAAATCGGCCCCCCTGGATTCATATTTGGGCTTACTATAGAAGCCCGAATTCGAACTTAGTGCATTTCATGCAAATTTCTTAACAAATCTTCTTCTCCAGATCCAGCAGGCAGAAAATTTTCATATTTGGTAAGCAACATTGTGGGGTGGATCTGATTCAAGTTTGTTCAGTATAGGAGCCCAAATTTGAACTTACTGCATTTCAGGCAAATTTCTTTGAAAATCTTCTTCTCCAGATCCAGCAGGCAGAATCTTTTGATATTTGGCATGCAACATTGTAGGGTGGATCTGATTCAAGTTTGTTCAAATCGGTTCCCTAGATTCATATTTGGGCTCACTATAGGAGCTTGAATTCGAACTTAGTGCATTTCAGGCAAATTTCTTCAAAAATCTTCTTCTCCAGATCCAGCAGGCAGAATCTTTTGATATTTGGTATGCAACGTTGCGGGGTAGATCTGATTCAAGTTTGTTCAAATCGGACCCCTGGATTCATATGTGGGCTCACTATAGAAGCTGAAATTCGAACTTAGTGCATTTCAGGCAAATTTATTAAAAAATCTTCTTCTCCAGATCCAGCAGGCAGAATCTTTTGATATTTGGTATGCAACGTTGCGGGGTAGATCTGATTCAAGTTTGTTCAAATCGGCCCCCTGGATTCATATTTGGGCTTACTATAGAAGCCTGAATTCGAACTTAGTGCATTTCAGGCAAATTTCTTAAAAAATCTTCTTCTCCAGATCCAGCAGGCAGAATCTTGTGATATTTGGTATGCAACATTGTGGGGTGGATCTGATTCAAGTTTGTTCAAATCGGATCCCTGGGTTAATATTTGGGCTCAGTATAGGAGCCCGATTTCGAACTTGGTGCATTTCAGGCAAATTTCTTAAAAAATCTTCTTCTCCAGATCCAGCAGGCAGAATCTTTTGATATTTGGTATGCAACATTGTAGTGTGGATCTGATTCAAGTTTGTTCAAATCGGCCCCCTGGGTTCATATTTGGGCTCAGTATAGGAGCCCGATTTCGAACTTAGTGCATTTAGGCAAATTTCTTGAAAAATCTTCTTCTCCAGATCCAGCAGGCAGAATCTTTTGATATTTGGTATGCAACATTGTGGGGTGGATCTGATTCAAGTTTGTTCAAATCGGCTTCCTAGATTCATATTTGGGCTCACTGTAGAAGCTCGAATTTGAACTTAGTGCATCTTAGTGCATTTCATGCAAATTTCTTAAAAAATCTTCTTCTCCAGATCCAGCAGGCAGAATCTTTTCATATTTGGTAAGCAACATTGTGGAGTGGATCTGATTCAAGTTTGTTCAAATCGGCCCCCTGGGTTTATATTTGGGCTCAGTATAGGAGCCCAAATTTGAACTTAGTGCATTTCAAGCAAATTTATTAAAAAATCTTCTTCTCCAGATCCAGCAGGCACAATCTTTTGATATTTGGTATGCAACATTGTGGGATGGATCTGATTCAAGTTTGTTCAAATCGGCTTCCTACATTCATATTTGGGCTCACTATAGAAGCTCGAATTCGAACTTAGTGCATTTCAGGCAAATTTCTTCAAAAATCTTCTTCTCCAGATCCAGCAGGCAGAATCTTTTGATATTTGGTATGCAACATTGTGGGATGGATCTGATGCAAATTTGTTCAAATCGGCTCCCTAGATTCATATTTGGGCTTACTATAGAATCTCGAATTCGAACTTAGTGCATTTCAGGCAAATTTCTTAAAAAATCATCTTCTCCAGATCCAGCAGGCAGAATCTTTTGATATTTGGTATGCAACATTGCGGGGTGGATCTGATTCAAGTTTGTTCAAATCGGCCCCCCTGGATTCATATTTGGGCTTAATATAGAAGCCCGAATTCGCACTTAGTGCATTTCGGGCAAATTTCTTAAAAAATCTTCTTCTCCAGATCCAGCAGGCAGAATCTTTTGATATTTGGTATGCAACATTGTGGGGTGGATCTGATTCAGGTTTGTTCAAATCGGCTTCCTAGTTTCATATTTGGGCTCACTATAGAAGCTCGAATTCGAACTTAGTGCATTTCAGGCAAATTTCTTAAAAAATCTTCTTCTCCAGATCCAGCTTCAGAATCTTTTCATATTTGGTAAGCAACATTGTGGGGTTGATCTGATTCAAGTTTGTTCAAATCGGCCCCCTGGGTTTATATTTGGGCTCCGTATAGGAGCCCAAATTTTAACTTAGTGCATTTCAGGCATATTTCTTAAAAAATCTTCTTCTCCAGATCCAGCAGGCAGAATCTTTTGATATTTGGTATGCAACATTGTGGGGTGGATCTGATTGTGATTCATGAACGTATTTATTTGTAAAGTTGATAGAATCTTAGACAAAATTTGCAGAAAAGATCTACTATAGAAGGGGTGGTATCCAGGGTGAACCGTTTACCCAAATCTAGCAGTACTAATGCATTATTCACACAAATCTCCATTCAAATTTTATGACCCCTCATTGGAACACACGCATTCAGCTCATTCCAACAAGGGTCATATGCCATGTTTTCGAGACAAAAGAATAAAAATTTTAGTTATTCATGAAATTTTTAGGCAACTGTTGTCTCTTATTCACATTGCTTCATGAAATTTCCGTACTTTTAGAAGTTACCTCAGTAATCAAGGGTTAATTCCCCTTAATTAAATGTCGCCTCTAAAAAGCAACCACTTTGCATATCTTACCTTTTTACCAGCATAACTGCCAAAACTTGTCAGCATTCTTCGCAAAAATCGCTATTCAAATTTTAATTTTTGTCTCTTAAACATACATGTACTTATCGCTTGTAAATACCCCATTGGAATGAGCTTTTTGAGCTCATTCCAATGAGAGGTCGCACACCATGCTTTTTGAGTCAAAAAAGCAATTTTTTAGTTATTCCAGAATTTCGTACGTAAAACACAGCTTTATGACTTCACATTAAAATGAGCTCTCTAAGCTTGTTCCAATCAACATTCACGCACTATGTCTTTCACACAAAAAATAAAATTTTCCATTTATTCAGGAATTTTGTTTGCAAGAACACTCTTAACCCCCCCCCTCCCCCCCCCCCCCCACACACACACACACACACACAAACACAGACACACACATCTAAAAGTTCGTCAGCAAAAAAACAGTTACTTCAATTTTTAAATGCATTATAGGAACAACTTGCCTAATCAAATTTAAATACTTTTGCAACATTCTGTATCTAGAACAAACCATTTACCATATCTTTACGCAAAATTCTCCAGCATCATTCACAAAAAAACACCATTATTTATATATTCACATTTCTGTCTCAAAAATATACCTGATCTTCCCATACCCCTATTGGAATAAGCTGTTTGAGCTTGTTTCAATGATGATAAAAAAAACTAATATTTTGGAAAATTTGTGAAAATTTTTGTTTTCTTGCATGCAAATATATACATGTAGCACATGGAAGATATCCACAGTTGGGGAGAGATGTCCAAGGCTATCTCTTCACATTCCTTGTTTGTGCTTCATGCTAAACCAGTTTGTCTGCAGAGATAAATTTGCTTTATTAAAAATCATTGGAGATTGGCCACACACCAATGATTTTAAATAAAACTAATTTTAGGTAACAAATGTTGAACTTCAAACAAAATCTATCACTCAACCAGTTAATGTTGATGAAGCATGACATGGTGAAGGTGACCTAAAATACTTCTTAGAGTCACTTTGTCAGGTGAGCGATTAAGGCCACGTGGGGCCTCTTGTTTATTTTGAAGGTTCTTCAAAAAAAGGAGGGGGCGGGTTTACCCATAATCTGGCTTAAAATGTATGTATCTTTGAAGGATGCTGTTTTTATCCATATTTATATCCTGCATAGAGCTGAAATGTTATTGTAAGGCATATGTTTACCCGAGATTTTCTCTCATTCTCAGATACGCCATCCTAATTTTTGGGGCTTAGTCTGGGCTATCCTTGGAAAATTAGGAACTTGTCTTCATACTTACATTGAGGAATTACTTCATTGGGCTCCTTGTTTAGAATATGTCTCCTCTATTACTGTATAGAGAGACATACAGGTAATTCCTAACTGTTCTACATGTAAGTTCCTTCACTATGGATTGCAGGATTGGAATTATTTCAAAAGTCTTAAGCCCTCCACCTTTTTACGATTCAGCTATTGTCTGGGCCATTGGTATACTGTGTAAAAATATGATAAATTTATATCAATTTGTATATTTTTATACTTACTAATGGCCCAGATGGGAAGGGCCCTCCCATGAGTGGGCACTCATACCTCCCCGCTGAATTATTATGTAATACTCTCTTTTACAAAGAATGGTGTTGGCGCCAATTCCGGTCACTTCCTGACGTCTGCGCATACGCAGAGGGTAAATGTATGGAGGACCAGTTAGGACTTCTAATTTTCGGTTTTGCATGCAAATTTGGGGGATTAGGGGGGCAAAATTTGTGTTTGGCCCTAGATAATTTAGAGTTAACTGGGCCATTGGTAAGTATAAAAATATACAAATTGGTATAAATTTATCATTTTCTGGAATAGGATACCTATCCAGTAATTTCTCAATTTTGTCCTTCTCACCCAAATTAGTGGCATTTCTATTTACATATTGAGCCATATTCTCATTAATTTTTGGCCCTGTTTTGACAGAACTGTATTCCACAGTTATCTCAGGAAGGTCAAAATCTGATCCTTCACTGTGAGTAGGTGAGGTTTGGGAACAGCCAAAGAGGTCATTCATCTCCTGGATGCCATCAGCACCCTCTGGGTTAGCCTTAGTGAATTGTATAGTATCCAAATCTGCATAATCATGAGAATAATATTGTTATCAAAGTCAAAATTATTATTATTGATATCTACTTCTGGTGCATCCTCGTCAAGGGTCTCACCTAACATGTGTTTTGTAACTGTATGAGATGCACTGTTGTGTGAAGCACTATTATGCCGGTAGGACTTGGTCGAGGAGGCATTATTTTTGGAATGTATTTTTTGAAGCACCGGTAGCTTTCCGCAACCAGACTTATTATACTCGACCTTGTCAAGTCTGTTATTTAATTCTGATATAGATGACAGTATTTCGAGAAGGACTGCGAGAGTGTCTGAAATGGATATTGCGACTGTATTGCGTTTATTACCTGAATCAGAACTTAGAGTTTTACATTTCTTTGCATGTATGTCTTCCGCGATCGGTTCAGTTTTGTCATCCGAAAAGGAAACAGCTGAATTATTTCCCTTTTGTTTACGCTTCCATTTCGCCTTTTTATCAGGAATGTCTGGAATATAAATGGTAGAAAGTGGCTTAGCCGCGACAGATGCCCTCTCCCGTAAGTTTTTCCTACCAGATTTAACTGCCTCCTGATCAGTTGTATATCCCCTTAAACTACTCTCCTCCGAATCGAAGACAAAAAGACTAATAGCTTCGTCATCCAGTCCATGAGCTTCGCTTTCATAGTGAATGATATCTGCGTTCAAATTCAGTGGATCATCAGAAACACCACAGGTTAGGGAATGTTTCTTAGACATTATATTTGAGTACTAAAAAGTGAGTGAAAAAATGATGTGATGTGGCATGCAACTCTGCAACAAAAGATGGGCCATTCCTTGGGACACTGACTTTTATACCCTGCAATCAGTCAAGCATGAAATCTCCTGATTTAATCACTCTGTGCTTCAAATAGAGATCAGGCATGTAATTAGGACAACATAATGCTACAGTAATCCAGTAGACTGAGTTTTATGTGGGAAAGAATTTGTGGTTTTAGGCCTCACAATCTACAGAATAGCATGGGTGGTTGTGTATAATTTGTCCCTTGAGATCAAGAAGGCTAAAGCATTGCAAAGCCTTGTTACATTCAAGGGACAAATTTATCAATTTTATTATTTTTGGTAAAATATTAGACTTAAACCATTTAATTTTTACTTCGTTATGTTTGCAGTTGTTATAAAAAGAGAGTATGTGGCAGCCAAAAGGACCATGCGGGAAGGCCTGAGAAACAGATTTTTTTAATTTTTTTAGGCTTAAAATAAGCAAAAGATTCTTACATTACAGGTAGAAATGATGGTACAGGATACTCTGAAAAACAGTTACTTTGGAAAGACAGTTGTTCGAATTCAGGTCACTTATGATGACACCAATAAGAATGCACCCAAATTTTCTCAAAGTAAGGCATCAGTTAACAAAAAAAATCTTGACTGCATTTCAGAGTTTATTCGTAAAAATTGTAATAAGACTAATCTGTTTCGTCTCGATGTTAGTTTCATATTAGATATTCGGTAATGGTTGGTACAATCATTCACTCATAAAATATGAAGACAGAATTCCTGTAAACCAGAAATGTAAAGTTTTATACATCTATCTTTTTCAGTTAGTTCTTTACATGAAAATGTTTTGAGAAACAACTTTCTACAAAATAGGGAAAAGAATGTGTTTGTAAACTTGAAAGTTTGCTATAACTCCATTATGTTAAGAAGGAACTGACTTTTCACTCAAAATACCATGTAAAGTATTTCATTTTCATCTCATTTTAGTCATTTCTGTTACCTTTGTCCTTGGTAAAACAATAATACTGTACAACAGAATATGTGCAGTACATATATTTTTCATAAGAATTGAAACAATAAGAGGTTATTACTTGTTTTATTGTTTTATTTTATATCAGCCTGGATATCAGCCCAGGGCAATGGTATCAGGCTGAGGTGGAAGGTCAAAAGCAGTTAATATTACCAAGTTAAGCCTGGAAATAAAGAGCCTATGTTGAAACCTGTTAGCAGGTTATGCTATATAACATGGTGGTAACCTATTGAAAAAAATGTGTGGTGTAATGCTTTCCACTTTCTCTGCTTTTACTACACAAATCGCAAATCATGCTGTTTTCAGCCTGACAGAATTTTCTCCAAAATAAATAGCAACAAACATGCGAGATCACGCATTAATTGTTGCTATTTAGTTTGCTCTGTTAAGGTGTGAATGGCATGCCACTCTAGTACTCTAGTCATATGTGGATGCAGTGTGCAACCATAGAGTTTGTTCTGAGGGATTGTCATACCTGACAGGTAAAACTTGGGGGATTAAGCGGTGAATTCATGCTGTGTTGTTTTATTGTAACCTGTACTGCATTCACATATTTTACAATTTACGTAACCCTACGCAACCTTAATGATTGTTCGTGTTTTATTTCCAGGCCTGCAAGTGCAAGTATCAAGGCTGATATAAAATCAAACAAGTAATAAACTTTTTGCTCATTAGATGATTAAATTTCAAAGCCACACAAGTGCCATTCAAAAATGCAAACTGAAGGTTTTTATGCACCAAAGGTGCACAGGAACTGTTTGGTGTAAGAAAACCCCTTATGATCCCTTTAGCAATACACTGGTAATAAGTGCCATTCAAGTGGAGTCCAGGTCAAGATATTATTTACAATTGACCGACAAGCCTCTCTGCAGTTACTTATTCAGAAAAGCAAGGTCAAATAAACTTTCAATTTTGTCAGATTATGTTTGGCTATACTCTTCCTTATTCATGTTGCTTTATATATTCACGCATTTTATTCTTCCAACACCAGAAAAAATACAAAATTGGCAGTCTTTCCTGTTTGGAGCTGTCACATTTCCATACAATCAGTTACGGATAAATAGGAACACCAGTTGTGCATGCTGATTTGCAATATTTTGTGCATCGAAGCATTCGGTAGACTCTCATTAATTGACTTGCCTACATTTTACTATAAGAAAGAAAACATTATTAGATGTAATATTGTGTGAATATTAGTTTAATACCAAGTATTTGTTTAAACTTACTGCTTCAAAATAAAAAGAAAGCATAGAATTAAGATTAAACAGTTTTGTTAGCAAGGTGAATGTGCATGCACTGTTGGCAGTGCCTGGTGAATGGCAAAAGTAGAAACATGCTAGATAATTGTCTGGGTAACTTACATCAGCCGAGTTCCAACATGGCTGAATTATGTATCAAGGCAAGCAGATATCGTAAGACTCCAGGCAAAATCTGGATATCTAATTAATAATCGTATTGTAACGTTTATCACAGCTTACAGCCTGAATTTTGTCAAAGCAGGAACCTGATAAAAAATATTAGGTTATTATCACCATCTGGGTTTCCAAAATGGTGTATTGATTTCGAGACCTTGTCTCTGGGCATATATTGGCGAGTCTGTTATGACAAGGTTGATACATGTCCCAGAGGTGTAGTTGAGACACCATCTCGGAACCCAATGATGGTAATAACCAATTTATCTTACAATATTCCTGCCTTTCATGACTTGTTCACACAGTGAAGGGATTGAGTACACTTTTAATGGCATCTATTTTGACAATCATTCAGCATCTATGGATTAAGTTTTTATAAATGAAGATCATGACATCATGGTATCGCATTCTTGTGCTTTGCATGATATAATCCCCATACATTCTTCTATTTTTACTTGAACCATCAGGCCAACATAAAAATATCATCATGGCAAGAAATGATTTAGTCTAATTTATTTAAGTGAGCTGGTGATTTATTTATCCTTGAATTACTGTTGTCAGTGTCATTGGCCTCTAACGTATAATAATTTGATGCCAATTGAATGCAAGTTCAAACACGTGTGGTTTATATCCTCAATACCGATTTGTATTTTGTCTAGATGTTTTTACTTTCAATTGGGGAAGTTTGTTTTTATTGAAAGATAAAAAGTCTGCACTTTAAATCAGTACATCCTATGACAATTACACTTACATGTACTCCGATTGGTAACGTAATGCGATTACAGAAGTTTGTTTTTATTGAAAGATAAAAAGTCTACACTTTAAATCAGTACATCCCATGACAATTACACTTACATGTACTCTGATTGGTAACGTAATGCGATTACAGAAGCATTGTTCCCCCAATCCTACAACAGTGTCTCCATGAGCAATGATTTTCATTGATAGTGAAGTGCACATTTTCGATGTTTGCAAAATATAATGTTAAATCTTTCCAAACATAACATAAGAGCTAAAAGGCAGATAATTTCACAAACTATCTTTGCTGGTTAGTTCTGTTTAGAAAGAAAAAATTTGCTGTGTTCCAAACATATAAAAATGCAAATGCTCAACAGTATTACTGACAGACTTGAATAGAAATGTAAAAATCCACAATTGTGAATTGTTTTCTCCTTGTACCTTGTTTTCTTCTTATCGTCTTCTGTATGGTGAAACCATGTTAATTGTATAACCACTTTGCTAGTGAAAATTATTCAGATAAGGTATTTAGTTAACAGGAATTTGGCCTTGTCCTGTATTCCTGTAATGAACTGAGTATTTAGTGAAACACTTGTAATTGAATATTTTCCTTGCCAGTAGAAATTACTCATCAATTAACAGGAATTTTGTCACGTTCATGTATTCTAGAGATAAACTGAGCATTTATTCTATTATATCTTGTTTGGCAGAGCCCACAGAGCTCTGTCTAACAAGATATAATAGACCAAGTGCTTGTATTTGATGCACTGAAGCCAGATAGATCTATCCGTAAACATATGGAATTCAGTGGTGGTCTGAGTAAGTCTTCGATAGATTACAAGATTTTTTTTTATTCAGTTAACAGGAGTTTACTATATAACTTACATACAATGAATGGGTCAGATTTGTAGTGAAGATATGGGTAATAGTTTAGCATTTGAAAATTATATTTCAATTACCAAGGTTGTTCAGTTAAGAGCTATATCCAGTTAACCTCTTATCCAATACACATGCTTTCAAAATTTTTTATTTATTTTAAATATTTTCTCAGATTTAAAAAGAAAATTCAACAAAACCATATCATGTGATCCCCTCATTGGAATGAGCTTGATGAGCTCATTTCAATGAGGAGTCACATGATATAGTTTTGTTAAAATTTAAAAAAAAAAATTTTCAACTGCTCAGTTTGTACATTACACACACAAATGCAGACATTTCATTTGCTAATGAGTTCAGTGCATTCCAGTGTATCTCATAACGCAGCTACAGTTCAAGGATCTCTGTAATACAAGAAAACGGAGAGTAAAGAGAGCACAGTGGCTCAGTGGTTACAGCATTGGACTTCAAACTGAAAGGCTCATGATTCGAACCCCACCACGGGTAACTACATTGTGTCCTTGGGCAAGGCAATTAACCTCCATTGCCCATGTGAGGGCAGGGTGGCACTCTGTTCTAAGATGTACTGCATGTTGATGGTGCACATGACTTGTCTTCAACCAATGCTAACCCTGCTGTTGCAGAGTTTGTATGATGAGGAGTCTTGACAGCTTCTCCCCACTTCTCTCTGAGTAGACACCCCCCCCCCCCCCCCCCCAAAAAAAAAAAAAAGAAAAAAAGAGAAAAAGAACAGATTAAATGCTTACAGTACTGTGATTACAAATTAAGTCTCTTTCTCCTTCAGATCATAATCTAGTCACAACACACCACAGGGTTGAGATTTTATAAATAAAATATAGCAAAATCTAAACTTGACAAAATACAAATCTGCATTGATTGCACAAGTGATCATTTAGTTCAGAAAGAGAACGTTTGTTTTTTTTACCTGCACTCAGTTGGCAATTATTACGCATATCCAGTCCACCATTTTTGATAACAGTAATTAGATGATAAATGCATCACCATCTCAATGACAAAAATTGGGCTAGATCATTTTTTCCCAAGATGATATTTTTATATAGGCTTAATATGCAGTAAGCATGAAAAATAAAACAAAGAAACACAAAACTGAAACACTACTATAAACTTCAGTGGTTATGGTACAAGTTGATCAATAAATGCGGATTATGTCATGCACAGCAACGCAATACCATGACCTCAGGATCTTCATTCACTACAAAATTAATTTATAGATGATGAATGATTGTCAAAACAGATGCTGTTGAAACTGTACCCAATCCTTCATTATTCAAACAAGTCAAAAAAGGGAGGAATATTGTAAGATAAATTAAAGTGGTTATTATCACCATGTGGGTTTATGAGATGGTGCATTGAAGTCTTGATCTCGCCTCTGGATCATATATCGAGTGACAACTGAGTTTATCAGAAAGGGACGTAAACATTTCTTTCTGTCTCTGCTGCCAAGCAGAAGGGACATTATGATCCATTCTATTGCAAGGTGGATTCAATTAACTATCCGTACTGCTTATGAAAAATTATCTTCAACTCAGCAGTCTGCACTTAAGATTTTGGCACATGAAGTAAGAGCTCTATCTACATCTTGGGCTTATGCTAATAGTGTTGCTATTACAGATTTGATGAAGGCTGCATATTGGTCTAAGCCTACCACATTCACAAATTTTTATCTTAGAAATATTGAGTCCATTTCTGGAGACCTGCATTGTTTAGGTCCATTATCTGTTGCTCAGAATGTCGTCCACTAAACAGTTGCAACTATAGTTATGCAGGCTTTCTGTTCCGGCAGTAACACCATTTCAGAAACCCACATGGTGGTAATAACCCTTTTGTATTTTTAAGGTGTACTGAGGGTATGGTAAATAGTTTGAAGTTTGGAAGTTATATGCAAATATTCAATTCAGTTAGTTTCAATGTTTCACAAGTCTCACATAAACAGGACATAATTGGCCGCATTTCTAATGCACGATTGCATAATTTAACATTTGAATGTCACCATGGATAAACAAACACATATGGAGTTTGTGTTAATGTAAAATGACATAACATCAATCAGAGAGAAGCAATGTATATAAATAATGCTTAAATAAATGTCCATATCATATCCATAATTTTCCGTTCAAACCAGAGATATGCAGTTGATCAAAGTGATCTCTATTTATTCATTTCAAATTACTTTTATTTAACCATTAAGTCCTCATACAGCCTCAAACTGCCCCCTTTATATTGCTCTGAAAAAGTTGTCACAAATTGCATTCTTTTTAGAACTCTACTGGTAGGATGCATTGATCTTGACAGTGTTTTTTTTTATATCGTTGATGGCTGCCTATCCAGGCTCTCAACCGTAATGTAGAAATGCTTTTCTGTCATCTGTAGCTGAGTATATGTACATTAGGGCTGTCACGATTACTTGATTAATCGATTGTTGATCGGTCACGGGGAAATCGATTAGTATTTTCCGTTGTCGAATAATCAGTAAATTATATCCCGTTTTAGACGTTTAATAATTAAAAGAAAATATGTTGAAAAAACTATTGTTTCTAAAGGTAAAGAGTTAAGAACATCGATGTTAAACCCCAAGAAGCTATTGGAAGCATTTGTCTTTCAGGTACATTCATCAAAGCTTTGATGTTCTGAACTTTTGAACCGTCAGTGTAATAATTAAGACCGGTCGGCAGTTGCGAAGTTTCGCAACTGCCGACCGGTCTTAATTATTACACTGACGGTTCAAAAGTTCAGAACATCAAAGCTTTGAATGTAACTAAAAGAGGATCGTCTTCGTTGTTTACTTGAGGTAGGTCAACTGACTTCAACTTCATTTTTATCGACTTCAGAGAGAAGGAAATGGGGGTCATATAGGTACGATCAGTCGATTATCATCGATTATTTGCGATGATTAATCGATTCCTAAATTAAAAAATCGTGACAGCCCTAATGTACATACCATAATTGACTCAAAATTAATCTGAGGACTTTAACCCTTTACCCAGACGATACCAAAATTTTTTATTTTAAATATCATTTTTTCAATTTTTTCAAAAAAATTCAACAAAACCATATCATGTGACCCCTCGTTGGAACGAGCTCAACAAGCTCGTTCCAACGAGGGGTCACATGATATGGTTTTGTTGAAATTTTTTGAAAAATAATATTTTTGCAACTGCTGAATTTGGATATTACGTGGGCAGATGCGGGCAATTCATTGGTTAAAGGGTTAAGGGTTAACTCTTAAGAGTCTGGACAGATTTCATGAATACCCGCTAGGTGACCACCTGCGCATTGCCAGTAGCTAAGCAATGACTTCTAGTCAAGTCTTGGCTGCCCATTTAGCCAGCCAAGACTTGACTAGAAACCACTGCCAAGGTAATATGTCTATTTTCAGCAAGATCTCCTCACGATTGCATGTTAAGGGTACCGGTTCTGCAGATGTAAAAATCGGAAATGGGCCCTTAACCCTTTACCCAACGCAGACAATATCAAAATTTATTATTTTAAATACCATTTTTTCAAATTTTTCAAAAAATTTCAACAAAACCATATCATATGACCCCTCATTGGAATATTTTGAAAAATAATTTTTTTTCAACTGCTGAATTTTCATATTACGCGGGCGGATGCGGCCGATTCGTTGGGTAAAGGGTTAAGGGTTAAAGCATTATTTCAGTTACTATTCTCCCATGTGTTATGCGTCCTTGAAGGTATTTTGCATATGTTGTTTCTGTGTAGGCTCGCCTAGGAGAATAACGTTGTATTAACGTATATGGAAAACCTTATAATCATGTTTCTTGGGAAGGAAGTGTGCCATTTAATATTTTGTACCAGAGGTGTCTAGAATTACGTGTACCTCATGCTATTTTTTCTCAACAGGTATCTATAGAGTGACAGTAAAACCTGAAACAAAAAGTGGAACAAAAATAGACATACCAAATTATCTTGCCAGTGATCGAGACACTGGTAAAGATGGGCAAATACAGTACAGTTTTAAAGATGAAACAAACTACAGGGTAAGTAAACTGTTGGAATTTTCTTTGCTCAAGAAAAATGAAATTGTGAATGTTTGTGGGGGGATCATCTTTGATACTTTTTGTGTAGATTGATTCTGTTAACCCTTTACTCAATGCACAGGATATCATATTTTATTATAAACCCACAAATCGAAGTTGGGGGGTATATAGGAGTCAACTTGTCCATCGGTCAGTCTGTCATCGATCCATTGCACATGTAAACTTGTGGAGCGAACAACTTTCACAGTTTTAGCCGCATTTTCATGAAACTTCACAAAAATGATCACCATGATGAGGGGAAGTGCGTGACATAATGCTTTTCTCTCTCGGTTTCAAGATGGCCAACTGGTGGCCATATTTGATTTTGCAAAATACTCGTGGAGCAAACTACTTCTACAGTTTTTGCTGCATTTTCATGAAACTTAATATAAATTGATCAACATGATGAGGAGCAGTGCGTGGCATAAATATTTTCCCGATTGGATTCAAGATGGCCGACTGAAGGCCATATTGGATTTTGCAAAATACTTGTGGAGCGAACTACTTCCATAGTTTCAGTCTCATTTTTATGAAACCTCACCAAAATGATCAACATGATGAGGAGCAGTGTGTGACATAATATATTTTTATACTGTACCAATGACCCAGACTTAGTTGGTGCTAACTCCTTAAATTCTATGGCCAAACACAAATTTTGCCCCCCAAGCCCCAAAATTTGCATCAAAATCCAAAATTTCAATGTCCTATGTGGTCCTCCATACTTTTTATCCACTGCGCATGCACAGTGTCAAGGAGGTCTCGAAATTGGTGCCAAATGTCATTCTTTGTTTGGCCCAAAAATCAGTAATATCACACTGATATTTGTGCTTGTAAATCTCAGTTTAAATGATGCCAGACACATAATTATGAAAGAAATGGTGGATCTAAGGAGAAAATAAAAGGATGAGAGGAAGAAACAATGGCAGAATGTGTTCAGGGCTGTAACTTATAATTTTTTTACGAAATTATTTCATGTTCCCTAATTTCGGGGCATGGCCCTGATGTTGTCATTCTTGCTATGAATTTACCATTGTTTGTTCAGTGTTTCCTCTCTCCCTTTCCTTTATTCCCCCTTTGCTATTCTCCCGTGCTTTTGGCATAATTTTTGTAATTTTTAGCTGTGACTAGCAGCTCTATAAGTGGCAATGTCGGTCTGTCTGTCTGTCTGTCTGTCGGTCTGTCTGTCTGTCTGTGACCAACGAGTTTCAAAACTCAATAACTTTTGAAATACTTGATGGAATGACTTTATAATTGGCATGAAAGTGTATCTTATTGATGTCTAGCCACCGTTCAATGCATGTGTTGTTCCAAATATTTTTCTTGGACTTATGGCCCTTGATGAACTTAGAATGTCGGTCCGTCTGTCTGTGACCAACAAGTTTCAAAACTCAATAACTTTTGAAATACTTGATGGAATGACTTTATATTTGGCATGTAAGTGTATCTTATTAATGTCTAGCCACTGTTCAATGCATGTGTTGTTCCAAATATTTTTCTTGGAGTTATGGCCCTTGATGAACTTAGAATTTTGCGAAATTGCACCACCCGTCGCAGCTACGGCGTTGATGTCGCAATTTCTTTTTACTAAAATTTCTTGGGAGTTTTGGCTTGGTAACAGAATAATTATTCTGTTTTTCCCCATGCTTACGTCCTCACCCTTGGATGGTTAGGCATTTTGGTCTGCATCTACCATCCGATGTACTGCAGTTTCTTCTCTGGAAGTCTCTGTTTTACATCGGATAGTGTTTAAATTGGTAACTGATTTTGGGCCATGTTTACAGTGCCTGGAGTCATGTTTTCAGTTTTTGTACACTTTTGTTCACTTTGACAACGGCTACATCTGATAGTGATTACTTGTCTTCTGTTTATTTATGCTCATAGCCAGATACATTAATATTTTCCGTAAGTGTTACATTAATTTTTGAATATGTTTTAAAATTTTTGTCCACACTTAGGTGTTTTTGGGATCCATTTGGGCTCATTGTTCCCATTGGGAACTTGGGCTCTCCTGAAATTTTTTCGAAAATTTTTTTTCTTTTGAATTATTTTTTCGAAATGTTATAATGGATTATATTATATTATGTATCTTTGTTTTCAAGGGTTAGTGCAAGTACTATGACTGTTTATATTTTTTCATGATGAAAGAATATTGTTCAAATTGTAATGCGAGGAAGTCTTCCTCTGATTCTCATGTTCATTGTGTTTCTTGTAGTTAATGTACTTGCACTAATTCTTGCTCAGTGTGTGTCAATTGGGATGACAGACGTTGGAGACGTGTGTCATGGTATATTGTTAGCGGTGAGAGGTCCATGCCGGTCCTCTCTCTGCAGGGTCACTCTACTTTTTCAGTCTCTTTTTCAGAGGAACAACAGGGTGATGTTTCCATGATGTTTTCAACAAGTTTACCTCCGTTGTCGCAGTCTAACGAAGAGCTAGAAGCTAAAGTGCTCATGGAAATACGACAATTTCCTGAGAGGTCCCAAGTAGGATTGTCCGCTAGCTCGCCCTGTGAAGCAGCCATTCATGGAATGGTTTGAGAGCCTGGTTCGTCCATTGCATTCCAGGGAAGGAATTCGGGTGATGCGAGCACTATAAACATTGAACGTGCACACCCAGCGATGACGGATCCAAGGATAAAACGGAGGAAGCCTGTCAGTCCTGTAGCTAGCTCGTCCAGGTCTACCCAGACCGCGAGCGAGAGAGGCCCCTCCTCTCTCTTACAGCAACATCTGGGCCCAGATGTTGTTGTACGTAACGTTTGTCAGTCGGAGCATACGTCCACCTGCTCGGGACACTCCGTTGCATAGACAGTCCGGAGAGAATAGTTTATCAGCTTCCTCATCCTCACGGCAGCACACACGACCACACCTTGGCTATGTGACCGCAGATATCCAGCCAGCTTCGCCGACCAGGGATTCCACGTCGACCAGGTCACGCCATCCGGTAGCCAGGGATACGAGGCCTTTACAGTCGGGACGTTCGCATAAAAGAAGTATGCAGGATTCAACGTCCCTGGAGCTTCCAGCGGCTAAATCATATAAAACCGCGGCTCCACAGGCCTCCGTGACGGACTTGCTATCGCAGTTAGCTCATCTCATCACAGCAGCCATCAGAAACTTTTTCGGATCAGGAATTATCTGAGGAAGCTGGGTCGGTTCGTTCCGCTGCAGAGTCAAGAAGGGACGACCAAGATTATCAAGTGGTCCAGCCGGATGGTGAAAGGGATTAAGCGGAGCTGGAATTTTCCCTTTTGGAGCAACATAAGGTAGCCGTAGATTTCATCCAGCAGTACCTTCCTGATGTTCCTCCGGACCAGAATGCTGCGTTGCCGGATAAGAGACTGATAGCGTCACTGGGCACAGATTTCTTCGGTCGGATTAAGGACATGGCGTCTGAGTTTCCGACCCAGTCCAGAAATGTCACACAGACATTTGAACTTTTGATTGACGCTATATTCAAACTTGCTTCCAAGACGGGCAAGTCCGGTTTCTTAGCGGCCAATGCTCTACAGCTGCCTTTCATCAATTCAAGGAATAAATTTGAAACGGCAGGACAGGGCATTCCGAGAGTTCCTCTGCGTCTGGACGACCAGGCTGAAAACCTAGAATTGTCTTTGCCATCGTCTATGTCTATTCCAGCCACTACGTTAGAAATGACAATCTCGTCTAACAGGATCAGCTTCGACGCATTATCGTGCAGATCACTTTACCAGAGCGTTATCATTACGTCTCGAAGGAAAAGAATTCCAGGATGTACAGACTTCCTAAAGAGTTCTTTCGAGGGCCATAGCATACTCTACGTATAACTCCGCCCTTTCATTGGCAAATCTGGAGTTAGTTAGACGTGATGCTGCCCTGGCTGCATCCACTCGGGTGGATCATAAGGTGAAAAACTCTCTTCGAGTTGCTCCGGTCTCCGGAGAGCTTCTCTTCGACGGCAAGCTTTGCATAATCTATGATCAGATTACTAAGAAAGCTTCAGACTCTGCTGTTCAAGTCCGCTTCTAAAAAGTTGGACTCAGCAGAGAAGAGTAAGGCAGGCACTTCTGGGTCGAGTACGTCCAAGGGAAGTTCCTATAGAGATTCTTATATAAGTCCTCTAGGTCTTACTCCAGAGACCGTCAAGGTAGCGACTCAGGTAGGGGTCGTAATACTGGCCGAGACTCCCGGTCAGATGCTCCTAGGTCGACGGGGCGAGGTGCGGGTCGTGGAGGACGTGGTTTCTCCTCCCACAAGCCTCGCAGATCCAGGAGGTGATGGGCAAACCTCTATCGTGTTCCAGTGGGCGGAAGGCTATCAAGTTTCTTAACCAATTGGTTGTCGATTACGGACGACCCTTGGATTCGAGGGGTGATATCAGAAGGGCTAAAACTGTCCTTCAAAAGAAAACCCACGTTAACTCGAAGTCCAAGATGGACTCAGCTTCCGTCAACCGTCAAATCATCAGAAGAGAGGTTCGCTTCTATCAGAAGTCCAATGTCTTCTGGAGAAGAACGCGACAGAAGTCGTAGAAAACCAGGAATCTCCAGGTTTCTACAGCCATCTGTTTCTGGTTCCGAAACCAGATGGCTCGTTTCATCCAGTCATGGATCTGAGCTGGATAAACAAGCTGATCATGGCTCCAAAATTTTATATGGAGACCATTCGATCGGTCAGAGCGAGCATTCGAGTGAACGACTATGCTGCGAGCATAGATCTCAAGGATGCGTACTTTCACGGCATGGTACATCCGGCATTCAGAAAGTATCTTCGCTTTGCTGTCCTAGGAGTCGTTTATCAGTTCCAAGCAATGTGCTTCGGTCTGAATCTAGTGCCCTGGGCTTTCACCCGTATAATGAACTCGGTAATGACTCATTTCCGAGCTCATTCGTCTGCGGCAATGTCGGCCTACCTGGACGACATTCTTCAGAGGTATGGCAATGAGTTAACGCTTCAGAACAATGTTCAGAATCTGCTTCAACTGCTCCGACGTCTCGGTTTTATAGTAAACGAGAAGAAATTGGATCTGGTGCCGTCCAAGTCATTCACCCACCTGGGAATGAGTTTCTTCGAGATGCACAACAATCTCGTTTGTCTGCAGTTAACCAAAGCAAAATTAATCAGTTGTTACGCTCGCTTTTGTCTTCACTCCGACATAGTTACAGCGAGAGAATTCATGCGACTGATGGGTTTGTGCGGATCTTATTCCGATGGGGCGGCTACATACACGGCAACTCCAAATTTTTCTGACTCAGAATTGGAGTGTGAAGATTCATTCGCTCGATACGAACATCGTCTTGTCAAATCAAGTGAAACAAGAGATTCAGACTTGGGCAGATATTCAGTGGTTAACTCAGGGAGTTCCACTGCAATCGCCGGATCCGAGTTTTACGATTATGACGGATGCCAGTCAAACAGGTTGGGGCGCAACATTGAGCCCAATAGATTCGAAGTGCCAGGGTCTTTGGGATCCACAGTTCCTAAACAAGCACATAAACATCAAAGAGATGATATCAATTTGGCTTGCACGACGTCGTTGGATGAACATTATTCAGAATTCACATGTTCAAATTCTGTCCGACAATTCGACAGTAGTAGCGTATATTCGGAACCAGGAAGGCACTCATTCCATTCCGTTATTCAACTTAATGGAAAGAATCCTTCTGATTCTCCTAGAGCATCAAGTTCGCCTATCGGTCCATCATATTCCGGGTCGTCTGAACGTTTTGGCAGACTTCCTTTCTCGGAGGGGTCGCATGTTGCCATCAGAATGGAACAAACGAGTATTCAATCAGATTTGCTACCAATGGGAACGTCCGATGATAGGCTTATTTGCGACGCATCTCAACAATCAGTTGCAGACGTATGTGTCACCGTGTCCACATCCTAGAGAATTTGCAGTAGACGATCTCTTGGGACAGAATGATAGGATATGCGTGTCCTCCAGTGCCATTGATTCAGCAGATATTGCTCAAGATAAAGCAATCTCACTGCAAAATTCTGTTGGTAGCATCTCTGTCACCCCAGAGACCATGGATAAATCTACTCAAGTGTCTGTTGTGGGACATGCCAAGGAAGCTTCCTCCACGGGAGGATCTTCTTTCACAGGGAAAATTGCGCACACTGCATCACAACCTGCAAGGTCTCAACCTTCATGTATTTCCGTTGTGCGGTCCTTCTTGCATGGCAAGCATTTTACAGGACGAGCAGTGGACGCAATTTCTGACTGTAGGAGGACCTCCTCTTCGCCAAATTATGCTGCTAAGTGGAAGGTTTTCTCACGGTGGTGTAGGGATCATTCTGTTGATATTTATGATCCCTCCATTCCAGACATTGCTAATTTTCTAGTCTACCTGTTTGATGAGATCAAACTGCAGCCTGTTACCATTAAGGGTTACAGGTCCATGCTATCTGATACCTGTGCACATCATGATAGTTTACAGATTGGATCTAATGTCTCTTTATCTAAGTTAGTGAAAAACTTTTCGATAAATAGACCTAGAACCCTTAGATTAATTCCTAAGTGGAATTTAGCTTGGGTTCTTCTTTAGCTAAAAGAAGCGCCATTTGAGCCTCTTGATACAGTGGACTTCAAATTCTTATCTTACAAGACAGCTTTTCTCTTAGCCTTCTCTTCTGCTAGAAGAGTTAGTGAGCTTCATGCACTATCTGTTGATGATTCTCACTATCGTAGTGTAGGTAATACTATTACCTTGTCTACTAATGTTGGATTTTTGGCTAAGAATCAGGCTCCTAATAAATATCTGGAACCTATTGTTATTGAGGCTCTTCCGTCTTACTCTGTCCTGTTAGAGCTATATGTATTTACAAACGAAGATCTCAGTTTATCAGAAAGGGACGAAAACGCTTCTTTCTGTCTCTGCTGCCAAACAGAAGGGACATTACGGTCCATTCTATTGCTAGGTGGATTCAATTAACTATCCGTACTGCTTATGAAAAATTATCTTCAACTCAGCAGTCTGTGCTTAAGATTTCGGCGCATGAAGTAAGAGCACTATCTACATCTTGGGCTTATGCTAATAGTGTTGCTATTACAGATTTGATGAAGGCTGCATATTGGTCTCAGCCTACCACATTCACAAATTTTTATCTTAGAAATATTGAGTCCATTTCTGGAGACCTGCATTGTTTAGGTCTGTTATCTGTTGCTCAGAATGTCGTCCACTAAACAGTTGCAACTATAGTTATGCAGGCTTTCTGTTCTGGCAGTAACTCTGTCCTGCTGCCCTCTTCGCTCTGGGGTATTTGACCCAGGGCAAGGGGAAGGGGGGGTGGGGGTGGTGTTCCCTTAGGTCACCTGCTTTATAGTGAAAAGCAAGGGAATACCTCCTCTGAAGTCAGTAATTCCGAGTCTGTACTGGGATGGTTTTAAAGTGTAAGCTAATGTTTAACTCATTCATGTAATATTTTTAAAGTGTAGCTCGGTGTGAAGCATTTGTATATGTCACGTGTCATACGAGCGTTAATATACAATCCTTGGACACTTTTAATGAGTATAAAGAGTCTCATTCTCTGGACTTTATTTATTGGCTTTCCTTTAAAAAATTAGTACAACAGGTTATACTGGATGTTAATAGAGATCATTGATGTTATTGTACTCAATTACAGAATGGTATTGTGTCTTTCTTTTTTGATACAAAATAAGAAAGATACATGTAAAGCCTGTTTCTCCTTTTCTCCTTGAGGGGATAATTCTGTTTACATGTAATTGAGTCTATTGGATTTTCCTTTATGTCCTAGGCCCTCCAGCTTTTTTTCTATTCAGCTAAGTCTGGGTCATTGGTACAGTATAAAAATGTTAAAAAATTTATAGTAATTTATATATTTTTTATACTTACCAATGACCCAGACGGGTATGGCCCTCCCATGAGTTGGGAACTCATACCTCCCCGCTGATTACATAATGCTTGCCAGGCACTGGTTGTAAGAATGACATTTGGCACCAATTTCGAGACCTCCTTGACACTGCGCATGCACAGTGGATAAAATGTATGGAGGACCACATAGGACATTAAAATTTCGGATTTTGATGCAAATTTGGGGGATTGGGGGTGCAAAATTTGTGTTTGGCCTTAGAATTTAAGGAGTTAGCACCAGCTAAGTCTGGGTCATTGGTAAGTATTTAAAATATATAAATTACTATAAATTTTTTAACTTTTCCCTATCGAATTCAATATGGCCGGCTGGTGGCCATATTGGATTTTGCAAAATACTTGTGGAGCGATCTATTTCCATAATTTTAGTCGCATTTTCATGAAACTTCACAAAAGTGATCAACATGATGAGGAGCAGTGTTTGACATAATTTTTTTCCTGATCAGATTCAAGATGTCTAGCTGGCGGCCATATTGGATTTTGCAAAATACATGTGGAGTGAACAGTTTCCACAGTTTTAGTCGCATTTTGATGAAACTTTACAAAAATGATCAACATGATGAGGAGCAGTGTGTGACATAATTTTTTTCCTGATCAGATTCAAGATGTCCAGCTGGCGGCCATATTGGATTTTGCAAAATACATGTGGAGTGAACAGTTTCCACAGTTTTAGTCGCATTTTGATGAAACTTTACAAAAATGATCAACATGATGAGGAGCAGTGCGTGACATAATCTTTTTCCTGACCAGATTCAAGATGGCTGACTGGCGTCCATATTGGATTTTGAAAAATACTTGTGGAGCAAACTACTTCCACAGTTTTAGTCACATTTTCATGAAACTTCACAAAAATTATCAACATGATGAAGAGAAGTATGTGACATAATCTTTTTCCAGATTGGATTCAAGATGGCCGACTGGAGGCCATATCGGATTTTTTTTTTCTTAGAAAAATTGAATGCCCCTTTTCAGTCACCCACACTAGGTGGTATGCAATGGTGGGGGTATACCGGATGACAGACCATCACTAGTTTGATTTATTTTCTTTTTAAATTTAAAAAAAAATTTCAACAAAACCATATCATTATAACTCTCATTGAGTGCCTTCATTGAGGGTCACATCATATGATTTTGTAGAAATGTTCTGAAAAATATATTTTTTCAACTGCTTAATATGTCAATTACACAGGAAGATGTGTTCAATTTATTAGGTAAAGGGTTAAATTTATGAAAAAAATGCTTATGTTGGGCTATAAAGAAAAAAAATTCCCATTTTTCTGGCACATCCTTCATCATTGCAAATCTGCCTCATCACCCTTTATAACCTGGAATTTCTTGAATGATACCATTTTGAACTTGCAAGACGAACCATTTACAAACTATATTATATTTGATAGAGCTCACTGCATAGTGGAAATTCTAAGAAAAATGTCTGAATTTAAAAGTTAAAAGCCACATTCAAAAATATGTCTTGAAAGAAACCATTTCAAAACATTGTAGTCTTTTTACAGGATACGTTTGAAATAGAAATTACCACTGGAAACATCAAGGCAAGATTTGATTTGAATACCATAGATATCAGTACTGTGAATCTGACAGTTGTTGCAGTGGACAAGGCTGACATACCAAAAACAGGGTTTGTATGTTTTTCAGTTGAACAAATATATGTCTGAAATGTACTTATTAATGTTAAATAACGAATGAGCAAATTTTGATCCAATAGCTAATCAATATGAAGTGGTTCCCCTCCCCATCCCCATTGGGGGCAGCATATACATTTGATCATAATTGAATTGTTACTCTCCAGTCTTTACTCAAATAGAATTTTATTATACCCCCACTTATCAGCTTGCCTAACTTTCAGTCAGGGGAGCTATAGTGATCACTCACCGTCTGTCATACGTCATCCGTGACATGGTGTTTGCGTCTTCTCCTCCCAAACTGCTGAACCAATTTAATTGATATTTGAGATAATAGTTTGTTATGACATCGCATTTTGATTTTGTTCAAATCAAGTTGCCTCGCCCCTCGGTAGGGCCACGCCCAAAAAGTGTGCTTAAATCTTAAACAATCTTCTCATGAACTAGCAGTAGCAGAGTCTTGATATTTGGTGTGCTGCTTCCTTTTGAGGTGTAGACTCAGATTTCTTCAAGAGAAGTTTGAGGAGCTATATATGCCTTCGTTATGGGAGGGGCAAGAATTTTCGCCCCGTCCAAAATTTCTACCAAATTTGGCATGAGGGCTTATTGGGTCATAAGTACTTAATTTATGCCAAACAAAATTTTCCCGTCACCCCATGGGAAACGCAGGAGCTAAAAATAGAAAAAAATTAAAACACCGTATCTCCAAAACTGTACGGCACTGAGAATTCTTATTTGGTGTGAAGCTTCCTTAGGACCAACAGAATGGAATGGACCAAACAAATTGCTATCGGTTTTATCATAGGTTACTTTTTGGGGACTTTGAAAAAGTGCGGAGTCAGCATTTTTTAACACTGGGTAATGGGAAAAACATTTAAGACTACTTTTCTCCCAAACCACTGCTCCAAAAGCTTTCAAATTTCACATATAACATCTTTGGAAGATTGTTTCACACGTTTATTCCTGGGTCCATATATGGGGTCTCTGTGGGAGCCCAAATGTTTAAATTAGTGCAGTATGATGAATATTCTTTAAAAATCTTCTTCTTCGGATCTACCAATCAGAATCTTTTGTTATTTCGTATGTAGCAGGCTTTGGGGGTGAGATTCAAGTTTTTTCAAGTCAAGTCCCTGGGTTCATATTTGGGCTCACTGTGGGAGCCTGAATTATAGCTTAGTTCAAAATGAGGAATTTTCTTTTAAAAATCTTCTCCTTCAGATCCAGCAGTGGGAATGTTTTGATATTTGGTATGCAGCATCTATAGGGGGGTGAGATTCAAATTTATTGAAACCAAGTCCCTGGGTTCATATTTGGGCTCCCTGTGGGAATCCGAATTATAACTTAGTTCAGTATGAGAAATTTTTCTTTAAAAATCTTCTTCAGATCCAGCAGTGAGAATGTTTTGATATTTGGTATGCAGCATCCTTAGGGGGGTGAGATTCAAGTTTGGTGAAGCCAAGTCCCTGGGTTCATATTTGGGCACCCTGTGGGAGCCTGAATTATAACTTAGTTCAGTATGAGAAATTTTTCTTTAAAAATCTTCTTCAGATTCAGCAGTTGGAATGTTTTGATATTTGGCATCCTTAGAGGGGTGAGATTCAAGTTTGTTGAACCCAAGTCCCTGGGTTCATATTTGGGCTCCCTGTGGTATAACTTGAACATTACTGCTCAGATTTCGATGAAATTTTATACAGATGTTCACTATCATGAGATCTTTCAGGAGCATATGGAATATTTTTCTGTGAGTTATGTCCCTTTGAATATACAAAATAGCCACTTTTATGTCTCTATGCCTCGTAACTTTAATGTTACTGCTCAGATTTTGATGAAATTTCATACAGATGCTCACCATCATGAGGTCATTCAGGAGCATCAGCTGTTTTGCTGTTGGAATATTTTTTCTGAGAGTTATGACCCTTTGAATATACAAAATAGCCAATTTTTTGTCTGTTTGCCTCGCATCTCAGGTTTGGGTTATCGGATCTCAATGAAATTTGGAATGAAGATTGTTTATAGGTTTTCAAATGAATCTCTAATAATATTTCATACATTTCACTTTGTAGACTTATCCACCCGTTTAACTTTTAATTCATTGTTTGCCTTGTAAAATAGCTAATTTTTTGTCTGTTCGCCTCATATCTCAGGTTTGGGTTATCGGATCTCAATGAAAGTTGTTTATGGGAAAGGTTTTCACAGTATCCTGGTTTATTATGCCCTGAGAATTGCTTGGAGGGATTATGTTTCCACCATGTCCAACTGGCATCCATTGTCTGTCCATTAACTGTTGGTTTCCGTCAAATAACTAAAGAACCGCTTATTAATAAATTTTGATGAAATCATAATTTCAGAGGCAACTTGTGGATGACTTGATAATGCTTCCTTTCGATTTTGGTCCAGCTACCCAATTGAATATGGCTGCCATATTGAATTTGGTTCACATCCAATAACTAATGAATGCTAACTTGAATCAATTTTAGTTTTTGATTATTCATTGTTGGTGCCTAGATAAAGCTTCTGTTCAATTTTGGACCAGTCAGCTGAACCAAGATGGCTGCCATTGGTTTCCATGGTGACCATCTTGAATTTGGTTTCTGTCCAATAACTAATGAATACTGACTCAAATCAATCTCAGTTTTAAGCTTAACTTGACAAAATCAAGATAAGCTATTGCCATTACACATGTGGAGGTCCGTGAGTCTGTTCACATTTTCTCTAGCACAGGCTGCACCCGTAGTTCTTGCCCGATCATCTCGAAATTTCATATGCAGGGTCGAGGTCATATCTAGTTGAGAACGTCCCCTTTTGGTCACGTTCAGTCAACAGTGACGGCTTCACAAGCCTGAAACCTGAACACCTTTAGCACAGTCTACAGGCCGTATTTATGAAGGGATTTCATTGTAACATGGCAGGATGACTCCGTATAATGTCTGGATGAGAATGTCCCCCTTTGGTCCGTTGACAGTTATGGCTACTCGTGCCCGAAAACCCCAAAACATTTAATACAGTCTGCATGTTGTATTTATGAAGGGATTTCATTGTAACTTGGTAGGATGACTCTGTATAATGTCTAGATGAGAACGTCCCCTTTTGATCACAATCTGTCAACCGTGATGGCTGTGTGGGCCGAAATCCAAAAAGCTTTAGCACAGTCTACAGGTCACATTGTAAATTGGTAGGATGACTCAGTATAATGTCCAGATGAAAACGTCCTATTTTAGCTGTGATCGGTCAACTGTGATGACCTAGATTTGTTTAGCACAGTCTACAGTTCCTATTTACGAAGCAATTTCATTGTAACTTGGAAGGGTATTTCCTATATTGATAATGATCGGCCGGCCGTTACCACCGCCAGGTCATGTGAACTAGATTCCGTTAGCACTGTCTGCAGGTTGTTTTTATGAAGGGATTTCATTGTAACTTGGTAGGATAACTTAGTATGACATCTATATGCGACTGTCCTATTTTGGTCACGATCGGTTAACTTTAACGGCAACGTGGGCCTGAAACCCCAAAACCTTTAGCACAGTCTACAGGTCATATTTATGAAGGGATGTCATTGTATCTTGGTTGGATAACTCGTTTTGGAATGATTTTACTGTAACTTGGTAACTTTGACTTACAGACATAGGCTGTGAGGGCCACATTAACCATGCCTCAATTCTTTAGTACAGTCTACACCTCAAATTATTTTTATTGAGAACATAGCATGTAGGGGACAGAAATTAACATATTCTCAATTATCACAATTTTTGTTTTATATCATAATCCTTTCATAAAGTTAGAACATTATCCTCTTCATCAAACACGACACACACAGTCAAGTTAAGCTACAGTATCATTGACACTTTCGTCCGTTATGCCTTACTGGTTTCTAGAGGAAGCTTTCAATGTTGGTCCCGCTTTTGGTCTAGTTTGCCAATCCAATATGGCCACCATGGTGGCCATATTGAATTTGGTTCCCATCCAATAACTAAAGAATGCTTAGGGAATCATATTTAGCTTAACTTGACAAAGTCAAGATAAGATATTGCCATCACGTTAGTCTGTTCACATTTTCATTTAGCACAGGCTACACCCTTTAGTTCTTGTCTGATCGTCACGAAATTTCATGTGCAGATTTGAGTTCATGTCCAGATGAGAACATCTCCTTTTGGTTGCAATTGGTCAACCATGATGGTTGCCCGAGCTCAAAACCCAAAAACCTTTAGCACAGTCTACAGGTTGTATTTATGAAGGGATTTCATGGTAACTTGGTAAGAGGACTCTGTCTGAGAACGTCCCCTTTTGGTTATGATCTGTCAGCTGTGATGGCTGCCCAAGCCCGAAACCCAAAAACGTCTAGAACAGTCTACAGATCATATTTAATGTGGAGGGATTTCATTGTAACTTGGTAGGATGACACTGCATGATGTCTAGATGAGAACTTCCCCATTTGGTCACGATCTGTCAACCATGATAACTGCCCGAGCCCAAAACACGAAAACCTTTAGCACAGTCTACAGGTCATATTTAGTAAGGAATTTCATTGTAACTTGGTGGGTTGACTTCATATAATGTAACTTGGTAACTTTCGTTGACATATGTTAACTGTGAGGGCCACATTAACCCACCCCTGAATTCTTGAGTACAGTCTACACCTCATATTATTTTGATTGAAAACATAGCATACAGGGAACAGAAATTAACATATTCCCAATTATCACAATTCTTGTCTTATTTCATAATCCTTTCATAAACATTGAACATTATCCTTTTCATCAAACACAACACACAGTTAGGTTAAGCTACAGTGTCATTGACACTTTCATTATTTTTTACTTATGCATTGTTTGTGTCTAGAGGAAGCTTCTTTTCGATTTTGGATCAGCCAGCTGAACCAAGATGGCCAGCAGTAGCCAATTCATTATGGCTTCTATTGAAATGGTGTTAGTCCGCCAGTACATCATTCTGTCAGTCTGTCTGTCCATCCATCACAAACTTTGCTTAACTCCTCCTATAGTTTTCAGTGGATTTTTATCAAGTGCAGATGTGCATGTGGTCAGGAATTTTTGATGCGACAAATTTTGCATGGCTACAGCCCTTGGAAATAGCCAAATTTCCATCACAAAGGTTTCTTCACTTAACTCCTCCTACATTTTTTATTGGATTTTTACAAAACTTGGTCTGATGTATCACCATCAAGTGTAGATATGATTGTGGCCAGGAATTTTCGATGTGACGAATTTTACGTGGTTTCAGCCCTTGGAAATAGCCAAATTTCCATCACAAAGGCTTGTCTGCTTAACTCCCCCTACATTTTTTATTAGGTCAACTTGACAAAGTCAAGCTGAACTATTGCCATCACATCTCATCCGTCGGTTTAGGTACGTACATCCACAATTTCCTTTGGCACACCTCACAGGTTGCATTTATGATCAGATCACTTTGAAACTTGGTATGCTTGTTTGGGGTGACCTCTAGATGAGAGCTATCAATTTTCTTCAATTTCTGTCAAAAAATGTTGCCGCGGCCAACATTCTTAGAACTTAGTTTAGTCAGACCTCAATATTTCCCTTTGGCACACCCTACAGGAAACATTTATGATTGGATTGCTTTGAAACCTGGCATGCTTGTTTGGGGAGACCTCTAGATGGGAGCTGTTGATTTTCTTCCATTTCCGTCAAAAAATGTTGCCGCGGCCAACGTTCTTAGAAATTAGTTTAGTCAGACCTCAATATTTGCCTTTGGCACACCCTACAGGACACATTTATGATTGGATTGCTTTGAAACCTGGCATGCTTGTTTGGGGTGACCTCTAGATGGGAGCTGTTGATTTTCTTCCATTTCCATCAAAAAATGTTGCCGCGGCCAACATTCTTAGAAATTTGTTCAGTCAGACCTCAATATTTCCCTTTGGCACACCCTACAGGACACATTTATGATTGGATTGCTTTGAAACCTGGCATGCTTGTTTGGGGTGACCTCTAGATGGGAGCTGTTGATTTTCTTCCATTTCCATCAAAAAATGTTGCCGCGGCCAACATTCTTAGAAATTTGTTCAGTCAGACCTGAATATTTCCCTTTGGCACACCCTACAGGACACATTTATGATTGGATTGTTTTGAAACCTGGCATGCTTGTTTGGGGAGACCTCTAGATGGGAGCTATCGATTTTCTTCCATTTCCGTCCGTCAAAAAATGTTGCTGCTGGCAACGATCTTTGAACTTAGTCAGGCATCAATATATTCCTTTGGCATGCCCTACAGGGCACATTTTATGATCAGATCGGTTTGAAACTTTGTATGCTCTTTTGGGGTTACCTCTAGATGGGAGCTATCAATTTTCTTCGATTTCCCTCAAAAAATGTTGCCACTCGCAATGACCTTCGATGAACTTAGTAAAAGCAGTTAAGCATCAATATTTCCCTTTGACACACCCTGCGGGGCACATTTATGATTGGATTGCTTGCAGACTTGTTGTGCTTGTGTGGGGTGACATCTATATGGGAGCTATCGATTTTCTTCCATTTCTGTCAAAAAATGTTGCTGCTGACCTTTGAACTTAGTTTAGTCAGACTAGTTTAGTCAGACCTCAATATTTCCCTTTAACACACCCTTCAGGGCACATTTATGATCGAATCACTTTGAAACTTGGTATGTGTGTTTGGGGTGACCTCTAGATGTGAGCTGTTGCTTTTTTTCATTTCCATAAAAAATTATTGTCATTATCACCAGCCTTTGAACTTAGTGCATTTGTGCATCAACTTATCCCTTTTGCACTCTGTGCAAGGTATATTTATGAATTTCCATAAAAACAAAAAAAACCCCATCTACACAAGCAATGACCTTCTACTTAGTGCATTTGTGCATTAACATCTTCGTTTGGCATGCCTCGGGGTGCGGTGGCTCAGTAGGTAGAGATGCAGGCTGCAAGCCGAGAGGTCCTCGGTTCGAATCCCACCTGCGGCAACCGCGTTGTGTCCTTGGGCAAGACACTTCACCCCCATTGCCCATGTGGGGGCACGGTGACGCCGTGTACTAAGGCGTACTGCACGTCGATGGTACGCATGTCTTCAACCAATCTAACCCTGCCTGTGCTGCAGTGCGGAGTTACGATGTTGGGGAGCTGGCAGCTGCTCGTCGTTGCTCGGTGGTTCTCTCCGGGTACTCCGGCTTCCTCCACCCGTAAAACTGTCACGGTCATGATTAGCCATTGTGCATAAATATGTGACCTTAAACCTCAATAAATAAATAAATATTGGCATGCCTCAGAGGGCACATTCATTAGGCCATAAAAAAAGAACCTCTGTTTCTCAGGCCTGCGCGCATGGTCATTTTTGGTGCGCATACACCCTTTTTATGACACCAAAAAATCTTCAAAAAAAATTTGAGATATTGTGCTCATTTCAGTAAATCGATATCGATGCAAATTTTAAATTTATACACTTCAAGCTTTTTCTATATCATACCTTAATAAAGTGGGTGGGTTTTAGCAATATTCACGACAGAAAGTGTTTTATTCTGTAAAAGGTAAGTCATAATGACAGCAAGAAGGAAGGTGTCTTTCAGTCTGACAACGGTCACAAAGGGGAATGGCACCAACCCTCAGAAAGTCTGCAAAGTCAGGTGCTATGTTGAATGGAACACAGTCTCCTGGCATTTATTTTTAGTAACATTTGTATTGTAAATGGCCGTCATTTGGAATTTGTGTACTTTATTTGAAACTGTTACGAGTTTCCCAGTTAATTTAAATAAATGCATTTGAGATGCAGGATAATTGGATAACTAATAGTAACCGTTGCTTGATATAAAAGTAACAGTCATAGTTGAAAATAAGTCGCATATAGGCAGGTATGTGCGGTCGAATTGGTTAATAAAAACACGCAAACATTCGTTTTGTATTTCATTTTCAGATTTCAAAAAAATATGATTTATGAATGAACTGCCCGTTCAAATGGGTTGTGATAATTTTGAATATAATGGGGGAAAATTGCGATTCATGATTTTATTAGGCAGGTTGTGAAAGGATTTTTTTTTTTGATGAAATAAATCTCTGAAAGTTGGCACTTGGACATTTGATTTGTCCCAGAGACGTTTCAACCCGAGACGTTTCACCCACGAGGCGTTTCGTGACTTTCGTCCTGTGTTATAATTTTCATGTTTCACTGAAAAAACAAACATTCAAACCCCACTTCAATTACGACCCAACACCCCTATGGTGATTAACCAATATATTTGCCAAATTTTGCGTGGTCCACCAGGCGTTTGGGTGGGGGGTCAAATTACCACAAACAACCTCTCGGGGAGAAAATAAAAAGAAAAAAAAAAAAACGCCCGCCCAGCCGCATGCTTTTTTGGAAAAAAATGGCCTGAGAAACAGACAATCAACTTTGTATGGCCTTATCAGGTTGTTTTGAAACTTTGTATGCTTATGCAGGGTGACAAAGATAGGAGCTATTGATCTTCTTTGCATTTCTATCAAAAACTGTTGCTGTTAGCAACAATTTTTGAATTTATTGCATTTGTGCATCAACATTCTTTGACATGGCCTACAGGCCACATTTATCATAGGATTGTTTTTGAACTTAGTGTGCTCATTAGGCAAGACCTTTAGATAAGGCCAAACAAAATTAAATAATTGATTCTCATGCATTTTGTTTTAAAACAAATGAGGCAGGGCGTTTTTTATTTTTATTTTTTATTCCTGATGGAATGATCACCGATGCCTAAAATCCAATTGTGAGAGCCTAAAAGTAAATACTAGAGCTTCCATGTTGTTTTTTTTTGTAACAACGATCACACACCACAAAATCAATATAGAACAACTAAAATGGAGATAAAAAATTATAAGGAGTTTTTTAACTGGTTGAGTGCTAGAAGCCACAATCAGGCCTTTCAAAACAAATGAGGGTACTAGTGCAAAAGTAACATTTTCCTTACCCATGTTTCGTATTCAATTAAACATAAATAATAGTTTGTTTATACAAATTTGTTTTTTTTACAAATTATTGGAGAGTGCCTGTTGGCACTCTCCAATAATTTGTAATAGAACAATTTTTGATGAACAAATTCTAACTACCAAAAATAATCTAGTCCTCAACCAGTTAAATTATAGTTATTTTGTGTCATATGAGAAGCGTGTCGCATTTTGCGAGAAGAGAATAACAATACTGGATCAATGTATTCGACATAATGCATCACAAATCGCGATGTGATACCATTAAAATCATATGGTAGTTTTGTACATTTTGAATTTTGCCTCAGAAATAAAAATGACGAACACAGGCCGAAAAATGCGCCAGTGCCTGAGAATCAAAAGACTAATTTTCTTTAGCCTAAGAGCTATTGATTAGCATTCATTTCTGTGAAAAAAGTTGCCATTTACAATAATCTCTGAACATACTGCATTTGTGTATCAACATTCTTCCTTTAGCCAGTCTTACAGTTTACATTTACAAATGCATGGATTACTCTGACATTGTGCACACACAATGCTGTGATGTTGAAATTTCATCAAATAACAATGGTACCAATGATCTTCAATTTTGCCATTTCATTTATAACTTACCAAGTTCAAGTTTGTCAAGTTGAGCTACAGTGTCATTGACACTTTCATTGGAAACTTGGTCTGATGTATTAGTATCAAGTGTAGATGTGTATGTGGTCATGAATTTTCGATGCGACAAATTGGGTGTAGTTTTGGCCCTTGGTAATGGCAAAATTTCCATCACAAATGCTTGTCCACTTAACTCCTGCATTTTTGGCTTAACTTGACAAAGTCAAGATAAGCTATTGCCAGAACGCATGCAGAACTCTGTGTGTTTGTTCACATTTTCCTTTAGCACGGGCTACACCCCGCAGTTCTTGTCTGATCGTCACAAAATTTTATATGCAGGTTTGGGGTCATGTCTAGATGAGAACGTTCCCTTTTGGTCGCGATCGGTCAACAAGTATGGCTGCCCGAGCCAAAAACCATTAGCACAGTCTACAGGTCGTATTTATCAAGGGATTTCATTGTAACTTGGTAGGATGCCTCTGTATAATGCCTAGATGAGAACGTCCCCTTTTGGGCATAATCTGTCAACCGTGATGGCTGCCCAAGCCCGAAACCCAAAAACTTTTAGCACAGTCTGCAGGTCATGTTTAATATGGAGGGATTTCATTGTAACTTGGTAGGATGACTCTTTATGATGTCTAGATGAGAATTTCCTCATTTGGGCCTGATCTGCCAACCGTGACGACTGCCCAAAACCTGAAAACCTTTAGCACAGTCTACAGGTCATATTTATTATAGAATTTCATTGTAACTTGGTGGGTTGACTTCATATAATGTGTAGATGAGAAGTCCCCTTTTGGACGTGATTGGGCAACTGTGACGGCTACAGGGGCTCGAAGCCCGAAAACTTTTAGCACAGTCTGCAGGTCATATTTATGAAGGGATTAATTGTAACTTGGTAGGATGACTCCAAATAATGTCTAGATGAGAACGTCCCATTTTGATCGCAATCATTCAGCCTTGATGTGTTCCTGAGCCCCAAAACCTTTAGCATAGGCAAAAGGTCATATTTATGGAAGGATTTCATTGTTACTTGGTAGGTTGACGTCATATAATGTCTAGATGAGAACGTCCCCTTTTGGACATGATTGGACATCTGTGACAGCTACAGGGGCCTGAAGCCCGAAAACCTTTAGTACAGTCTACAGGTCATAATTATGAAGGGATTTTATTGTACCTTGGTAGGTTGACTCCATGTAATGCCTAGATGATGACATCCCCTTTTGTTCGTGATTGGTCAACTGTGATGGCTACAGGTGCCCGAAGCCCAAAAACCTTGAGCACAATCTACAGGTCATATTTATGAAGGGATTTCATTGTAACTTGGTAGGTTGACTTCATATAATGTGTAGATGAGAACGTCCCCTTTTGGACATGATTGGGCATCTGTGACAGCTACAGAGGCCCGAAGCCCAAAAACCTTTAGAACAGTCTACAGGTCATAATTATGAAGGGATTTTATTGTACCTTGGTAGGATGACTCCAAATAATGACTAGATGAGAACATCCTCTTTTGGTCGCGATCATTCAGTCTTTATGGCTGCCCGAGCCCAAAGATCTTTAGCATAGTCTTTAGGTCATATTTATGGAAGGATTTCATTGTAACTTGTTAGGTTGACTCCATATAATGTCTTGATAATGACATCCCCTTTTGGTCGTGATTGGTCAACTGTGATGGCTACAGGTGCCTGAAGCCCGAAAATCTTGAGAACAGTCTACAGGTCATATTTATGAATGGATTTCATTGTAACTTCATAGGATCACTTCAGATGATGCCCAGATGAGATTGTCCCCTTTTGGTTGCGATCATTCAACCATTATGGCTGCCCGAAGCCCGAATACCTTTAGCACAGTCGACAGTTCATATTTATGAAGGGATTTCATTGTAACTTGGTAGGTTTGAATTCATATGTATAATGTCTAGATGAGAACGTCCCCTTTTGGACACAATTGGGCAGCTGTGACAGCTACAGGGGCCTGAAGACTGAAAACCTTTAAAACAGTCTACAGGTCATAATTATGAAGGGATTTCATTGTAGCTTGGTAGGATAACTCCAAATAATGTCCAGATGAGAACGTCCCCTTTTGGTTGCGATCATTCAGCCTTGATGGCTGCCCAAGCCCAAAGACTTTAGCATAGTCTATAGGTCGTATTTATGGAAGGATTTCATTGTAACTTGTTAGGTTGACTCCATATAATGCCTAGATGATGACATCCTCTTTTGGTCATGATTGGTCAACTGTGATGGCTACAGTTGTCTGAAGGCTGAAAATCTTGATCACAGTCTAAAGGTCATATTTATGAAGGGATTTCATTGTAACTTCGTAGGATCACTCCAGATGATGCCCAGATGAGAATGTCCCCTTTTGGTTGCGATCATTCAACCATGATGGCTGCCCGAGCCCAAAGCCCAAAAACCTTTAGCACAGTCTTCAGGTCATATTAATGAAGGGATTTCATTATAACTTGGTAGGTTGACTTCATATGATATAATGTCTAGATGAGAACTTCCCCTTTTGGACACCATTAGGCAACTGTGATGGCTACAGGGACCTGAAGCCCAAAAATTTTTAGCACAGTCTACAGGTGATATTTATGAAGGGATTTCATTGTACCTTGGTAGGATGACTCCAAATAATGTCTAGATGAGGACGTCCCCTTTTGGTCGTGATCATTCAGCCTTGATGGCTGCCCGAGCCCAAACCCTCAAAACCTTTATCATAGTCTATGTCTATAGGTCATATTTATGGAAGGATTTCATTGTAACCTTTTAGTTTGACTCCATATAATGCCTAGATGATGACATCCCCTTTTGGTCATGATTGGTCAGCTGTGACGGCTTCAGGGGCCCGAAGCCCAAAAACCTTGAGCACAGTCTACAGGTCAAATTTATGAAGGGATTTCATTGTAACTTGGTAGGTTTACTTCATATAATGTCTAGATGAGAACGTCCCCTCTGGACGCAATTAAGAAACTGATGACTACAGGGGCCCAAAGTCCAAAAACCTTTAACACAGTCTGCAGGCGACATTTGTGAAGGGATTTGAAGGTAACTTGATAGGATGACTCGATTTGGAATAATTTCACTGTAACTTGGTAAATTTCGTTGATGTACGTTAACTGTGAGGGCCACATACATTAACTCTGAGGTCATATTAACCCACCCCTCAGCTCTTTAGTACAGTGTACACCTCATATTATATATTTTTATACTGTACCAATGACCCAGGCTTAGCTGGTGCTAACTCTAAAATATTTGGGGCCAAACGCAAATTTTACCCCCCCAATCCCCAAAATTTGCATCTAAAACCGAAAATTACATGTCCTATATGGTCCTCCATACTTTTACTCCACTGCGCATGCGCAGTGTTAAGGAGGTCTCGAAATTGGCACCAAAAATCATTCTTTGTTTGGCCCTCAATACAGTTACACTTCACTGTTATTTGTGCTTGAGAATTGGTGGATATAAGGAGGAAATAGAAGGAGGAGAGGAAAAAACAGTGGAAAGAAATGTTCAGGGCTGTAACTTATAATTATTTTACGAAATTATTTCATGTTACCTATTTTCGAGGCATCACCCTGTTGTGATCATTCTTGCTATGAATGTTCCATTGTTTAATCAGTGTTTCCTCTCTCCCTTTCCTTTATTCCCCCCTAGCTATTCTCCCATGCTTTTGGCTTATTTTTTGTAATGTTTATTACTAAAATTTCTTGGGAGTTTTGGCTTGGAAACAGAATTATTTTCTGTTTTTTTCCCATGTTTACGTCCTCACCCTTGGGCGTTTAGGTGTTTTGGTCTGCATCTATCATCTGATGTTCTACAGTTTCTTCTCTGGAAGTCTCTGTTTTGCATCAGATAGTGTTTAAATTGGTAACTGATTTCGGGCCGTGTTTATCAGTGCCTGGAGTTATGTTTCCGGTTTGTTTACACTTTTTTGTTTATGTTGACAACGGTTACTTCTTAAGTGACTACTTGTCCTCTGCTTAGTTCAGTTCATAGCTAGATACATTAATATTGTATGTAAGTGTTACTTTAATTTTTGAAATGATTTTAAAATTTTTGTCCACACTTAGGCTTTTTTGGGATCCATTTGGGCTCATTGTTCCCATTAGCTCTTCTGAAAATTTTTTCAAAAATTTTTTTTTGGGAAATTATTTTCTGTTGAAAATGTTATAATGGATTATAATATATTATGTATATTTGTTTCAAGGGTTAGTGCGAGTAATATGACTGTGTATATGTTTTCATGTTGAAAAAATATTGTTCAAATTGTAATGCGAGGATATCTTCCTCTAATTTTCAGGTTCATCGTGTTTCTTATAGTCAATGTATTCGCACTAATTCTTGCTCTGTGTGTGTTGATTGGTATGACAACTTTGGAGACATGTGTCACGGTATTTTGTTAGCGGTGAGGGGTCCATTACAGTCTCCTCTCCACAGGGTCAATCTATATTATCATTTTCTTTTTCAGAATTCAGAGTGATGTTTTCATGATGTCTTCAACAAGTGTGTCTCCGTCGTTGCAATATTAGGGCTAGCGGGAAGTGCTCAAGGTATTACAACAATTGCCGGGAGTTCTCTAGTTCGATCGAAGGCATTGTCGCCCGCTAGTCCGCCCGGTGTCGTGACCATTCACCGAATGGCTCAGCACCCAGGTTCGTCCGTCGCGGTCCAGAGAAGCAGATTGGGTGATGTGAGCACTATCAAACATCAGATGTGCACACCCAGCAATGACGGATCTGAGGATAGTACGGAGGAAGCCCGTCAGTCCAGTCGCTAGCCCGTCCAGGTCCATCCGGACCGCGAGCGAGAGAGGCCCCCTCTCTCTTGCATCAACATCTGCGCCGCGATGTTGTTGTATGTTGGTTCGCTTAGTCGGAGCTTACGTCCACTCCTCCTGCTTGGGATGCTCCGTCGCATGACAGTCCGATGCGGCTGTTATATTGGCTTCCTCATCTTCACGTCAACACACACGACCGCACCTTGGCTATGTGACCACAGATTTCAAGGGGACGTTTGCATATTATATAAATGCTGGATTGAACGTCCCTGATGCTCCTGCTTCACCGACCAAGGAATACACGTCGACCAGGTCACTCCATCTGCTAGCCAAGGATACAAGACCTTTCCAGTTGGGACGTTTGCATATTATATAAATGCAGGAATGAACGTCCCTGGAGCTTCCAGCGGATAATTTACGTAGGACCACGGCTCCACAGGTCTAATTGAGTAACATGAACAAGGTGTTGTTACCGTGATGTCTTCATTAAGTGTGCTTCCGTCATCACAGTCAAAGGAAGAGTTAGCAGCAAAGTGCTCATGAAGATGCGTCAATTGCCTGGAGTTCCCTAGTAGGATCGATGGCTTTGGCGTCTGTTAGCTTGCCCGGTGTCGCAACCATTCACCGAATGGCTCAGCACCCGGGTTCGTCCATTGTGGTCCAGGAAAGAGATTTGGGTGATGCGAGCACTATAATGCACACCCATTGACGACGGATACGAGGATGGTACGGAGGAAGCCTATTAGTCCAGTTCCTAGCTCGTCCAGGTCCATCCGGTCTGCAAGTGAGAGAGGTCCCTCTCTCGTACTACAACATCTGGGCCCAGATGTTGTGGTACAAAACGTTCCTCAGTCGGAGTGTACATCCACCGCTCGGGACGCTCTGTTATATAGACAGTCCGGAGAGACTGCTCTTTCGGCTTCCTCATCCTCACGACAGCACACGCGATCACACCTTGGCTACGTGACCAGTCATATTCAACCAAAATCGCCAACCAGGGATTATACGGCGACCAGTTCACGCCATCGGGTAGCCAAGGATACAAGGCCTTCATACTCCGGATGTTCGCATATAAGAAATATGCAGGAGTCAACGTCCAAGGAGCTTCCAGCAGCTAAATCCTGTAAGACCGCAGCTCCACAGGCCTCCGTTACGGATGTGCTATCGCAGATAACACAAATTATCGCAGCATCCGACAGTAAGTCTGTCGGATCAAGAATTATTCGAGGAAGCTGGGTTGGTACGTTCCGCTGCAGATTCAGGCACGGACCAAGAATTACAAGTGGTCCGACAGGATAGCGAAAGGGAATACGGAGGAGTTTTCCCTTTCGGAACAGCATATTTGCCGTAGAGTGCATCCGGCATTATCTTCTGACGTTGTTCCTCCGGACCAAATTGCTGCGTTGTCGGATAAGAGACTGATAGCGCCACTGGACTCAGAATTCTTATCGGTTTAGGGACATCATCCCTCAGATTCCGACATAGCCCTGAAATGTCTCACGGACATTTGAACTATTGAATGACGCTATATATATGTATAACTTGCTACCTAATCGGGCAGGTCAGGTTTCTTATCAGCAAATGCTCTACATCTGCCTTTCATCAATTCAAGGAATAATTTGAATCGGCAGGACAGAGCATTCCGAGAGTTTCTCTGCTTCCATGCCAAGACCTAGTATAGTCTATACCATCGACAATATCAATTCCAACTACGATGTTGGAAACGACAATATCGTCTAGCAGGGTTAACTTAGACGCATCATTGTACTCAGATCACCTTACCAGAGCATTATCATTATGCCTCAAAGGAAAAGAATTCCAGGATGTACATCCTCCTTAAGAATTCTTTCAAGGGCCTCACGTAAAACTCCGCCCTTTTTAGTAGCGATATGGAGTTGGTTAGACATGACGCGGCCCTGTTTACATCCACACGTGTGGATAGTTAGGTGAAAAACTCTTTCAGAGTCGCTCCGGTCTTGGGTCTCCGGAGAGTTTCTCTTCGACGGCAAGCTTTCCGCAATCTATGATCAGATAACTCAGGAAGCTTCAGACTCTCTGCTATTCAAATCCGCTTCCATATAGTCGGATTCAGCGGAGAAAAGTAGGACTGGCGCTTCTGAGGCGAATATGTCCAAGGGAAGTTCCTATAGAGGTTCCTATGCATCCTCTACATCTTACTCTTGAGACCGTCAGGGTAGCGACTCAGGTAGGGGCTGTTATACTGGCCGAGACATCCGGTCAGACGCCCCTAGGTTGACGGGCGAGGTGCGAGCTGTGGAGGACATGGTTTTTCCTTACGCAAGCCTCACAGGACCAGGAGGTAATGGTATTAACCTCTATCATGTACCAGTGAGCGGAAGACTGTCGAGTTTCTCAATCAGTTGGGAATAGATTACGGATGTCTCTTGGTTTCGAGGGGTGATTTCGGTAGGACTAATTGTCCTTCAAACGAAAACCTCCATTAACTCGAAGTCCAAGATGGACTCAGCTTCCGTCAGTCCGCAGGATAGAGGATCGCTTCTATCAGAAGTCCAGTCTCTTCTGGAAGAATCGCGATAGAGATCGTAGAAATCCAGGAATTTCCAGGTTTCTATAGCCATCCTTTTCTGGTTCCAAAACCAGACGGCTCGTTTCATTCACTCATAAATCTGAGCTGGATAAACAAGCTGATCGTGGCTCCAAGTTCCTGTGTGAAGTCCATCCGATCGGTCAGAGCGAGTATTCGGCTTTACTACATGCATAGATCTCAAGATGCGTACTTTCAGGTCTTGGTACATCAGGCGTTCAGAAAGTATCTTCGCTTCTTCATTATAGGAGTCGTGTATCAGCTCCGAGCAATATGCTTCGGTCTGAATCTGGCTTCTTGGGCTTTCACTCGAATAACGAGCTCTGTAATAACTAATTTCCGAGCTCATTCGTCTGCGATAACGTCGGCCTACCTGGACGACATTCTTCAGAGGTACGGCAATGAGTTAACGCTTCAGAACGATGTGCAGAATCTGCTTCTATTGCTCCGACATCTCGGTTTCATAAGTAAACGAGGGGAAGTCGGATCTGATATCGTCCAAGTCATTCACCCACCGGGGGATGAGCTTCGAGACGCTCAACATTATCATTCATCTGCCGTTAACCAGAGTGAAATTAATCAGTTGTTATGCTCAGACAAGGTCTCAGCGAGAGATCTAATGAGACTGATACGTTTGTGCGGAGCTGCCGCGATTTTATTCCGAAGGGGCGGTTACGCACTTGTCCTCTCCAAATTTCTTCTGATCCAGAATTGGAGGGTGAAGATTCTTTCGCTCGATACGGACATCTTCTTGTCAAATCATGTGAATAAGAGATTCAGACTTGGGCAGGTTTTCAGTGTTTAACTCAGGGAGTTCCACTGCAATTGCCGGATCCGAGTTTTACAGTTTTGACGGATGCCAGTCAAACAGGTTGGGTCGTATCATTGAGCTCAATGGATTTGTAGTGCCAGGGTCTTTGGGATCCGTAGTTCCTAATCAAGCACATAAACATCAAGAATGATGTCATTTTGCCTTGCACTACATTATTGGATGAACGTTATTCAGAATTCTCACGTGCTAATTCTGTCCGACAATTCGACGGTATTAGCATATTTTTGGAATTAGGGAGGCACTCATTCCATTCTGTTATTCATGTTAACGGAATGAATCTTTCTGTTTGTACTAGATCATCAAGTTCTCCTATCGGTCTGTCATTCTCCTATCGGTCTGAACTATTAGCGGACTCCCTTCACAGAGGAGCCGCTTGTTGCTGCCAGAATGGACTTTCAACTAATGAGTATTCAATCAGATTTGCTACCAAGGAGAGCAGCCAATGATCGACTTATTCGCGATGCATCTCAACAATCAGTTGCAGACGTATGTGTCATAATGTTCGGATCTTCGAGTGTTTGCAGTGGACACGCTATCGATCTCGTGAGACAGAATAATAGGATATACGTATCTTCCAGCGCCGTTGATTCAGCAGATATTTCTCAAGTTAAATTATCTCAAAGCAATTCTGTTGGTAGAATCTATAGCTCCACAAATCCGTGGATTAATTTACTCAGGCGTCTATTGTGGGACATGCCGTGGAAGCTTCCTCCACATTTTGGTCCATTTTACGGTCAGATGGATTCAATTTACTATCAGTTCTGCTTATGATAATATCTTCAATCAACAGTCATTGCTTTAGTTTTAAGCTCATGAAGTAAGAGTTCTTTCTACATCATGGACTTACGCTAATAATGTTGCTATTACAGATCTAATGAGGGCTGCATATTGGTCTTAGCCCTCCATTTTCACGTATTTGTATCTGAGAAATATTGAGTCCATTTCTGCAGATCTGCATTGTTTAGATCCGTTATTTTTCACTCAGAATGTCGTCTGCTAAACAGTGGAAATTATATGTGTGTAGGTTTTCAGTTCCGGCAGTGACTCTGTCCTGCTGCCCTCTTTGCTCTGGAGTATTTGATCCAGGGCAAGGGGAAGGGGAGGGGGGGGGGGCGGGTGTTCCCTTAGGTCACCTGCTTTATAGTGTAAAGCAAGGGAATTCCTCCCTTGGAGTCAGTAATTTCGAGTCGGTACCGGGATGGTTTTAAAGTGTAAAGCTAATGTTTACTCATCTATGTAATATTTTTTAAGTGTTGCTCAGTGTGAAGCATTTGTATATGTCACGTGTTAATCGGGCGTTAATAGAGATCATTGATGTTATTGTGCTCAATTACAGTATGGTGTTGTGTCTTTCTTTTTAGTACAAATAAGAAAGATACATGTAAAGCCTATCTCTCCTTTTCTCCTTGAGGGGATAGTTCTGTTATATGTAATTGAGTCTATTGGATTTTCCTTTATGTCCTTGGCCCTCCAACCTTCTTACTATTCAGCTAAGTCTGGGTCATTGGTACAGTATAAAAATGTTAAAAAATTTATAGTAATTTATATATTTTTAGCTCAACTTTGGCGAAGCCAAATTTGAGCTTTTGTCATGGCCCATCGTCCGTCTGTCCATCTGTCCGTCTGTCCGTACGTCAACAAATGGATACGGCTCGAGCTAGAGGCCGTATTTATGAACCGATCTTTACGAAACTTCTTGGGTACCTTTGTTATGACCCTGGGACGAGAACGAGTGTTTTTGGGTGCGGTCCAAAATTCAAGATGGCCGCCAGCTGCCATTTTGTACCGACGATGCAGAAATCTGTTTTTTGTACAGAACTCCAAATGAAAGCTCTGATTTGAATAATTTTTTGTATGAATGTTTAGTACCATGGGATACATCATATATAATACAGGTTTTTTTCTCTCGTGCATAAATTGTGCAAATTAGACTAATTTTGATGCTTTTTGGTGTTACTTTCAGCACTGTAAGTGCAAATGCCAATACGGCTCGGGCTAGAGGCCGTATTTATGAACCGATCTTTACGAAACTTCTTGGGTACCTTTGGTACCACCGTGGGACGAGAACGAATGTTTTTGGGTCCGGTCCGAAATTCAAGATGGCCGATGGCAGCCATTTTGTACAAAATTAGGTGCAATCCGATTTTTGCACAGAACTTCCATATGAAAGTGCTGATTTGAATAATTTTTTGTGTGAATGTTTAGTACCATGGGATACATCACATATAATACGGGTTTTTTTCTCGTGCAGAAATTATGCAAATTAGATGAACTTTGATTTTTTCAGTGCTACTTACACACAGTAAGTACACATGTCAATACGGCTCGGTCTAGAGGCTGTATTTATGAACTGATCTTCACGAAATGTCTTGGGTACCTTTGTTATCACCTTGGGACGAGAACGAGTGTTTCTGGGTGCGGTCTAAAATTCAAGATGGCTGCCAGTGGCCATTTTGTACCGAAATTAGGTCTAATCAGTTTTTTGTACACAAGTTCTATACGGCTCAGACTAGAGGCCATATTTATGAACCAATCTTTACGAAACTTCTTGGGTACCTTTGTTATCACCGTGGGATGAGAGCAAGTGTTTTTGGGTGTGGTCCAAAATTCAAGATGGCCACCAGCAGCCATTTTGTACCAAAATTAGTGCAATCAGTCTTTTGTACAGAACTTCTGTATGAAAGTTTTGATTTGAATAAATTTTTGTATGAATGTTTAGTAACATGGAATACATCACATATTGTAAGGTTTTTTTTTTGTGCAGAAATTATGCAAATTAGATGAACTTTGATTTATTCAGTGCTACTTACACAGTGTAAGCACACATGTCAATATGGCTCAGGGTAGAGGCTGTATTTATGAACCGATCTTCACAAAACTTCTTGGGTTCCTTTGTTATCACCTTGGGACGAGAATGAGTGTTTCTGGGTGCAGTCCAAAATTCAAGATGGCTGCCAGTGGCCATTTTGAACCCAAATTTGGTCCAATCAGTTTTTTGTCACAAGTCTATACAGCTCGTATTTATGAACTGATCTTCACAAAACTTCTTGGGTACCTTTGTTTTCACCTTGGGACAGGAACGAGTGTGTTTTGGGTGCCTTTGTTATCACTGTGCTATGAGAACAAATATTTTGGGGTTGAGTCAGACCCACTCTGGGACTCAAAGATTTATTTTCTAGTTTAGCATCTGACTGTAGCCCACCTTTACAATACTTTACCTATACATTTGTTACAGGCAACGGTCAATATTTATGTACAGACCGTTACAATACCTTTGTTATCAGGTCATTACCTAGATGTTTGTCATTGCTGTGTCACATACTATACATGTACATGTCTTTAAAGGTCTTGACAAGTTGAGCTACAGTGTCATTGACACTTTCATTTATACTTACCTTGACCCAGACGGGGATGGCCCTCCCATGAGTTGGGAACTCATACCTCCCCGCTGAGTACATAACGCTTACCGGGCACTGGTTGTAAGAATGATTTTTGGCGCCAATTTCGAGACCTCCTTGACACTGCACATGCGCAGTGGAGTAAAAGTATGGAGGACCATATAGGCCATGTAATTTTCGGTTTTAGATGCAAATTTTGGGGATTGGGGGGTAAAATTTGCGTTTGGCCCTAAATATTTTAGAGTTAGCACCAGCTAAGTCTGGGTCATTGGTAAGTATAAAAAATATATAAATTACTATAAATTTTTTAACTTTTATCAAAAACATAGCATACAGGAAACAGAAATGAACATATTCCCAATTATCACAATTCTTGTCATATTTCATAATTCTTTAATAAACATTGAACATTTTCCTTTTCATCAAACACAACTCACAAGTTAAGCTACAGTTTCATTGACACTTTCATTCATTGTATTTTTACGAAACTTGGTGTGCAGTATGAATATGATGTGTACATGCGCATATGGAAAGGAAGTTTTGATTTGAATAATTTGACCAGAGTTATAGCCCTTGTTGACTTTGAATTTACCAAAATTGCACGTTTGTGGAAGATATATTCAGTTGCGATTAAAGAAATTAAATGGGTATGAATACATGTCCAGGTCTATAATGAGATTATTCATGTCTAAACATAATAGTTGCTGGGGGATATGGATATCATTAGACTGTCTTGTTCTGACTGTTACAGCTGACTTTGGACTGATGAAATATTTCAACTTTATCATCAAGGCATACCTTCATCAAAGTGTTTGTGATCAATTAACTGTTTGTGAAGCATTTGTTGAATTAAGTTACATGGCTTGATACATACAAAATGAGTCCGGATTTGATATGAAATTGAGTTCACCCAAATTGATCTACTAATTTTAGTAAACAAATTTCTGAAATTTCACATCAGATTATGACAAATCTGAGATTCTTGTAATCACATATTGTCTTAGTGGTTAAAGAGACCAGGCGACTTGTGTGAAGAAGTCTCGGATCAACAAACTTCGCTCTGCCTTCAGTAAAAAGTGACTCTGAAACCGCCTTGTGAAAATTCAGACAACCTTGAAATTAGCTGAATTGCCCGCACTGTGTAGGAAAAATAACCACCTAAAAGACTTTGAGCTAATATTCATAGTAAGGCCCCTCAAAGTAGTTCTTCTGTTTCTTAGGCCATATTTTTACACTGTATACCAATGGCCCAGACTAGCTGGTGCTTAACTCAAAGTTATTAAGGGCCAAACACAAATTTTGAACCCCACCCCCAATCCACAAAATTTGCTTGCAAAACCAAAAATAAAAAGTCCTATATGGCCCTCCATACATTTACTCTCCGCCCATGCGCAGACGTCAGGAAGTGACCGGAATTGGCGCCAACATCATTCTTTGTTTGGCCCTAAAAGTCATCAACAATGAAATGACATCTGTGCTTTAAAATCTTCTTTTTTGAGGATGCCAGACACAAATCATTGCAAGAATTGGTGGATACAAGGCTGTTATTGGATGAAGGTAGTGTTCAACGGTGATTTTGGACATTAAAGGCTGTAACTTTATAATATTTATAAAATTATTTTATGTTTCCCAATTTCGGGACATAAGCCTGACGTCATCATTTTTAAAAATGATTATTCCACTGTGTGTTAAGTATTCCTTCCCTATTTTTCCATGAATTCTTCCTGTTAAACTCTTAAGCTTTTTGGCTATTTTTTATTGAAATTTTTTATTAAATTTCTTAGGAGTTTAACAATTATTACAGAATTTTATTCTGTTTCTTCCCCAGGGTTACGTCCTCACCCTAAGGGTGTTAGGCTGTTTAGTCTTGCATTTTCTATCCAATGTATCAATTTTTCTTCGTATGAAGATCTAGCTTTGCATTTGATAGCATTTCAGTTGGATGTGATTCTGGGCCTTTTTGTGAGCCTGATGTCTTGTTTACATTGACATTGGTTACATTGTCAACGTCCTCAAACATAGGTAGTTTCTTATATTCTATTACTGTAATATACTGTAGAATACATGGATTATTAGTAGTGTAACTCAAAAAATTTTGGATTTTGTCCACACTTAGGCTCTATCGGGATGCCTTTGGGCTCTTCATGTTCCCTTTGGGAACTTGGACCTTTTTAAAAAAATTTTTTTGGTTTACAAAAAGTATTTTGAATTTAATTATAATTGCTATTATTCATGTATCTCTGTTATATATATATATATTGTTGTGGGGTTTGAAGGACTGATATCGACTTTAGTTGATACACTCCTGCGGACTCTTGTCATTCTTGTGTTGCACTGTTATGACTGATGTTGGAGTCAGGTGTCACGGTACGTTATTGGCAGTGAGGTTCTGAGGATCAGAGCCTCTTACCGCGTTTTAATTCATTCTGTCAGTTTCTGTTTCAGAGGTACATGAACATGGTGATGATATTCTGACACCCATCTAAGTGTGCTACTGTTGTCGCACTCCATGGAGCATATAGAGCTAGCTGCAGTGCTCATTATTGCAAGAGTTAAGGCCGTTGGTTGAAGGTTTTAATCTCTTGCAAGCAGCTAGCTCGATCGGTGAAGCGGCACTCCATCCGTGGGTGCCAGGTAAGTCTGTCGCATCTAAGGGGTGGATTGGGTAGAGCGAGCACTATAATATAAATAGCTCACCCAGTGACGACAGAAATAGGGAGGAAGTCTGCAAGTTTTTGTACTCGGCGAGGTCTGATAGACCGCGAGTGGGAGAGGCCCCCTCTCTAATATAGCAGCATCTGGGGTTAGATGTTGTTTTGAACAACTTGCACAAGCCCGAGCATATGTCTGCCCTCCACTCAGGATGCTCTGTTTAGTCTGCAACCAGGGTCGGCTTCAGTCAAGGCTTCCTCCGCTACGTTTCACAAGGCTGAAATGAAGTTTTCTGGTTGGAAACTTGCACGAGACAGAGCATATGTCCGCCCGCCTCTCGGGACACTCCGTCTAGTCTGCAGCCGGAGTCGGCTTCAGTCACGGCTTCCTCCACTACGTATTTAAGCACATTCGACCGTATCCTAGAAACCTGACTTCAGATATCCAGCCTGCTTCACGAAGAAGGAACCACTCTTCGCCCGTGAAGTCGGACCATCCGGTAGCTAGGGAGATGAGGCCTTGATCATCGGGACACTCGTAGAAAGGATCCGTTTCTGGCACACCGTCGCAGGAGCAGCATGCGGCTAAGGAACGGAAATCCACTGCTCCTCAGGCCTCGATGACGGACTTGCTGTCTCAGATTGCACAGCTAATCGCAGCATCCCAGCAAGTGCAGATGCACTTTCCCTCAGACTCAGAATCTGAGCTGTCAGATGGTGCTGGGTCGGTGCACTTTTCCTCGGACTCAGAATCTGAACTGTCAGATGGTGCTGGGTCGGTCCAGTTGTCTGTTCGCGCAGATGCAATGGACCGAGATTCGCAACTGATTCTCTCGGATGTTGAAAGAGATAAGGAAGAGGATTACCCTTCCCTTTCAGAACAGTACATGGTTGCGATGGGTTTCATCCATCAATACGACCCTGCTTTTGTTCTGCAGAATCAGAATACTGTGACGACAAGAGAGAAGCTGTTGGCGTCATTAGGCGCAGACTTTATCCAGACAAAGGAGGGAGGAAGTCCTTTCTTTTCTGGTTCAGTTTATGCAAGTGTTGCAGGCCTGCGGCCAAATAGACGACACCATATTTATCCTCTTGAGTGCGAGGAAGAAGGCGGTTTCTTATCTTCATCTTCCGTATACATACCGTTTTTTGGGTCATATTCATTTAAAAACAGTCGGGGAAGATGAATAATGAACTAGGTAATGTCTTACTTACGAGCTCATTTGTCTGCGGTAACGTCGGCTTATTTGGAGGACAACCTTCTACAGGGATACGTCAAGAGAATTATTCTTCAGAATGATATTCAGAGTCTGCCTCTATTACTCCAACGTCTTGGTTTCATCGTAAACAAGTAAAAGTCGGATCTAGCTCCAGACAAGTCGTCTGTTCACTGGGGATTGAGCTTTGAGACACACAACAATCTGGTTTGCTTGCCATTACCCAGAGCGAAATTAATCAGTTGTTATGCTCGCTTTTGTCTACACTCAGATGCACTAATAGTGAGGGAATTTATGCGACTGTTGGAGCTTTGCGGAGCGGCTGTGGATCTCATTCCGATGGGCCATCTGCGCACACGTCCCCTCCAGATATTCTTCACTCAGAACTGGAGTGTGAAGGCGCTTTCGCTTGAACCAGTATTGTTTCAACGGTCCTAGTAAAACAAGGATTCATATTGGGCAGATATTCAGTGGTTAACTCAGGGAATTATGCTGCAACTGCCGGATCCGGCTTTCGCGATTTTGACACATGTGAGTCAGACGGGTTGGGGTGCGACCGTAAGTCCCGCATTCTTGAGGTGTCAGGGTCTTTGGGACCCTCAGTTCCAGGAGAAACACATAAACATCAATGAGATGATGTTAATTAGCTAGCACTACAACATTGGATTTACATAATAACAGACATCCATGTTCAATTTTGTCAGACAACTCGACAGTAGTAGCATACATCGGTGCGGCACCCATTCATTTCCGTTATGCCAACTAACGGTGTAGATTTTCCTATACATCATGAATCATCATGTTCATCTTTTCATCCGTCATATACCGGGTCGTCTGAACATACTAGCAGACTCGCTCTCTCGGAAGGTCGCCTGATGAAATTGGAATGGATGCTCAACAAGTGAGTATTTGGACAGTTTTGCTACCAGAGGGATCGCCTCATGATAGATCCGTTTGCGACGCACCCGAACAATCAGTTACCATCGTTTGTGTCGCCATGCCCAGACCATTGAGCGCATGCAGTAGATGCCCTCCTGATCTCATGGGGATGGATTTGATTCAGTAGATTATGTTTAAGATCAAACAGTCTCGTTGTGAATCCTACTAGTAGCACCTCTGTCGTCACAGAAACCTTGGATCAGTCTTCTCAAGTGTCTGTTATGGTATGTTCCCCGGAAGCTTCCTCCATGAGAGGACCTTCTTTATCAGGGGAAGTTTTTGTTCTTCACGTCCTTCTCCGCCATTAGTGGCATAATGGAGTTGGTTAGACATGAGGGAACCATTGCGGTTCCTATATTATTTTATGACAAACACAAGAAGGATTAAGTAATGCGAGTGAGGAGGGTTTGATATGACTTTGAATTCCCCCTCCCCCCACACCGCCAATGTGTTTTGAGGCGATTACCGGGCAAGACATAGTTTTCTTCCCACAAGCATTGTATAAGTTTAAATACATTCATGCGTTTATTCACTTCTCGATTGGCGGCTGGGTCGTGTTCTGTGGCGACCTCATGGGCACATCCACTTTTAGTTGGATTGGTTTCCTGTGATTATTCGTCTGTATGTCATATACGAGCGCATATTTCATCATAATTAAATTGCTGGGAAAGTACCTCGGAGGCTGCATAACCAGTTAACTGGTATTCGGATGATTACATGCAAGATTTTAATGCTCACACGCATAATAATTATTAGGCTGACGCTTTATTGTATATTATGGACCTTTGAAATTATGAATTATTTTGGGGGCGGTCCATGTCGGAGCCTGTTAATCATACCTACTTCCATTTCTAGATCCAGGTTTCTATTAATGTCGGTTCTCAACTCGTATATTCCCACCTTTACAGTGTCATAGATATTGGATAGTACACGTCAGGGAGTGTTGTTACTGGAATTTATTGTACACCTGAATGGGGTCGCCTGTGGGTTACCTCGGAAGTGTATTTATTCTCCAGAGACCGTTCATTATGGTTCGATTGGACATGTGTATGTTATATATTATATCACCAGTTTTCGACCTATCTGCGTATGCCGTCTTCGGTGTACGTTATATAGCGGGCAATATTAATTACCGGGATCATTGCTATAGCCTTAACTTCTGAATTGGCATTAAGCACTATTTGTTAATAATAAATTAATACCGGAGTGCCTGTTCGACGAATATTTATATTGTTTTTTGGTACCGCTTTTACTGATTCCAGAACGCTCCCTTCTTTCTTTTTGAAGATTCCTTCAAAAGAAGGGGGGGGGGGATTTTTTACCTCTCCTCCAGCTTGATAGGTATGTAACTATGAGGGAAGCTGTTTTGTCCGTAATTATCTCCTGCATACAGCTGGAGTTTTAATGTGTATAGTGTATGTTTGTGGAGGATATTCTCTCATTCTCAAATACTCAAATACACCATCCTAATTTTTGGGGCTTAGTCTGGGCTAACCTTAAAAATTGGGAACTCGTATCATCCAATTAGCATAGTCTTCATGCTAAGTATACGGAATTACTTGAACTATGCTCCTTTTGAATGATATGTCTTCTCTATTACTGTATAGAGAGAAATACATGTAATTCCTAATAATTTAATTTCCTGTCACCTTGGATTACAGGATTGGAACTATGTTGATCTACTAATTCAAAGTCCTAGGCCTCAACCTCTTTATGATTCAGCTTGTCTGGGCCATTGGTTTACAGTGTAAAAATATTATAAATTCATAGTAATTTGTTTATTTTTATACTTACCAGTGGCCCAGACGAAGATGGCCCTCCCATGAGTGGGCACTCATTCCTCCCCGCTGAATTTTTATGTAGTATTCTCTTCTACAAAGAATGATGTTGACGACAATTCCGGTCACTTCTTGACGTCTGCGTATGCGCGAAGAGTAAATGTATGGAGGGCCAGATAGGACTTTTAATTTTCCGTTTTGCAAGTAGATTTCGGGGATTGGGGGGGGGGGGGGGGGGTTTAAAATTTGTGTTTGGCCCTTGATAACTTTAAGTTAAGCACCAGCTAGTCTGGGCCATTGGTAAGTATAAAAATATACAAATTACTATGAATTTATAATTTTTTGTAAAATTGCATGTGGTGGGCGGTGTTTATTTTATTTTTATGCCCCTGAAAAAAATTTTGGGGGGCATATAGTGTTTGTCATTTCCATCTGTCCATCCGTCTGTCCATCAGAAAGATTTTTGTGTGCGCTTCATAACTCTGAGAGTTTCTTTGGATTTTGTTGAAACTTGGCATACATGTTGCTTATGGGGAGATTATGTGTTGAAGACAAAATTTTTATTTTTTTTGTTCCATGGAGGTCAAGTTGACAGATCAAGGTCAGCTGTCTATCAGGAAGTTTTTTGTGTCCGCTCCATAACTCTGAGATGCTTTGTTGGATTTTGTTGAAACTTGGCCTACATGTTGCTTATGGGGAGATGATTTGTCCCGCACAAAATATTTTTTTTGATCAATGGAGGTCAAGGTCACAGATCAAGGTCATTGTCACGTCACGGGCATAGTCACTTCCGAGTGACAATCTCTTGTTTATTTTTGTAATTATTTCTTTGCCATCAAAAGTTCATGCTCTTAGTTTGTTTTAAAGTTTTAGGCCTCATAATCTACAGAATAGCATGGTTGATGTTGTGTTTCGTCCCTTGAGTGCAAGAAAGCTTTGTAATGCAAAAGCATTGCAAAGCCTTGTTGCACTCAAGGGACAAATTTATCAATTTTATTAACTTGGCTAAAATATCAGACATAAACCGTTTAATTTTTATTTTTTTATGTTTTCATTGGTTATAAAAAGAGAGCATGCATCCGCCCAAATGACCATGCGAGAGGGCCTGAGAAACAGATTTTTTTACTTTTTTAGGCCAAACTAAAAATAATATGAACAGATAAATAAAAAAAAATGTTAAGTTATCCATCAAACTCAGAGTGAAAATAGGTGACAACCTGCAAAGGCATATGATTTTGTGTTGAAAAATTCTTTCAAAACATCTTTGTGAACTAAAATCCACAAAAGAGGGCATTTATATAGAAAACAACACTTTTGGGTGAAAACTTCACCTTTAATTCTCATGTGAAATGTTAAGTGGGTAAAAAAATAAATACCTATCTTGTTGACATTATCTGGTAACACGCTATCAGTTTCCAAGAGTGTTTGCTCCAGAAAAGTTTCTTTTTAAACAGTAGAATTACCTGGAATTCTTTTTGGTGATCTGTACTTTGTAAAAAGTATATATACCACCTGGAATTTTTTGCAGAATTTTTTTTTTCTAAATAAATTACATAAACCTGTGTTTTTCTCTCTTTATTTTTCTCAGATTTAGTAAGCTATTCACCTATGAGAAAACAATATAATGGAGTAATCATGCAGAAGCCCATTATCAATGCATTTCCTTATGACTCACTTCTCTCTGTTTTCAGTTAACTTTTCTCTAAAGTCTGGAGAGGTAGAAGTGACTTCTCCCTCAATTATCTCCTAAGGCTGGTCACTGAGTGGTTAGAGCATTGGAGTTCAAACTGAAAGGTCCATGGCTCAGTGCTGACCAGTGGTAACTGCATTATGTCCTTGAGCAAGGCACTTAATCCTGATTGGCCATGAAGGGGGGGGGGGGGGGGGAGGGCACTATATACTAAGGCATACTGCACACTTTGCCTCAACCAACACTAACCCTGCTTGTGTGGAGCTAGTAGGTTGGTGAGTCTTGATAGTTGTGCACTGAAGCTCGGTGGTTTTCCCTGGGTACCCCAGCTTCCTCCACCCGTAAAACTCTCAACACGAGGCAACCATGGCTGTCAAAAGTATTGTTAAATCACAATAAATAGTAAATAAATAACTAAATAATCACATATTGTGTTTTGTACCCCTGACCTAATGTAACTGACAAAACTGACCACTGCTATTTACAAAACTGCACAACAAAATTTTAATTATTTTTTCTATTTTCATGAAAAATCTTGATCCCACATTGGAATGAACTATCAAACTCATTCCGATGAGGGGTCATATGTTTTTGAGACCAAAAATTATAATGTTTAGTTATTCCAAAATATTTTTGCACATGTCATCTGCTATTTGTATTAGGAAAACAGTTGAAAATAAAATATAAGAGAAGATTAATTCACAAATTCACTCACACTGTTACAATCACTGGTTTAGCCAGTGACCCTTCCACTCCTCCTTTGGATGGGTTACATGATTGTCTCTCCCCGCGGGAACCCCAGGAAATGAAGCAGTGCCTGTTCACTGGTAAACAGTCTCCATTTTACTGGTAAAATAGGACCCAGTCACCAATGCTTGGTAGGTGCAAACCCTCTCTAAAATAGGCAACTTGGCTTATTAATGCTCACCCCTGGTCTTGAGTTGATACTCATGTTGTGGTCATGATTAGCCATTGTCCAAAAATATGTGACCTTAAACACCAATAAATAAATAAATAAATAAATATATACATGATTGCCTCTTTTGCTCTTCATCCAAACATAGACTGTAAGGCTGTTATTTATTTCTTTTAGTTTGGTATGTCCTGAGGGACATACCAAACTAAAAAATGTAAATTATGGCCTTGCAGTCCATGTTTGGACTTGACCAGGCCTGAAAATAAGCAGTCTGACATTTGCAGAATGAGGTCCCCAGAGGGTGAATTTGATGATGCTATCCCATACAGTGAGCCAATTTATCCTCTGAGTACCTCTTTCTGTTTAGTTTTGAGACCCTGATTCAGATTGAGGTTCACAGAGGGTAAATTTAGTGATGCTATCCTGCTATGCAGGGTAGCATCACTAAATTCACCCTCTGGGGACCTCATTTTGCAGATGACAGTCTGCTTATTTTCTGGCTTGGACTTGACCGACATAAAAGTGATAGGAATCAAACGCAAACAAAATCACTGGATTACAATCTACATGCACACTGTGGCAAAAAAAATGTATAGAATTACTTCAAGTGAACAAATCCTCACATATGGGTGTGCAATGAATACCCGTGTGTTTGGAACTTAACTTGCCATTATAAATATGTCAAAACAACAACAAAAATAACCAATTGACACTGTTATAAATTCTTGAGAAAGGAGACAGCAGAGAAATGTCTTATGCCAGTTTCAAAGGTGTAAATGAGACTTTTGAAAACCATGATTTGGAACGTACACCACACAGACGGAAAGATTAGGATGGGTTATATTCGATTCTCAGCTAAACCTCTGATTACAACATCACATTGAATTTTGATGTCGCACATTTATTAGATGTGTTGTAGATGATATTTGTGTAACATGCTATTTGATCATGATTAAGTGAGCAAAATATATGAAGGCTGACACCCAATTGGTAAAGTTATTCAAAATTGCAACCACACAGTTACAGGTACATTTTATAACAAAAGAGCTGGAAAGGCTACATTGCACAATAATTACATTGTTAATGTAGTTATACGTTTTGGGTCCAAATACTCAATTCCCATTGGTCAGCTGGATGAAAAAGTCATGACCAAATGTAATTCATTTTCCAATTGATACATTTGGTCGAACTTTGACCTGCATTTGCAGTAGAGCGCAGTTGACAGAATGTAATTCGGGTGGTGTTTGGGCAGGTTTTTAACTTTTAGCGCCTCTCGCAGTGATCAACTCTGCTGCTGTTTCTTTGGTGACATTTCCCAACTGTGGTATAAAGCCTGTTACTAAAATACTCGTTTCCATTTCTAAAGTTGTGAAAATTAAAAATCAGAGTTGTGCGCTTTGTCTTTTGTGTGAGGGTGGTTTTTCGCCTCGTTCGTTCGTACATGTTTTATTTTGTCTTTCGGCTTTGTTGTTTGGTAAAATGTAGTTTAAACAGTTACGGAATGTAACTATAAGAATTGAATGCAATTTTTATAATCTTTATTGGAGTATGAACGTGTGGGAATGGGTACAAATTATGTATGAATCTCCTTCGGGATTCATACATAATTTGTACCCATTCCCACACGTTCATATTCCAATAAAGATTATAAAAATTGCATTCAATTCTTAATTGAAAATGCAAAAGCAAACCTGTCCATCAGCCATAAATACTAGTGATAATTCCCCAATAAGACTAAAATTCCTGCCTTGTGATTGGATGAGAGCCTACATAGTTTCTTCTATGTATCTCCAGTAGCATATTTTACTTCCTGACATAACCATGCAAAATATTTGAAATGACATTGCTCATTTTGTAATTATTTTATCAATGAACTGACTTGCAAACCACTTCATTTATCTAGATGATATTCCGAATGAAGTGTTGTTTAAATTACAAATTAGTTTATGATTTGAAGTAAGATATAGTAATCATTAGACCTAAAAAAAATAAAAATCTGTTTCTCAGGCCCTCCCGCATGGTCCTTTTGGCTGCCGCATGCTCTCTTTTTATAACATATCCAAACTTTAAAAAAACAAAATCGAATGGATTTTGTCTGATATTTTACCCAAGTTAATAAAATTGTCCCTTGAGTGCAAGAAGGCTTTGCAATGCTTTAGCATTGCAAAGCCTTCTTGCATTCAAGAGACATAATACACCACCACCCATGCTATTATGTAGATTATGGTGCCTAAAATAATAAAACAAACTAAGAACATGAACTTTTTAATGGCAAAGAAATAATTACAAAAATAAAAAATAAAATAAAAAAATGCCCGCACGCATGCAATTTTACAAAAAATGGCCTGAGAAACAGAGGATCTACTTTGTGAGGCCTTATTTGGGTTTCTTGACATTTGACAAAAAATTTGAAAATAAAAATTAAAGTTTAAGTTCAATATTACTCGTACTTTAGGGATAAAAAATGTATTTTGACATGCTGTATAATTTTTTTACTTTTATATCTTTTTATTGTTTTAGATCAACGTTAGTTATAATAACAATTGATGAGGGACCAGGAATATGTAGCATTTTATCTGAAGAACTCAGCATGACAAAGGAACAGAGACAAACATATTTCATTGCTTTTATTGCTTTACTTGCTCTGAGTATCCTTGCTATTTTAAGTGGACTTTTTCTGTTGTACAAGTGAGTATTATCTATTATAAGATTTTGTCATACAGCAAGAATGTATTGGCCCCAATACTCTGCTGCTGACATTCATGCTAATGTTGGATGCCAGAGGTTGGGGACCTCTTTGAATCTAGGTTGTTGTCATGGTCGGTTGTTCAACATTGCAGTTAGCCCTCCATATCAATCATTCATGTCCAATGTTCAAATTAGTGAAACAGATTCTTTTACTTTCTCAGGACTTCAACATTTTTAGCTCAACTTTGGCGATGCCATATTTGAGCTTATGCCATGGCCAGTCATCTGTCTGTCCGTCAACAATTCAATACGGCTCGGGCTAGAGGCCGTATTTATGAACCGATCTTTACGAAACTTCTTGGATACCTTTGTTATGACCGTGGGACGAGAACGAGTGTTTTTGGGTCCGATCCGAAATTCAAGTTGGCTGCTGGCAGCCATTTTGTACAAAATTAGGTGTATTCAGATTTTTGCGCAGAACTTCCATATGAAAGCGCTGATTTGAATAATTTGTTGTATGAATGTTTAGTACCATGGGATACATCACATATAATACGGGTTTTTTTCTTGTGCATAAATTATGCAAATTAGACTAACTTTGATGTATTTAGTGTTATTTTCAGCACTATAAGTGCAAATGCCAATACGGCTCGGGCTAGAGGCCGTATTTATGAACCGATCTTTACGAAACTTCTTGGGTACCTTTGGTATCATCGTGGGACGAGAACGAGTGTTTTGGGGTCCAGTCCGAAATTCAAGATGGCTGATGGCAACCATTTTGTACAAAATTAGGTGCAATCAGATTTTTGCGCAGAACTTCCATATGAAAGCGCTGATTTGAATTATTTTTTGTGTGAATGTTTAGTACCATGGGATACATCACATATAATACAGGTTTTTTTCTCATGCAGAAATTATGCAAATTAGATGAACTTTGATTTTTTCAGTGCTACTTACACACAGTAAGTACACAAGTCAATACGGCTCGGGCTAGAGTCTGTATTTATGAACCGATCTTCACGAAACGTCTTGGATACCCTTGTTATCACCTTGGGACGAGAACGAGTGTTTCTGGGTGCGGTCCCAAATTCAAGATGGCTGCCAGTGGCCATTTTGTACCGAAATTAGGTCTGATCAGTTTTTTTGTACACAACTTCTACACGGCTCAGGCTAGAGGCCGTATTTATGAACCTTTGTTATCACCATGGGATGAGAACGAGTGCGTACCTCTGTTATCACCATGGGATGAGAACGAGTGTTTTGGAGTGTGGTCCGAAATTCAAGATGGCCACCAGCAGCCATTTTGTACCAGAATTAGTGCAATCAGTCTTTTGTACAGAACTTCTGTATGAAAGTTCAGATTTGAATAAATTTTTGTATGAATGTTTTTAGTAACATGGATTACATAACATATAGTACAGGTTGTTTTCTCGTGCAGAAATTATGCAAATTAGATGAACTTTTGATTTATTCAGTGCTTATACACTGTAAGTGCACATGTCAATACGGCTCGGGCTAGAGGCTATATTTATCAACCGATCTTCATGAAACTTCTTCTTATCACCTTGGGACGAGAACGAGTGTTTCCAAAATTCAAGATGGCTGCCAGTGGCCATTTTTGTACCGAAATTAGGTCCAATCAGTTTTTTTGTCACAACTTCTACACAGCTCGTATTTATGAACTGATCTTCACGAAACTTCTTGAGTACCTTTTGTTTTCACCTTGGGACAGGAACGAGTGTGTTTTTGGGGTGTCTTTGTTATCACTGCTATGAGAACAAATATTTTGGGGTTCAGTCAGACCCACTCTGGGACTCAAAGATTTCTTTTCTAGTTTAGCATCTGACTGTCACCCACCTTTACAATACTTTTACCTATACATTTGTTACAGGCTACGGCCAGTATTTATGTACAGACCATTACAATACTTTTTATATGTACCTTTTGTTATGAGGTCATTACCTAGATGTTTGTCATTGCTGTGTCACATACTATACATGTACATGTCTTAACAAGTTGAGCTACAGTGTCATTGACACTTTCATTGTTATCAGTTCAGCACATTCCAGGTTGACTCAGTGTAATAGTAGATGAACTTTCCTGATAGGCTCTCACTACACTCTGGAAATGATAGATCTGTTCACAACAAGATAGAACAAACAACTTCAGACATTTGTATTTCTTTGTCCGGATCAGTTAATTCAACAAGTGCTATTAAAAAGAAACATTGCAGCATCATTCTGGTTGCCCCTTTGTCCCCTGAGAGGGCATGGGTAAACCTTCTCAGACCCTTTTTTTCAGATACTTCATGTCATCTACCACTGTGGGAGGACCTCTAAACAATTATGCATTTAGCGGCAATCAGGGGCTGTCAATCTTCACTCCTTTCCTTTATCAGACCCTTCCTCAAATGCAAATGTGTTTTCAGATGAGTAATGAACTGCATTTCTGCTTCAATTCAGACCTTCTCTTCTCTAAATTATGCAGCAAAGTGGAGAATCTTTTACTCCGGGTGTCATGGCAATTCAGTTAGTTGTATGCATCTGTCAATCTCTAATGGTGCAGATTTCTTAGTATTTCTCTCTGATGTTAAAAAGCTTCAACCTATTATGATTAAAGGATACCCTTTTATGCTTTCAGATACATATTCTCATGAAGGCCTCTTAAAAGGTAGAGTGCTTAATTATTTTTTGCTGTTAAAATTTGTTCACATGTCTTTGCCTTGGTACAATTTATAGGAGAGTGCCTATAGGCACTCTCTCCCCTAAACTGTAACAAGGCAAATTCATACTGATTAAATAATTTCACTTCAAAGATAATATGAAACATATCTACAGAATATGAAGCCTTCAAGTTGGGGTATCTTCGCTTCAGAAAAAAGTCCAAATATGGGCTTGCAGCACTCTACCATTTAAATATCGGCTCTAATCAGTCTTTTGTCTAAATCATTAAAACATTTCTATATCAAAAGACCCAGGTCCTTAAGGCTTATTCCAAAATGGAATTCAGCTTTGGTTCTGTTAAAATTACAAGAAGCTCTGTTCAAGGCTTTTGAAGTCTGTGGAGATAAGATATTTGACGTATAAAACAGTGTTTATTCTGGGCTTTACTTCTCTTAGAAGAGACAGTGAACCAGCATGCTCTTTTTATTGAAGATGCTCATTACCATAGTATTGGAAATAATATCACTCTTCACTTCATCTCCATTGCCCGCATGGGGGCACGATGACGCCGTGTACTAAGGCGTACTGCACGTTGATGGTACGCATGTCTTCAACCAATCTAACCCTGCCTGTGCTGCAGTGCGGAGTTACGATGTTGGGGAGCTGGCAGCTGCTCGTCGTTGCTCGGTGGTTCTCTCCGGGTACTCCGGCTTCCTGCACCCGTAAAGCTGTCACGGTCATGATTAGCCATTGTGCATAAATATGTGACCTTAAACATCAATAAATAAATAAATAAATAATATCACTCTTACTACACAGAGTGTTTTTTTAGCCAAGAATTAGGCACCAGATAATCTATCGGCACCTATTATTTTATCCCCACTTTCGAAGAAAATGGGGGTATACTGAATTCTATGCGTCCACCTTTCTGTCCGTTCAACCGTCCGTCCATCCATCCATCCATCCATCCATCCATCCATCCATCCATCCATCCATCTGTGCATCTGTGTGTGAGTCCGTCCAAGAATATTCATAACTTAAGTAAATTATTATTTTTTTATAATATTTGTTGGTCATAGGTATGCCCGCAGTAGGTATTTTTTTTTTTATTACTTGTTCACTTAGAAATTGTGCCCGTCTGAGCCAAATCTTGTCTGTTCAGCCTGTATCTCGGGTATCGAATGTTCTATTGCAATGAAATTTGCCGTGAACACTGCTTATGGTATAGGCTTTAAAAAAGGATTCAAAGATATTTCGCACATTTTCCTTTTTAGAGTTATCCCCCTTTTTTGACTTAGAAATTGTAGGAAATAGACATTATTTGTCTGTTCAGCCTGTATCTAAGGTATGGGTTATCGGATTTCAGTGAAATAAAATATGGCATGGAGTTTGCCTATGACAAAAGCTTCTGCCTCATTGCATAAAACTTCCAAACACCAAACAATGTATCATACCTTTTGACTTAGAAATTCTTGGAAACTGTTGAAAACTTCCGAAGAAAATGGGGGGGGGGGGGGGGGGGGGTTTATCGGATTTCAGATAAATATGGTATGCAGTTTGCCTGTGACAAAGGCTTCTGCCTCATTGCATAAAACTTCCAAACACCAAACAATTTACAATACCTTTTTGACTTAGAAATTGTTGGAAATTGTAGAAAACTTTTGAAGAAAATGGGGGGGGGGGGGGGTATACTGGATTGCGTCCATCCATCTGTGCATCCATCCGTCAGTCCATACAAGAATATTCAAAAATAATATTTGTTGGTCATAAGTATGCCCACACCAGGCAGTACACCACGTGGGGGTATGCACCAGACAAAAGTCCAGCTCTTGTTATCAATGGCTTAGCTCCAGTAAATAATTCTAAACCCTTTTTAAGGGCTCTCAGAAATTATGTAAGAAGGTATAGTTTTGTAACAAAAGGAAGAAAAAAATCTCTTCCTTTCTCTTATACCATGCAGAAAAGATATTTCTGTTCACTTCATCCAGATGAATTCTGTGAGCTGTCCACATTGCATACAACAATCTATCTGATTCTGATAGCAAGGTGACTAAAATCTCAGCTTATGAGGTTAGAGCCTTATCTTCTTCATGGGCTTATTCTAAATCAGTGGCATTGTCTGATATTATGAAGCCATCTTACTGAACTATGTCATGTGCATTCACAACTTTTTACCCTAGAAATCTGGAACCTGTGGCAGGGGACCTGAGATCCTTAGGTCCACTATCTGTGGCACAAAATGTTTCACATTAATTAAGAGTACATTTTTGTGTGTGATGTTTTGACATTCAATGTGGCTCTTGTTCCTTCAGTGGCCATCCGTCGTTCGTCCATCCTTTGTCTGTCCGTCTGTCTATCCATCCATCTGTCTGTCCGGCATCCATATCCATTTTTTTGGCATTCAGTAACTTGAAAAATATTGCTTGAATTGTCAAGTTACTTTATATTTTTATACTGTACCAATGACCCAGACTTAGCTGGTGCTAACTCTAACAAAACCAGGGCCAAACACAAATTTTGCCCCCCAATCCCCAAAATTTGCATCCAAAACAAAAAGAAATCATGTCCTAAAGGACCTCCATACTACGCCTCTACTGCGCATGCGCAGTGAATCTGACGTCCCGAAATTGGCGCCAATTATCATTCTCTGTTTGGCCCTTCATCAGTCAACATCTCACTGATCTTTGTGCTTGTAAATCTCAGTTTAAAGGATGCCAGACACGTAATTTTTGGAGAAAATGTGATTCTAAGGAGGATAGAAGGAGGAGAGGAAAAAGAAGTGACAAAAAATAATCAGGGCTGTACTTAAAATTTTTTGATGAAATTATGTTAAGTTGCCTATTTTCGAGGCATGGGCCTCTTGTTGTCATTCTTGCTAAATGTTGCACTGCTTATTCAGTTTTTCCTCTCCCCTAGCCTTCTAAAGTCCCCCCTTGCAATTCTCCCATGCTTTTGGCATATTTTTGAGAAAGTTCATTTCTAAAATTTCCTGGGAGAGTTGCTTGGTTACAGAATGTTTTCTGTTATTTTCCCCATAGTTACGTTTTCACCCATGGGTGTATAACGTTGTGTTCTGCATCTTCCATCTGATGTTCTGCAGATTCTCCCCTGGGAGTCTCTGTTTTGCATCAGATAGAGTGTAATTTTGATGACTGATTCCGGGCCAGTTTTTTCAGTGCCTGGAGTCATGTTTTCTGGTGTTTTACACTGTTTGTTTACATTGGCAACAGCCTTTTTTGAGGGGGGCTGTTTGCCTTTGCTGTAGTTTATCTCACTATAAGATACATTTATATTATCCGTAAGTGTCTCATTAATTATTTAATATAAATTTAAAATTTTTGACCACACTTTGCCATCGGATCCATCGGGGCTCAACGTTACTTTTCAGCAACTTGGGCTTCGCTGAAAAAATATTTTTTCAAAACTAGGACTTGTTGTCCTTTCACAATGAAGGGACATTGTTCAAATTGTAATAGGAAGAAATCTTCCTCTGACTTTCATGATCATTGTATTAATTATACCCCCGCTTCGAAGAAGTGGGGGCTATATAGGAATCGCCCTGTATGTCCATACGTCCGTCCGTCCGTCCGTCCGTCCGTCCGTCCGTCTGTCTGTCCGTCTGTACGTCCGTCCGTACGTCTTTCCGGACATGAAATTCTTGTGTGCGCAACTCCTCCTACATTAATGAACCGATTTTGATGAAACCTTTCAAACATCATCTCTACTAAGTGAACATGTGCATATTGCAAACTTTTTAATCTGCGACAATTTTAACCAGGTTATCTCTCTTGAAGTTTGATTTAATATGGGTTTCTACATGAAATTATTGTGTGCGCAACTCCTCCTACATTTATCAATCAATTTGGACAAAACTTTTCAGACATCATCACTACTAAGTGAACATGCGCATATTCCAAGATTTTTGATCTGCGACAATTTTAACCAGGTTATCTCCCTTTGACTTAGATTTATTATGTCTTTCCGTTCGAACAAATTCTTGTGTGCTCAACTCCTCCTACATTAATGAACCGATTTTGATGAAACCTTTCAAACATCATCTCTACTAAGTGAACATGTGCATATTCCAAACTTTTTGATCTGCGACAATTTTAACCAGGTTATCTCTCTTGAACTTTGATTTAATATGGGTTTCTGCATGAAATTCTTGTGTGCGCAACTCCTCCTACATTTATCAATCAATTTGGACGAAAGTTTACAGACATCATCACTACTAAGTGAACATGCGCATATTCCAAAATTTTTTAGCTGTGGCAATTTTAACTAGGTTATCTCCCTTTAACTTAGATTTATTATGGGTTTCTACATGAAATTCTTGTGCGTGCAACTCCTCCTACATTTATCAATCAATTTGGACAAAACTTTTCAGACATCATCACTACTAAGTGAACATGCGCATATTCCAAGATTTTTGATCTGCGACAATTTTAACCAGGTTATCTCCCTTTGACTTAGATTTATTATGTCTTTCCGTTCGAACAAATTCTTGTGTGCGCAACTCCTCCTACATTAATGAACCGATTTTGATGAAACCTTTCAAACATCATCTCTACTAAGTGAACATGTGCATATTCCAAACTTTTTGATCTGCGACAATTTTAACCAGGTTATCTCTCTTGAACTTTGATTTAATATGGGTTTCTGCATGAAATTCTTGTGTGCACAACTCCTCCTACATTTATCAATCAATTTGGACAAAAGTTTACAGACATCATCACTACTAAGTAAACATGCGCATATTCCAAAATTTTTGAGCTGTGGCAATTTTAACTAGGTTATCTCCCTTTAACTTAGATTTATTATGGGTTTCTACATGAAATTCTTGTGCGTGCAACTCCTCCTACATTTATCAATCAATTTTGACGAAACCTTTCAAACATTATCACAACTAAGTGAACATACGCATATTCCCAAATTTTTGATCTGCGACAATTTTAACCAGGTTATCTCCCTTTAACTTGGATTTATTATGGGTTTTCAAATGGGATTCTTGTGTGTGCAACTCCTCCTACATTAATGAACCGATTTTGAATACATGTTGCACATTGTAAATGTGTTTTTCCAAATGTAAACCATATATGTGTGGGCTCTTTAAGTATTCAGTGCTGTTCTGTGGAAGGCCACATGCAAATACAAATTTCAACAACAAAAAATGATCTTTATGTATACATTTCCTTATGGCCTTCGCCTACATGATCAGAAGTGCATTCCTCTAAAAACCCAAAGCGGGGGTATTAATCACCTTCAGTGATAGTTCTAGTTGTAGTCAGTGTTCTCGCATTAATCCCTGTCCTATATGTGAATATTGGGATGAGAAACATTGGAAACGTGTGTCACGATATGTTGTTTCTGGAGAAAGGGCTATGCCGGCTCTTTCTCCGCAAGGTCACTCTACTCTCTCAGTTTCTATTTCAGAGGAACAAGAACAGGGTGATGTTTCCATGTTATCTTCTACAAGTGTGCGTCCGTCGTCACAAATGAATTCAGACCTAGCGGCAAAAGTGCTCATGGAGATTAGACAAATGTCGTCCGCTAGCTCGCCCGGTGTAGCGTCCATTCACCGAATGGTTCGGCAGCCGGGTTCGTCCGATGCGGTCCAGGAGGAAATTTTGGGTGATACGAGCACTATAAACATAATAGATGCACACCCAGTGACAGCGGATAGTAAGCGAGAACGGAGGAAGCCTTTGAGTCCGGTTCCTAGCTCGTCCAGGTCCAGCCGGGCCACGAGCGAGAGAGGCCCCTCTCTCGTACAACAACATCTGGGACCAGATGTTGTGGTACAAAATGTGTCTTTAGCGGAGCATATGTCCGTCGCTCGGGACGCTCCGTTGTATAAGCAGTCCGCGGAGACTGTTAAGGCTTCCTCTTCTCGTCAGCGCACACGATCGCACCTTGGCTGCGTGACCGCCGATATATTACCAGCTTCGCCGATCAAGGATTCTTCGGCGACCAGGTCACACCATCCGGCAGCCAGGGATTCGAGACCGATGGACTCCGGACGTTCGCATAGGAAAAGTATGCGGGAGCCATCTGATGCGGAGCTGCCCTCGGCGAAGCAGCGAAAGACTGCGCCTCTGCAGGTCTCGACGCTGGACATTCTTGTGCAGATAGCACAGCTTATCGCAGCAGCCGACAGAAACGGTGTCGGATCGAGAATTATCCGACGGCGCTGGGTCGGTACGCTCCGCCGAAGCATTGGGGGCGGACGACCGGGAACATCATGAGGTCCGACCGGATGGTGAAAGGGATACGGATGACTTGGAGCTATCCCTTTCGGAACAACATAAAGCTGCCGTGGACTTCATCCGGCACTTTCTCCCTCAAGTTGTTCCGTCGGGCCAGACTGCTGCGGTTCCGGACAAGAGGATTATAGCGTCATTGGACTCTGAATTTTTTGAGCGGTTCAGGGACATCGCTCCCGAGTTTCCGTCGCAGTCCAATAATGTTGCAAGAACATTTGAATTATTGAACGACGCTATATTTAAACTTGCTTCCAAGACGGGGAAAGCAGGTTTCTTGTCCGCTAATACTCTCAACCTGCCTTTCATTAATGCAAGGAATAAATTCGATACGGCAGGACAGGGTATTCCGAGAGTTCCTCTGCGTATGGACGACGAGGCGGAAGACTTAGAGCTATCATTACCGTTGTCGGCTTCTATTCCTACCGCGGTGTTGGAAACAGCTATTGCGTCTAACAGAGCCAATTTAGATGCCTTATCTTACGCAGATCACCTTACTAAGGCGTTATCACTGCGCCTTCAAGGGAAAGAGTTTCAGGATATACAATCCTCTTTAAGACTTCTTTCAAGGGCAGTAGCTTATTCCACGTGTAACTCCGCCCTTTCAGTGGCAAATCTGGAGTTGGTTAGACGTGACGCAGCCCTAGCTACATCCACACTAGTGGATACTAAGGTGAAGAACTCTCTTAGAGTCGCTTCGGTCTCAGGAGAACTTCTCTTTGACGGCAAGCTTTCTGCTATTTATGATAAAATTACAAAGAAAGCTTCGGATTCTCTGTTGTTCAAATCTGCTTCTAAGAAGTCGGATACAGCAGACAAGAATAAGACAGGCACTTCTGGGTCTAATGTGCCCAAGAGAGGTTCCTATAGAGGTTCCGGTGCGTCCTCTTGGTCTTATTCGAGAGACCGTCAGGGTAGCGACTCTCGTTCGGGACGTCCTTCAGGCCGGGACAATCGGTCGGACGCCCCGAGGTCGACGGGGCGAGGTGCGGGTCGTGGAGGACGTGGTTTCTCCTACCGCAGGCCTCGCAGGTCCAGGAGGTGATGGCTTAAACCTCTATCGTGTACCGGTTGGCGGAAGGTTGTCGAGCTTTTCACAAGAATGGGCGTCGATTACGGACGACCCTTGGGTGAGAGGAGTGACTTCGGAAGGTCTAAAGATATCCTTCAAACGAAAGCCTCCATTAACTCGAAGTCCAAAGTGGACTCATCTTCCGTCAAATCCGCAGAAAAGAGACGCTCTGTTATCAGAGGTGCAGTCTCTTTTAATGAAGAACGCGGTAGAGGTCGTAGAAAACCAGGAATCTCCGGGATTCTACAGCCATCTGTTTCTGGTTCCGAAACCAGACGGCTTGTTCCGTCCAGTCATAGATTTGAGCTGGATAAACAAGCTGATCGTCGCTCCGAAGTTTTATATGGAGACGATTCGGTCGGTCAGAGCGAGTATTCGGGTGAACGATTATGCAACAAGCATAGATCTCAAAGATGCATACTTTCACGTCATGGTACATCCGACATTCCGAAAGTACCTACGCTTCGCAGTCCTAGGAGTGGTGTATCAATTCCGGGCAATGTGCTTCGGATTGAATCTAGCACCCTGGGCTTTCACTCGGTAATGATCTATTTCCGAGCTCATTCGTCTGCGGTAACGTCGGCCTACCTGGACGACATTCTTCAGAGGTACGGCAACGAGTTAATGTTTCAGAACGATGTTCAGAATCTTCTATTGCTCCGACGTCTCGAGGAGAGGAGAGGTCGGATCTGGTGCCGTCCAAGTCATTCACTCATCTGGGAATGAGCTTCGAGACGCACAACAATCTCGTTCGTCTGCCGTTAACCAGAGCAAAATTAGTCAGTTGTTACGCTCGCTATTGTCTGCACGCAGACAAAGTCACAGCGAGAGAATTTATGAGACTGATAGGTCTGTGCGGAGCCGCCGCGGATCTCATTCCGATGGGGCGGTTACGCACACGTCCTCTTCAAATTTTCTTAACTCAGAATTGGAGTGTGAAAATTCATTCGCTCGATGTAGACGTTCTCTTGTCAGATCAAGTGAAACAAGAGATTCAGACTTGGGTAAACATTCAGTGGTTAACTCAGGGAGTTCCGCTGCAGTTGCCAGATCCGAGTTTTACCATTATGATGGATGCCAGTCAAACAGGTTGGGGTGCATCATTAATCCCAACGGATTCGAGATGCCAGGGTCTTTGGGATCCGCAATTCCTGTGCAAGCACATAAACATCAAGGAAATGATGTCAATTTGGCTTGCGTTATGTCACTGGATGGACATTATTCACAATGCTCATGTCCAAATCCTATCCGACAATACGACAGTAGTGGCGTATATACGGAATCAGGGAGGCACTCATTTAGTTCCGTTGTTCAATCTAACGGAAAGAATCCTTCTGTTTGCGCTAGAACATCACGTTCTTCTTTCGGTCCGTCACATACCGGGTCGTCTGAATGTGCTAGCAGACTCCCTTTCACGAAAGGGTCGCTTGTTGCCGTTGGAGTGGACTCTCAACAAACAAGTATTCAATCAGATTTGCTACCAATGGGAACGGCCAATGATAGACTTATTTGCGACACATCTCAACAATCAGTTGCAGACGTATGTGTCTCCGTGTCCGGATCCAAGAGCATTTGCAGTAGACGCTCTGTCGATCCCTTGGGACGGAATGATAGGAGATGCGTATCCACCAGCGCCGTTAATTCAACAAGTATTGCTAAAGATAAAACAATCTCAATGCAAGATTCTGTTGGTAGCATCTCTGTCGCCACAGAGACCGTGGATAAATCTACTCAGGTGTCTGTTGTGGGACCTACCGCGAAAGCTTCCTCCACGGGAGGATCTTCTTTCGCAGGGGAAATCGCGCCAACTCCATCACAACCCGCAAGGTCTCAACCTTCACGTTTTTCCGTTGTGCGGTCCTTCTTGCATGGCAAACACTTTACAGGACGAGCAGTGGACGCGATTTCTAACTGTAGGAGGACCTCCTCTTCGCTAAACTATGCGGCTAAGTGGAAGGTTTTTCGTCGTTGGTGTAGGGATCATTCTGTAGATATATTCGATCCCTCTATACCAGACATTGCAAACTTTCTAGTATACTTGTTTGACGAAATCAAACTGCAGCCTGTTACTATAAAGGGTTATAGATCTATGTTATCTGATACCTATGCACATCATGATAGTTTACAAATTGGATCTAATGTCTCTTTATCTAAGTTGGTTAGAAACTTTTCGATAAATAGACCCAGAACTCTTAGATTAATTCCTAAGTGGAATTTAGCTTGGGTTCTTCTTAAATTGAAGGAAAAGCCATTTGAACCTCTTGGGACAGTAGATTTCAAATTCTTATCTTATAAGACAGCTTTTCTCTTAGCTTTCTCTTCTGCTAGAAGAGTCAGTGAGCTTCATGCACTGTCGGTGGATGATTCTCACTATCGTAGTGTCGGGAACACTATCACCTTCACTACTGATGTGGGTTTTTTAGCTAAGAATCAGGCTCCTAATAAATATCCGGAACCTATTGTTATTAAGGCTCTTCCATCTTCAGACGGGCGTAGGCCTTTACTCTGTCCTGTTAGAGTGTTACGTATCTATAAACAGAGATCTCAGTTTATCAGAAAGGGACGGAAACGTTTCTTTCTGTCTTTGATGCCTAATAGAAAGGACATTTCGGTCCATTCTATTGCTAGATGGATTCAATTAACTATCCGTACTGCTTATGAAAATTTATCTTCTTCTCAGCAGTCTGTGCTTAAGATTTCTGCTCATGAAGTAAGAGCTCTTTCTACTTCCTGGGCTTATGCTAATAGTGTTGCTATTACAGATTTAATGAAGGCTGCTTATTGGTCTCAGCCATCCACATTTACGAATTTTTATCTCAGAAATATTGAGTCCATTTCTGGAGACCTGCATTGTTTAGGTCCGTTATCTGTTGCTCAGAATGTCGTCCACTAAACAGTTGCAACTATAGTTATGCAGGCTTTCTGTTCCTGCAGTGACTCCGTCCGGCTGCCCTCTTCGCTCTGGGCTATTTGACCCAGGGCAAGGGGAAGGGGGGGGGGGGGGCGGGTGTTCCCTTAGGTCACCTGCTTTATAGTGAAAAGCAAGGGAATGCCTCCTCCAAGTCAGTATTTCTGAGTCGCTTCCGGGATGGTTTTAAAGTGTAATATTAATGTTAAAATTCATTCATGTCTTATTTTTAAAGTGTAGCTCGATGTGAAGCATTTGTATATGTCAAGTGTCAAACGGGCTTTAATATACAATACTCGGACACTTTTAAATGACTATAAAGAGTCTCAATTCTCTGGACTACTTTATTTATTGGCTTACTTTAAAAATAATTAGTATAAGGGATATACTGGATGTTAATAGAGAACATGAATGTTATTGTGCTCAATTATTAAGGGTAGTGTATCTTTCTAATTTAATATTAAATAAGAAAGATACATGTAAAGCCTAATACTCCTTTTCTCCTTAAGGGGTTACCTCTTTACTATATAGTTGAGCTTATTGGATTTTCCTCTATGTCCTAGGCCCTCCAGCCTGTTTACTATTCAGCTAAGTCTGGGTCATTGGTACAGTATAAAAATGTTAAAAAATTTATAGTAATTTATATATTTTTTATACTTACCAATGACCCAGACGGGGATGGCCCTCCCTGGAGTTGGGAAATCTTGCCTCCCCGCTGAGTACATAGCGCTGACCAGGCACTGCCAGTAAGAATGATAATTGGCGCCAATTTCGGGACGTCTGCGTCACTGCGCATGCGCAGTAGAGGCGTAGTATGGAGGTCCTTTAGGACATGATTTCTTTTTGTTTTGGATGCAAATTTTGGGGATTGGGGGGCAAAATTTGTGTTTGGCCCTGGTTTTGTTAGAGTTAGCACCAGCTAAGTCTGGGTCATTGGTAAGTATAAAAAATATATAAATTACTATAAATTTTTTAACATTTGTGTTCAGGTTACTGATGTGCCGAGCTGTATAGGTTTTTTGATGTAAAACTGATAATTTGATCCTGAGATATTAACCCTTTATCCTTCAAATTGAAAATTCCTCCAATCCCTTTGGCATGAGATAACTCAAAAAATATCAATCAGATTGTCATGTTACTTCATATATGTGTTCAGGTTACTGATGTGCCAAGCTGTATAGTTTTTGGTGTAAATCTGATAATTTGATCCTGTGATATTAACCCTTTATCCTTCAAATTGAGAACTCCTCCAATCCATTTCTTCGGCATGTGATAATTCAAAAAATATTAATCCGATTATCAGGTTACTTTATATATGTATTCAGGTTACTGATGTGCTGTGCTGTATAGTTTTTTTATGTAAATCTAACAATTTGATCCAGAGATATTAACCCCTTTATCCATCAAATTAGGAACTCCTCCAATCCATTTCTATATGTCCCCACACCATGTATGGTGTACATAATGTCGGCATCCAGGGTTGCCCTCTGTCATACAGCTTTCTACTAGTTGCGCTATGGGTACACTTCTGACAATTTTATCAGCCTATTTTTTGTTATATGACTTAATTTGGGGGATTTTTGGAAGGTTCCAAATTAAGTGTTTATCCCAAATTCTGTGGAATAGAGATTAAGCTATGCCTAGGCCAGTAGTAGGTATGATAAATATAGAAATTATTTTAAATTTCCAATTTTTGTTTTGTATTTCTTTTGCGTATTGGAGTTCACAGTATTTTATTAGCCCACCTGACTGAAAGTCAGGGTGAGCTTTTCTTATCACTCTTCGTCCGTCGTCCATCCGTCTGTCTTCTGTTGTCCTGCGTGAAGGTGGTGTTTGAGCCTCTTTCTCCTAAACCAATGGCCACATTTTAATTAAATTTCATGTAAGTAGTGGTTATATAGGGGCATTTGGGTTTTTCTTCAAATTGGATTTCTGTTCATATTGTGGAGTGGGGTGGGGCCAAAATGCATAAAATTTTAAATAATCTTCTCATGAACCAACCATAGCAGAGACTTGATATTTGGTATGCAGCTTCCATTTGAGGTGTAGACTCAAATTTGTTCAAGAGAAGTTTGACGGGCAATATTTACCTTTGTTCTGAGAGGGGCAAGAATTTTTGCCCCGCCCAAAATTTCTATTTTCTGAACCCAGAGGCCGATTTGAACCAAATTTAATATGAGGTATTATTGGGTTATAAGTACTTGATTTAATTTTTTCCTGCAGCCCCGTGGAAACCACAGGAGCTAAAAATAGAAAAAATTAAAATGCCCATATCTCCAAAACTGCACGCCACCGAGAATTTTTATTTGGTGTGAAGCTTCCTTAGGACCAACAGAAAGGATTGGTAAAAAAGAATTGCCATCGGTTTTATCATAGGGTATAGTTTTGGGACTTTGAAAAAGTGCTGATTCAGCACTTTTTAACACTGTAGGCAATAGGAAAAACATTAAAAAATCTTCTTCTCCAGATCCAGCAGGAAGAATCTTTTGATATTTGGTATTCAACATTGTGGGGTGGATCTGATACAAGTTTACTCAAATCGGCCCCCCCCCTGGATTCATATTTGGGCTCACTATAGAAGCCCGAATTCAAACTTAATGCATTTCAGGCAAATTTCTTAAAAAATCTTCTTCTCCAGATCCAGCAGGTAGAATCTTTTGATATTTGGTATGCAACATTGTGGGGTGGATCTGATTCAGGTTTGGTCAAATTGGCCCCCTGGGTTTATATTTGGGCTCAGTATAGGAGCCTAAATTTGAACTTAGTGCATTTCAGACAAATTTCTTTGAAAATCTTCTTCTCAAGATCCAGCAGGCAGAATCTTTTGATATTGGGTATGCACCATGCTTAGGGGGGTGAGATTCAATTTTGTTCAAGCCATGTCCCTAGGTCCATATTTGGGCTCACTGTGGGAGCCCCGATTATAACTTAGTTCAAAAAGAGGAATTTTCATTAAAAATCTTCTTCAGATCCAGCAGTCGGAATGTTTTGATATTTGGTATGCAGCATCCTTAAGGGGGTGAGATTCAAATTTGTTCAACCCATGTCCCTAGGTTCATATTTGGGCTCACTGTGGGAGCTTGAATTGTAACTTAGTTCAAAATGAGGAATTTTCTTGAAAATCTTCTTCTTCAGATCCAGCATTCGGAATGTTTTGATATGTGGTGGGGAGGGGGGATTCAAGTTTGTTAAAGCCAAGTCCCTGGGCCATATTTGGGCTCCCTGTAGGTGCCCGAATTATAACTTAGTCAGTATGAGGGAATTTTTCTTTAAAAATCTTCTTCTTCAGATTCAGCCATTGGAATGTTTTGATATTTGGCATGCAGCAACCTTAGGGGGCTGAGATTCAAGTTTGTTCAAGCCAAGTCCCTTGGTTCATATTTGGGCTCACTATGGGAGCCCAAATGACAACTTAGTTGAAAATGAGGAATTTTCTTTAAAAATCTTCTTCAGATCCAGCAGATGAATGCTTTTGATATTTTTTATGCAGCATCCTTAGGGGGGTAAGATTCAAGTTTGTTCAAGCCATGTCCCTAGGTCCTATTTGGGCTCATTGTGGGAGCTCGAATTGTAACTTAGTTCAAAATGAGGAATTTTCTTTAAAAATCTTCTTCTTCAGATCCAGCAGTCGGAATGTTTTGATATTTGGTGTGCAGCATCCTTAGGAGTGTGAGTTTCAAGTTTTTAAAGCCAAGTCCCTGGGTTCATATATGGGCTGGGTTGATATTTATTTATTTTCTGGGTTGATATTTAGGCTACCATGTCAGGTAAGCGCCCTCAGGCCCCCTGGGGCCTCTTGTTTAAGAAATCTTGACTGGTGTAAGTGTTTCTACTCTTAGCTCATGATGTTAATTACAAAAACAACTGCTTTTATGATCAGAGTACTGTGTATCAATTTTTGGTAAGTTGCAAGAAAGAAATATTCTTTTTCTTTCATTTTTTACAGGTTCTTATCAACTAGAGCTGCTTTGAAAAATTTGACCGCAGGAGGTGATGATACTATAAGTTCATTGGTTTCCAGTAAAGTAAAAGCGACTTCTCAGAGAGGCTACTCTGATCCATACACAGCAAATGCATTGCTTATGAATCAAGGGTTACCTGCTGCTAGAGGTAATGTTGTACCAAGAACAGATGGATATAGTCCAACTGTAAGTAATTACTGTAGTATCATTAACACCCTGCAATCTTATGTCAAAATATCAAAACATTTTTACACTCTAATTAAAGGCCCAGACTAGCTGGTGCTTAACTCAAAGTTATTAAGGGCCAAACACAAATTTTGAACCCCCCCAATCCCCAAAATTTGCTTGGAAAACCAAAAATTAAAAGTTCTATCTGGCCCTCCATACATTTACTCTCCACGTCAGGAAGAGACTGGAATTCGTGCCAACATCATTCTTTGTTTGGCCCTAAAGTCTTCAACAATGAAATGACATCTGTGCTTCAAAATCTCCTTTTTTGAGGATGCCAGACACAAATCAATGCAAGAATTGGTGGATGCAAGGTTGTTATTGGATGAAGGAAGTGTTCAGTGGTGGTTTTGGACATTCAGGGCTGTAACTTTATAATATTGATAAAATTATTTTATGTTTCCCAGTTTCGTGACATTTGCCTGACGTCATCATTTTTAAAAATGATTATTCCACTGTTTGTTAAGTATTTCATCCCTATCCTTCCATGAACCCTTCCTGTTAAACTCTTAAGCTTCGGATCACTTTGTAACTTGGTGTGTGTGTTCAGGGTGACCTCTAGATGTGAGCTATTGCTTTTTTAGCTCAACTTGACAAAGTGAAACTCAGCTATTGCCATCATTTCTCGTACGTATGTACGTACATACGTACGTATGTTAGTACATACATACGTTAGTACGTACGTACGTACGTTAGTACAAACATCCACAATTTCCTTTGGCACTCCCCACAGGTCGCATTTATGATCAGATCATTCTGAAACTCGGTATGTTTGTTTGGGGTGACCTCTAGATGGGAGCTGTCAATTTTCTTCAATTTCCGTCAAAAAATGTTGCCGTGGCCAACGTTCTTAGAACTTACTTTAGTCAAACCACAATATTTCCCTTTGGCACACCCAACAGGGCACATTTATGATTGGATTGCGTTGAAACCTGGTATGCTTGTTTAGGGTGACCTCTAGATGGGAGCTATCGATTTTCTTCAATTTCCGTCAAAAATTGTTGCCATGGCCAACGTTCTTAGAACTTAGTTTAGTCAGACCTTAATATTTCCATTTGGCACACCCTACTGGGCACATTTATGCTCGGATTGCTTTGAAACCTGGTGTGCTTGTTTGGGGAGACCTTTAGATGGGAGCTATTGATTTTCATCAATTTCCGTCAAAAAATGTTGCCGCGGCCAACGTTCTTAGAACATAGTTTAGTCAGAAGATCTCAATATTTCCTTTGGTACACCCTACAGGGCACATTTATGATTGGATTGCTTTGAAACCTTGCATGCTTGTTTGGGGTGACCTCTAGAAGGGAGCTATCGATATTTTTATACTGTACCAATGACCCAGACTTAGCTGGTGCTAACTCTAAAATATTAAGGGCCAAACGCAAATTTTACCCCCCAATCCCCAAAATTTGCATCTAAAACTGAAAATTACATGTCCTATATGGCCCTCCATACTTTTACCCCACTGCACATGCACAGTGTCAAGGAGGTCTCGAAATTGCCACCAAAAGTCATTCTTTGTTTGGCCTTCAATTCAATTACAACTGACTGATATTTGTGCTTGTAAATCTCAGTTTAAATGATGCCAGATGCATAATTATGAGAGAAATGGTGGATATGTGTTGGAAATAGAAGGTGGAGAGGTAAAAACAGTGGAAACAAATGTTCAGGGCTGTAACTTATAATTATTTTATGAAATTATTCATGTTACCTATTTTCGATCCATGACCTTGTTGTGGTCATACTTGCTATGATTGTTCCATTGTTTAATCAGTGTTTCCTCTCTCCCTTTCCTTCATTCCCCCCTAGCAATTCACCCCTGCGTTTATCTTATTTTTTGTAATGTTTATTACTAAAATTTCTTGGGAGTTTTGGCTTGGTAACAGAATTATTTTCTGTTTTTTTCCCCATGTTTGTGTCCTCACCCCAGGGGTGTTTTGGTCTGCATCTACCATCTGATGTTCTACAGTTTCTTCTCTGAAGCCTCTGTTTTGCATCAGATAATGTTTAAATTGGTAACTGATTTCGGGCTATGTTTGTTTCAGTGCCTGGAGTCATGTTTCCGGTTTGTTGACACTTTTGCTTATGTTGACAAATGTTACTTCTGACAGTGATTACTTGTCTTCTGCTTAATTTAGTTCATACCAAGATACATTAATATTGTCCGTAAGTGTTACATTAATTTTTCAAAATCATTAAAAAAAATTGTCCACACTTAGGCTTTTTTGGGATCCTTTGGGCTCAAGGTTTCCATTGGGAACTTGGGCTCTTCTGAAAATTTTTTCAAAATTTTTTTTTTTTTTGAAAATTATTTTCTTTTGAAATGTTATAATGAATTATAATATATAGATCACGAAAATTTGATGAATACCGAAAATATCTCGTGAGTGGCTACAAAGAAATATGAGGATCTTCACGAGCGACGCAGTCGCGAGTGAAGATCCTCATATTTCTTGTAGCCACGAACGAGATATTTTCGGTATTCATCAAATTTTCGTGAATTTTCTTTTTATTTAATGCTCTACGACTACAAACTCTCCAATTTGTGGCCTTTATTTGCCATTAAGGCGCAAAATTTATGTGCCGAACCGGCGTCCATACAAAAATTACAACAACCAAACTCCAACCATTGGAATGTGTGAATATCCGCACAAAAAGTAGTCCCGTCTTATTTCTCCCCTAACTTTACGATTTACCAAGGCTGGCGAATTGAAATAATCGCAATGTGTTTCGAAGAAATAGAACAATAACAAAAAACACCACTTTCTTATTTTCAATAACAAGACACGTCATTTTATTTTTTTTGAACTCAATGCACTGAAGACGTGTGAAGTTGAACTGAAGAAATTTGAAAGTGATTTCGGCTTTTCGCTGGAAGATGAATGAGAAAGTCAAACTTTGAAACCGCTGATTTAATGAATTGATTTAGTCACTGTCACTATCAATTATTCGAATTCGTTTGTATTTGGGACTCTGGAATTCATTACTGATGTGCTGACTCTGTGATGATTGCATGTAAATGTTTATCGGCCCATTAAACGTGCATAAATACGTAGAATTTAAAGTACATGTGATTCGTCATCTGAACCTACGATGAAATATCGATTTCTAAATATCATTTTGATATTTCGTTTTGCCGACCGACAGGGGAATATGACTTAATTTTTCAGCGTGAATTGATGCCTGAGCATTAAATAAATATGTATATTTATTTCAAGGGTTAGTGCGAGTAATATGACGGTGTATATTTTTTCTGGTTGGAAAAAATCTTCATTCGTAATGCGAGTATATCTTCCTATAATTCACAAGTTCATTGTGTTTCTTATAGTCAATGTAGTCGCATTAATTCTTGCTCTGTGTGTGTTGATTGATATGACATCATTGGAGATGTGTGTCACAGTATTTTATTTGCGGTGAGGGGTCCATTATGGTCCTCTCTCCTTAGGGTCACTATATACTATCAGTTTCTTTTTCAGAATTCAGAGTGACGTTTCCGTGATGTCTTCAATAAGTGTGTCTCCGTCGTTGCAATAGTAGGGCTAGTGGGAAGTGCTCAAGGTATTACGACAATTGCTGGGAGTTAGCTAGTTCTATCAAAGGCATTGTTGTCCGCTAGTCCGCCCGGTGTCGCGTCCATTCACCAGGAAGAGTGGTACAGCACCCGGGTTAGTCCGTTGCGGTCCAGGGAAGCATATTGGGTGATGCGAGCACTATAAAAATTCAGATGTGCACACCCAGCAACGACGGATCCGAGGATAGTACGGAGGAAGCCTGTCCATCCGGTAGCTAGCTCGTCCAGGTCCCCCGGACAGCGAGCAAGAGAGGCTCCCTCTCTCTTGCATCAACATCTGCGCCGCGATGTTGTATGTTGTTCGCTTAGTCGGAGCCTACGTCCACTCCTCTGGCTCGGGACGCTCCATCGCATGACAGTCCGACGCGGCTGCTATATTGGCTTCCTCGTCCTCGTCAACACACACAACCGCACCTTGGCTGTGTGACCACAGATTTCCAGGGGACGTTTGCATATTATATAAATGCAGGACTGAATGTCCCTGGTGCTCCTGCTTCGCCGACCAAGGAATACACGTCGACCAGGTCACTCCATCTGCTTGCCAAGGATACAAGGCCTTTCCAGTTGGGACGTTCGCATATTATATAAATGCAGGAATGAACGTCCCGGGAGCTTCTAGCGGATATTTCACGTAGGACCGCAGCTCCACAGGTCTCATAGGGTAACATGAACTAGGTATTGTTCCCGTGAAGTCTTTGTAAGTGTGCTTCCATTGTCACAGTCAAATGAAGAGCTAGCAGTAAAGTGCTCATACAGATACGTCAATTGCCTAAGAGGTCCCAAGTAGGATCGACGGCGTTGGCATCCGCTAGCTCGCCTGGTGTCGCGACCATTCACCAAATGGCTCAGCACCAGGGTTTGTCCGTTGCAGTACAGGTAGGAGATTTGGGTGATGCGAGCACTATTGCTCAGTCGGAGCATACGTCCACCGTTCGGGACGCTCCGTTATATAGACAGTCCGGAGAGACTGCTCTTTCGGCTTCCTCATCCTCACGGCAGCACTCGCGACCGCACCTTGGCTACGTGACCTGTGATATTCAACCAACATCACCGGTCAGGGATTCTACGGCGACCAGGTCACGCCATTCAGAACAACATAATTGCTGTAGAGTGCATCTGGCATTGTCATCTGACGTTGTTCCTCCGGACCAAAATGCTGCGTTGCCGGATAAGAGACTGATAGCGCCACTGGACACAGAATTCTTAATCGGTTTAGGGTCATCATCCCTCAGTTTCCGACATAGTCCAGATATGTCTCATGGACATTTGATCTGTTGAATGACGCTATATTATTTAACTTGCTACCTAAATGGGCAGGTCAGGTTTCTTATCGGCAATATGTTCTACATCTGCCTTTCATCAATTCAACAAATATTTTGAAACGGCAGGACAGAGCATTCTGAGAGTTCTCTGCGTCTAGACGACCAGGTCAGGACCTAGTATTGTTTTTTACTGTCGTCTATGTCAATTCCAACCACGATGTTGGAAATACAATATCATCTAGCAGGGTCAGCATCATCGTACGCAGATCACCTTACCAGAACGTTATCATTACGTTGCAAGGAAAAGAATTCTAGGATGCACAATCTCCTTAAGAGTGCTTTCAAGGGCCTCATGTAAAACTCCGTCCTTTAGTGGCAATATGGAGTTGGTTAGACGTGACGCGGTCCTGGCTACATCCACACGTGTAAGGTGAAAAACTCTCTCTGAGTCGCTCCGGTCTCTAGAGAGTTTTCTTCGACGGTAAGCTTTCTGCAGTCTATGATCAGTTAACTAAGAAAGCTTTAGACTCTCTGCTATTAAAATTTGCTTCCATATAGTCGGATTCAGCAAAGAAGAGTAGGACAGGCACTTCTGGGACGAATACGTCCAAGGGAAGTTCCTATAAGGTTCCTATGCGTCCTCTAGGTCTTATTCTAGAGACCGTCAGGGTAGTGACTCATATAGGGGCCATAATTACGGTCAGACGTCCCTAGGTCGAAGGGGCGAGGTGCAGACGGTGGAGGACATGGCTTCTCCTTCCGCAAGCCTCACAGGATCAGGAGGTAATGGTTTTAACCTCTGTCGTGTACTAGTGAGCAGAAGACGGTCAAGTTTTGCAATTGTTTGGGAATAGATTACGGACGTCTCTTGGATTCAAGGGAGTGATTTCGAAAGGACTAAATTGTTCCTCAAACAAAATCCTCTGTCAACTCGGAGTCCAAGATGGACTCAGCTTCCGCCAAGTCAGTAGGATAGAGGCTCGCTTCCATCAGAAGTCTAGCCTCTTCTGGAATGATCACGATGGAGATCGTAGAAATCCAGGAATTTCCAGGTTTCTACAACCATCCTTTTCTGGTTCCAAAAACCAGACGGCTGGTTCCATTCACTCATTATTCGGAACTGGATAAACAAGCTGATCGTGGCTCCCAAGTTTATATATGGAGACCACCCGATCGGTCAGAGCAAGTATTCGGGTCTACGATAATGCTACATGCATAGATCTCAAGATGCATACTTTCACGCCATGGTACATCAGGCGTCAGGAAGTATCTTCGCTTCCTTATTATAGGAGTCGTATATCAGTTCCGAGCAATATACTTCGGTCTGAACCCAGCCCCCTGGGCCTTCACTCGAATAACGGACTCGGTAATGACTCATTTCCGAACTTATTCATCTGCGATAACGTCGGCCTACCTGGACAACATTCATACAGGTATGGCAATGAGTTAACGCTTCTATTGCTCCGACGTCTCGGGTTTCTTAAGTAAATGAGGAGAAGTCGGATCTGGTATCATCCAAGTCATTCACCCACCGGGGGATGAGCTTCGTAACGCCCAACTTTTTCGTTCGTCTGCCATTACCCAGAATGAATTTATTCAGTTGTTGTGCTCACTATTGTGTTCACTCAGACATGTCTCAGCGAGAGATCTTATGAGACTGATACATTTATGCGGGACTGCCACGATTTTATTCCGATGGGGCGGTTACGCATTGGTCCTCTCCAAATTTCTTTAATTCAGTATTGGAGGGTGAAGATTCTTTCACTCGATACTGACATCGTCTTGTCTAATCAAGTGAATAAGAGATTCAGACTTGGGCAAGTTTTCTGGGCTTAACTCGGGTAGTTCCACTGCAACTACCGGATCCAAGTTTTACAGTCTTGACGGATGCCAGTAAACATGTTGGTTCGTTTTCATTGAGCCCAACGGATTGAAGTGCCAGGGTCTTTTGATTCTGTAGTTCCTTATCAAGCACTCAAACATGAAGTATGATGTCATTTTGGCTTGTGCTATGTTATTGGATAACATAATTCAGAATGTTCATATGCTAATTCTCTCTGACAATTCGACGGTATTAGCGTATTTTCGGAATTATAGAGGCACTCATTCCATCCTGTTATTCATGTTTACGGAATGAATCTTTCGGTTGCTACTAGAACATCAAGTTCTATCAGTCCGTCATATTCCGGGTCGTCCGAATGTATTAGCGGACTCCCTTCACGGAGGGTCCATTTGTTTCCGCCAGAATCGGCTTTCAACAAACGAGTTTTCAATCAGATTGCTACCATGGCGAGCGGCCAATGATCGACTTATTCGCGATGCATCTCAACAATTAGTTGCAGACGTATGTGTCATTATGTTTGGATCTTCGAGCGTTTGCAATAAACGCTCTATCGATCTTGTTAGACGGAATAATAAGATATGCGTATCTTACAGCGTTGTTGATACAACAGATTTTGCTCTTGTGTAATTATTTCAATGCAAATTCTGTTGGTAGCTTCTCTAGCTCCACAAGACTGTGGACTATTTACTCAGGTGTCTGTTGTGGGACATGCCGTAGAAGCTTCCTCCACATTTCGGTCCATTCTGTGGTCAGATGGATTCAATCTACAGTCAGTTCTGCTTATGATTATTTCTTTATTCAGCAGTCTGTGTTTTAGTTTAAGCTCATGAAGTAAGAGTTCTTCTACTTCATGGGCTTAAGCTGTTAATATGGTTATTACAGATTTAATGAGGGCTGCATATTAGTGTTAGCCCTCCATTTTCACGATTTTGTATCTGAGAATATTAAGTCCTTTTCTGCAGATCTACATTGTTTAGGTCCGATATTTTTCACTCTGAAGGTTGTCTACTAAATAGTGGCAGCTATGTGTGTATAGGCTTTCGGTTCCGGCAGTGACTCTGTCCTGCTGCCCTCTTTGCTCTGGAGTATTTGATCCAGGCAAGGGAAAGGGGGGGGACGGGTGTTCCCTTAGGTCACCTGCTTTATAGTCTACAGCAAGGGAATACCTCCCTTGGACTTAGTAATTCCGTGTCGGTTCCGAGATGATTTTAGGGTTAAGCCTATGTTTACTCATCTGTGTAATAATTTTTAAGTGTTGATTGGTGTGAAGCATTCGTATATATCACGTGATTAATTGAGCGTTAATATACAATCCTCGAACACTTTTAAATGAGTATATAGAGTTTCATTTCTCTAGACTCCCGCATTTGTTGGCTTTCCTTAAAAAATATTAGTATAAAGGGTTATACTAGATGTTTATAGAGATCATTGATGTTATGGTGCTCAATTACAGAATAGTATTGTGTCCTTCTTTTTTGTTACAAATAAGAAAGATACATGTAAGACTATCTCTCCTTTTCTCCTTAAGGGGATAGGTCTGTTATAGTTAACTGAGTCTATTGGATTTTCCTTATGTCCTAGGCCCTCCAACCTTTTTACTATTCAGCTAAGTCTGGGTCATTGGTACAGTATAAAAATGTTAAAAAATTTATAGTAATTTATATATTTTTTATACTTACCAGTGACCCAGACAGGGATGGCCCTCCCATGAGTTGGGGACTCATTCCTCCCCGCTGAGTACATAACGCTAACCAGGCACTGGTTGTAAGAATGTCTTTTGGCGGCAATTTCGAGACCTCCTTGACACTGCGCATGCAAAGTGGGGTAAAAGTATGGAGGACCATATAGGACATGTAATTTTCGGTTTTAGATGCAAATTTGGGGGATTAGGGGGAAAAATTTGCGTTTGGCCCTTAATATTTTAGAGTTAGCACCAGCTAAGTCTGGATCATTGGTAAGTATAAAAAATATATAAATTACTATAAATTTTTTAACTTTCTTCAATTTCCGTCAAAAAATGTTGCCACTGGCAGTGACCTTAGATGAACTTCGTAGAACTTAGTTTAGTCAGACCACAATATTTCCCTTTGGTACACCCTACAGGGCACATTTATGATTGGATTGCTTTGAAACCTGGTATGCTTGTTTAGGGTAACCTCTAGATGGGAGCTATCAATTTTCTTCAATTTTTGTCAAAAAATGTTGCCACGGCCAATGTTCTTAGAACTTAGTTCAGTCAGACCACAATATTTCCCTTTGGCACACCCTACAGGGCACATTTATGATTGGATTACTTTGAAACCTGGTATGCTTGTTTGGGATGACCTCTAGATGGGAACTATTGATGTTTTTCCATTTCCGTCAAAAAACGTTGCCGCAGCCAACGTTCTTAGAACTCAGTTTAGTCAGAAAACCTCAATATTTCCCTTTGGCACACCCTACAGGACACATTTATGATTGGATTGCTTTGAAACCTGGTATGCTTGTTTCGGTTGACCTCTAGATGGTAGCTATCCATATTTTTATACTGTACCAATGACCCAGACATAGCTGGTGCTAACTCTTAAAAATCTAGGGCCAAACACAAATTTTGCCCCCCAATCCCCAAAATTTGCATCTAAAAGCAAAGAAATCATGTCCTAAAAGGTCCTCCATACTTTGCCTCCAATGCGCATGCGCAGTGTCAAGGAGGTCTCGAAATTGGCGCCAATTATCATTTTTTGTTTGGCCCTTCATCAGTTCACATCTGACTGATATTTGTGCTTGTAAATCTCAGTTAAAATGATGCCAGACACATAAATATTAGAGAAATGGTGGATCTAAAGAGGAAATAGAAGGAGGAGAGGAAAAATGAGTGACAGAAAATAATCAGGGCTGTAACTTAAAATTTTTTTATGAAATTATGTTAAGTTGCCTATTTTCGAGGCATGGGCCTGTTGTCATTCTTGCTATAAAGTTACACGGCTTGTTCAGTGTTTCCTCTCTCCCTTTCCTTTAAGTCCTCCCTTGCTATTCTCCCATGCTTTTGGCATATTTTCTGTAATATTATTACTAAAATTTCTTGGGAGTTTTAGCTGGGTAACAGAACAAATTCTGTTCTTTTCCCCATGTTTACGTCCTCACCCATGGGTGTTTAGGCGTAGTGTTCTGCATCTACCATCTGATGTTCTGCAGTTTCTTCCCTGGAAGTCTCTGTTTTGCATCAGATAGTGTATTGTTGGTAACTGATTTCGGGCCATGGTTATCAGTGCCTGGAGTCATGTTTCTGGTGTTTATACACTTCTTGTTTACATTGACAACAGTCTCTGTGGAGGGGGATTTCTTGTCTTTGTGTTAGTTTAATCATAACAACATACATTATTATTATTCGTAAGTGTTGCATTAATTTTTTAAAAATTTTTGTCCACACTTAGGCTTGGGATCCATTGGGGCTCAACATTACTTTTCAGAAACTTGGGCTTTTCTGAAAAAATATTTTTTCAAAAAATTTTTTTGATTTCAATTATTTTTTCTATGTTAATGGATCATGTTATTATGTATCTTTGTTTTCAGAGGTTGGTGCGAGTACTAGGACTTTTTGTATTCTTTTCACAATGAAAGGATATTGTTCAAATTGTAATGAGAGGAAATCTTCCTCTGACTTTCATAATCATTGTATTAATTGTAGTCAGTGTACTCGCACTAACTCCTGTTCAGTATGTGTCAATTGGGATGACAAACATTGGAAACATGTGTCACGGTATTTTGTTAGCGGGGAAAAGGCCATGCCGGTCCTTTCTCCGCAGGGTCACTCTAGTTTATCAATCTCTATTTCCGAGGAACAAGAACCGGGTGATGTTTCCGTGATGTCTTCCAAAAGTGTGCCTCCGTTGTCACAATTAAATGAAGAGCTAGCGGCAAAAGTGCTCATGGAAATACGTCAATTGCCTAAGAGGTCCCTAGTAGGATTGTCGGCGTTGACGTCCGCTAGCTCGCCCGGTGTAGCATCCATTCATCGAATGGTTCGGCAGCCGGGTTCGTCCGTTGCGGTCCAGGAAAGAGATTTGGGTGATGCGAGCACTATAAATCAACAAAGTGCACACCCAGTGACGGCGGATCAGAGGAGAGAACGGAGGAAGCCTGTTAGTCCGGTTCCTAGCTCGTCCAGGTCCATCTGGGCTGCGAGCGAGAGAGGCCCCTCTCTCGTACAGCAACATCTGGGACCAGATGTTGTGGTACAAAACGTTTCGCATTCGGAGCATACGTCCGCCGCTCGGGATGCTCCGTTATATAGACAGTCCGGAGAGACTGTCCAGAAGCCTTCCTCATCCTCACGGCAGCGCACATGACCGCACCTTGGCTACGTGACCACGGATATCCAGCCAGCTTCGCCAAGCAGGGATTCCACGGCGACCAGGTCACGCCATCCGGTAGCCAGGGACACGAGGCCTGTAGACTCCGGACGTTCGCATAAGAGAAGTATGCAGGAGTCAATGTACATGGAGCTTCCAGCGGCAAAGCAACGTAAGACCGCTACTCCACAGGCCTCAGTGACGGACGTGCTATCCCAAATAGCACAACTTATCGCAGCATCCCAGCAAACGACAGAACCTCTTTCGGATTAAGAATTATCTGACGACGCTGGGTCGGTACGCTCCGCTGATGCATCAGGTACGGACGACCGAGAACATCATAGGGTCCGACAGGATGTCGAAAGGGATTCGGAGGATTTGGAGCTATCCCTTTTGGAACAACATAAAGCTGCCGTAGATATCATCCAGCATTACCTTCCACAAGTTGTTCCTTCGGACCAGAATGCTGCGATGCCGGATAAGAGACTGATAGCGTCATTGGACACAGAATTTTTTGATCGGTTCAGGGACATCGTCCCTGAGTTTCCGACACAGTCCAATAATGTCACAAGAACATTCGAATTATTGAACGGCGCTATTTATAAGCTTGCTACCAAAACAGGCAAGGCCGGTTTCTTGTCCGCAAATGCTCTAAATCTGCCTTTCGTCAATTCAAGGAATAAATTCGAAACGGCAGGACAGGGTATACAGAGAGTTCCTCTGCGTCTAGACGACGAGGCTGAAGACTTGGAATTGTCTATACCGTCGTCTATGTCAATTCCAACCACGACGTTGGAAACGACAATAATGTCTAACAGAGTTAGCTTAGACGCTTTATCATACGCAGACCACCTTACCAAGGCGTTATCATTGCGTCTTCAAGGGAAAGAATTCCAGGATATACAATCCTCATTAAGACTTCTTTCAAGGGCAGTAGCTTATTCCACATATAACTCCGCCCTTTCAGTGGCAAACCTGGAGTTGGTTGGACGTAACGCAGCCCTGGCTGCATCCACGCGCGTGGATAATAAGGTGAAGAACTCTCTCAGAGTCGCTTCGGTCTCCGGAGAGCTTCTCTTCGACGGCAAGCTTTCAGCAATCTATGATAAGATAACTAAGAAAGCTTCGGATTCTCTGCTTTTCAAATCCGCTTCCAAAAAGTCTGATACAGCAGAAAAGAGTAAGACAGGTACTTCTGGGACAAGTACGCCCAAGAGAAGTTCCTATAGAGGTTCTTATATGTCCTCTAGGTCTTATTCTAGAGACTGTCAAGGCAGCGACTCACGTACGGGACGTTATTCTGGCTGACACAACCGGTCAGACGTCCCGAGGTCGACGGGACGAGGTGCGTGTCGTGGAGGACGTAGTTTCTCCTTCCGCAGGCCTCGCAGGTCCAGGAGGTGATGGTTTGAACCTCTATCGTGTTCCGGTAGGCGGAAGATTATCGAGTTTTATGAACGAGTGGGCGTCGATTACGGACGACCCCTGGGTCCGAAGGGTAATTTAGGAAGGACTAAGAATATCCTTCAAACGAAAGCCTCCATTAACTCGAAGTCCAAAATGGACTCAGCTTCCATCAAATCCGCAGAAAAGAGATGCTCTTTTATCAGAAGTACAGTCTCTTCTGACGAAGAACGCGGTAGATGTCGTAGAAGACCAGGAATCACCGGGTTTCTACAGCCATCTGTTTCTGGTTCCGAAACCAGATGGCTCATTCCGTCCAGTCATAGATCTGAGCTGGATAAACAAGCTGATTGTCGCTCCGAAGTTTTACATGGAGACAATTCGATCAGTCAGAGCGAGTATTCGGGTGAACGACTATGCTACAAGCATAGATCTCAAAGATGCGTACATTCACATCATGGTACATCCGACATTCAGAAAGTATCTACGCTTCGCAGTCCTAGGAGTTGTATATCAGTTCCGGCGATGTGCTTCGGTTTGAATCTAGCGCCCTGGGCTTTCACTCGAATAATGAACTCGGTAATGATACATTTCCGAGCTCATTCGTCTGCGGTAACGTCGGCCTACCTGGACGACATTCTTCAGAGGTACGGCAACGAGTTAACGCTTCAGAACGATGTGCAGAATCTGCTTCTATTACTCCGACGTCTCAGTTTTATAATAAACGAGGAGAAGTCGGATCTGGTGCCGTCATTCTGGGAATGAGCTTCGAGACGCACAACAATCTCGTTCGTCTGCCGTTAACCAGAGCGAAATTAATCAGTTGTTACGCTCGCTATTGTCTTCACTCAGACAAAGTCACAGTGAGGGAGTTCATGAGACTGATAGGTCTGTGCGGAGCCACTGTGGATCTCATTCCGATGGGGTGGTTACGCACTCGTCCTCTCCAAATTTTCTTGACTCAGAATTGGAGTGTGAAGATTCATTCGCTCGATATAGACGTTCTCTTGTCAAATCAAGTGAAACAAGAGATTCAGACTTGGGCAAACATTCAGTGGTTGACTCAGGGAGTTCCACTGCAGTTGCCGGATCCGAGTTTTATGATTATGACGGATGCCAGTCAAACAGGTTGGGGTGCAACATTGATCCCAACGGATTCGAAGTGCCAGGGTCTTTGGGATCCGCAGTTTCTAGGCAAGCACATAAACATCAAAGAAATGATGTCAATTTGGCTTGCACTACGTCATTGGATGAACATTATTCAGAAAGCACATGTCCAAATCCTGTCCGACAATACGACAGTAGTAGCGTTTATTCGGAACCAGGGAGGCACTCATTCCGTTCCATTATTCAATTTAACGGAAAGAATCCTTCTGTTTGTTCTAGAACACCGAGTTCTACTTTCGGTCCGTCATATTCCGGGTCGTCTGAATGTTTTAGCAGACTCCCTTTCACGGAAGGGTCGCTTGTTGCCGTCAGAATGGACTCTCAACAGACAGGTATTCAATCAGATTTGCTACCAATGGGAATGGCCAATGATAGACTTATTTGCGACACAACTCAACAATCAGTTGCAGACGTATGTGTCACCATGTCCAGATCCCCGAGCATATGCAGTAGACGCTCTATCAATCTCGTGGGACGGAATGATAGGTTATGCGTATCCTCCAGCGCCGTTGATTCAGCAAATATTGCTAAAGATAAAACAATCACAATGCAAAATTCTGTTGGTAGCATCTCTGTCTCCACAGAGACCGTGGATAAATCTACTCAGGTGTCTGCTGTGGGACTTACCGCGAAAGCTTCCTCCACGAGAGGATCTTCTTTCGCAGGGGAAATCGCATCAACTTCATCACAACCCGCAAGGTCTCAACCTTCACGTATTTCCGTTGTGCAGTCCTTCTTGCACGGCAAGCATTTTACAGGACGAGCAGTGGACGTGATTTCTAACTGTAGGAGGACCTCCTCTTCGCTAAACTATGTGGCTAAGTGGAAGGTCTTTCGTTGTTGGTGTAGGGATCATTCTGTTGATATTTTTGATCCCTCCATACCAGACATTTCAAACTTTCTAGTATACTTGTTTGACGAGATCAAACTGCAGCCTGTTACTATTAAAGGTTATAGGTCTATGTTATCTGATACCTATGCACACCATGATAGTTTACAAATTGGATCTAATGTCTCTTTATCTAAATTAGTTAGAAAATTTCGATAAATAGACCTAGAACTCTTAGATTAATTCCTAAATGGAATTTAGCTTGGGTTCTTCTTAAACTAAAAGAAAAGCCATTTGAGCCTCTTGAGACAGTAGATTTCAAATTCTTGTCTTATAAGACAGCATTTCTCTTAGCTTTCTCTTCTGCTAGAAGAGTCAGTGAGCTTCATGCACTATCGGTGGACGATTCTCACTATCGTGGACGATTCTCACTATCGTGGTGTCGGGAACACTATTACCTTTACTATTAATGTTGGATTTTTGGCTAAGAATCAGGCTCCTAATAAATATCCGGAACCTATTGTTATTAAGGCCCTTCCGTCTTCAGACGGGCATAGGCCTTTACTCTGTCCGGTTAGAGCTTTACGTATTTATAAACGAAGATCTCAGTTTATCAGAAAGGGACGAAAACACTTCTTTCTGTATCTGATGCCTAATAGAAAGGACATTACGGTCCATTCTATTGCTAGATGGATTCAATTAACTATCCATACTGCTTATGATAATCTATCTTCATCTCAGCAGTCTGTGCTTAAGATTTCGGCTCATGAAGTAAGAGCTCTTTCTACATCTTGGGCTTACGCAAATAGTGTTGCTATTACAGATTTAATGAAGGCTGCTTATTGGTCTCAGCCATCCACATTTACGAATTTTTATCTCAGAAATATTGAGTCCATTTCTGGAGACCTGCATTGTTTAGGTCCGTTGTCTGTTGCTCAGAATGTCGTCCACTAAACAGTTGCAACTATAGTTATGCAGGCTTTCTGTTCCAGCAGTGACTCCGTCCTGCTGCCCTCTTCGCTCTGGGCTATTTGACCCAGGGCAAGGGGAAGGGGGGGGGGGGAGGGTGTTCCCTTAGGTCACCTGCTTTATAGTGAAAAGCAAGGGGATACCTCCTCCGGAGTCAGTAATTCTGCGTCGTTACCGGGATGGTTTTAAAGTGTAAAGTTAATGTTTAAAAATTCATTCATGTCATATTTTTAAAGTTTAGATCGGTGTGAAGCATTTGTATATGTCACGTGTCAAACGGGTGTTAATATACAATCCTCGGACACTTTTAAGAGAGTATAAAGAGTCTCAATTCTCTGGACTAACTTTATTTATTGGCTTACTTTAAAAATAATTAGTATAAAGGGTTATACTGGATGTTAATAGAGAACATGAATGTTATTATGCTCAATTATGGAGGGTGTTGTGTCTTTCTAATTTATCATAAAATAAGAAAGATAGATGTTAAGTCTAATACTCCTTTTCTCCTCGAGGGGATGACTCTATTTTATATAATTGAGCTTATTGGATTTTTCTCTATGTCCTAGGCCCTCCAGCCTTTTTACTATTCAGCTATGTCTAGGTCATTGGTACAGTATAAAAATGTTAAAAAATTTATAGTAATTTATATATTTTTTATACTTACCAATGACCCAGACCTCCCAGGAGTTGGGAACTCATACCTCCTCGCTGAGTACATAGCGCTGACCAGGCACTGCTTGTAAGAATGATAATTGGCACCAATTTCGAGACCTCCTTGACATTGCGCAGGCGCACTGGAGGCAAAGTATGGAGGACCTTTTAGGACATGATTTCTTTGGTTTTAGATGCAAATTTTGGGGATTGGGGGGCAAAATTTGTGTTTGGCACTAGATTTTTAAGAGTTAGCACCAGCTATGTCTGGGTCATTGGTAAGTATAAAAAATATATAAATTACTATAAATTTTTTAACTTTCTTCATTTTCTGTCAAAAAACGTTCTTAGAACTTAGTTTAGTCAGACCACAATATTTCCCTTTGGCACACCCTACAGGACACATTTATGATCGGATTGCTTTGAAACCTGGTATGCTTGTTTGGGGAGACCTCTAGATGCGAGCTATCGATTTCCTTCAATTTCCGTCTAAAATTGTTGTCAGTGCCAATGTTCTTAGAACTTAGTTTAGTCAGACCATATTTTGGCACACCCTACAGGGCACATTTATTAGCTGAGCTATTGCCATCACTTCTCGTCCGTCGGTGTAACGTACGTACGTACATAATTTTCTTTGGCACACCTCACAGGTTGCATTTATTTTCATTTCCTTTAAAAAATTATTGTCGTTTTCACCAGCCTTTGAATTTACTGCATTTGTGTAGCAACTTATCCCTTTTGCACTCTCTGCAGGGTATATTTATGAATTTCCATAAAAAAGAGAAAAAACATTGCCACAAGCAATGACATTCAAACTTAGTGCATTTGTGCATTAACATCTTCCTTTGGCATGCCTCAGAGGGTGCATTCATTATCAAGTTGTTTTGAAACTTTGTATGCTTATGCAGGATGACAAAGATAGGAGCTATCGATGTTCTTTTCATTTCCATCAAAAATTGTTGCTGTTAGCAACAGTCTTTGAGTTTATTTTATTTGTGCATCAACATTCCTCTTTGACATGGCCTACAGGCCACATTTATCAGGATTTTTTTTTTAACTTGGTGTGCTCATTGAGCGAGACCTTTAGATAAGAGCTATTGATTAGCATTCATTCCTGTGAAAAAAGTTGCCATTTACAATAACGTCTGAATTTCCTGCATTTGTGTATCAACATTCTTCCTTTAGCCAGTCTTACAGTTTACATTTATAAATTCAAGGATTACTCTTGACGTTGAGCGCACACAATGCTGTTATGTTGAAATTTCACGAAATAACATTGGTACCAATGATCTTCAATTTTGCCATTTCACTTATAACTTACCAAGTTCAAGTTTGTCAAGTTGAGCTACAGTGTCATTGACACTTTCATTAAATTTCTTGGGAGTTTAACATTTATTACAGAATATTATTCTGTTTCTTCCACAGGGTTACGTCCTCACCCTAGGGGTGTTAGGCTGTTTAGTCTTGCATCTTCTATCTGATGTTTCTTCATATGAAGATCTAGCTTTGCATCTGATAGCATTTCAATTGGTTCTGACTTTGGGCCTTTTTGTGTGCCTGATGTCTTGTTTACATTGACGTTGGTTACAACGTCCTCATATATAGGTAGATTTTTTATATTCTGTTACTGTAGAATACTGTAGGATACATGGATTGTTATTCTGGTAGTGTAGCTCAAAAAATTTTGGATTTTGTCCACACTTAGCCTCTATCGGGATGCCCTTGGCCTCTTAATGTTCCCTTTGGGAACTTGGGCGTTTTTTCGAAATTTTTTTGTTTTCAAAAAATATTTTGAATTTAATTATGATTGCTATTATTCATGTATCTCAGTTATATATATATTGTTGTGGAGTTTGGATGACTGATATCGACTTAGTTGATACACTCCTGCAGACTCTTGTCATTCTTGTGTTGTACTGGAATGACTGATGTTGGAGTCAGGTGTTGCGGTACGTTGTTGGCGGTGAGGTTCTGAGGATCAGAGCCTCTTACCGCATTTCAGTTCATTCTGTCAGTTTCTATTTCAGAGGAATATGAACATGGTGATGATATTCTGACACCCCTCCAAGTGTGCTACCGTCATCGCGCCCCGTGGAGCATATAGAGCTAGCTGCAGTGTTCATTATTGCAAGAGTTAGGGCCTTTTGTTAAAGGTTTTAATCTCTTGCAAGCAGCTAGCTCGACCGGTAAAGTGGTACTCCATCCGTGGGTGCCGTGACGCCTGGTAAGTCCGTTGTGGTCTAGGAAATGTATTGGGTAGAGCGAGCACTATAATATAAATAGCTCACCCAGCGCTGATGGAAATAGGGAGGAAGTCAGCAAGTTCTTTTACTCGGTGAGGTCTGATAGACTGCGAGCGAGAGAGGCCCCCTCTCAAATTTATCAGCGTCTGGGGTCAGATGATAAACCTGCAAAAGCCGGAGCATATGTCCGCTCTCCACTCGGGACACTCTGTTTAGTCTGCAGCCGGGGTCGGTTTCAGTCAAGTCTTTCTCCGCTATGTTTCACAAGGCCAAAATGAAGTTTTCTGGTTAGAAACTTGCACGAGACGGAGCATATGTCCGCCCGCCTCTCGGGACGCTCCGTCTAGTCTGCAGCCGGGGTCAGCTTCAGTCACGACTTCCTCCGCTACGTTATTTAAGCACACACGACTGCATCCTAGCTACCCGACTTCGGATTATCCAGCCTGCTGCACAAAGAAGGAAGCACTCTTCGCCCGTGAAGTCGGACAATCTGGTAGCTAGGGAGAAGAAGCCGTGATCATCTTGACATTGGGAGAAAGGATCCATTTCTGACACACCGTCCCAGGAGCAGCATATGGCTAAGGAACTCAAAACCGCTGCTCCTCAGGCCTTGATGACAGACTTGATGTCGCAGATTGCGCAGCTCATCGCAGCATCCCATCAAGTGCAGATACAGCCTCCCTCAGACTCAGAATCTGAGCTGTTAGACGATGATGGGTCGATCCAGTCATCTGTTCACGCAGATGCAATGGACCAAGATTCGTAACTGATTTCTTGGATGATGAATGGGATAAGGAAGAGGATTACCCTTCCCTTTCGGAACAGTACATGGTTGCGATGGTTTTCATCCATCAATACTACCCTGATATTGTTCCGCCGAATCAGAATGCTGCGATGACAAGGGAGAAACTGCTGGCATCATTAGGCACTGACTTTATCCGGACAAAGGAGGAAGTCCTTTCTTTTCTGGTTCAGTTTATGCAGGTGTCGTAGGCCTTCGCGTATTATCCTCTTGAGTGTGAGGAAGAAGGCGGTTTCTTATCTTCATCTTCCGTATATATACCCTTTTTTGGACTACATTTATTTAAAAACGGTCGGGGAAGATGTTCAGAGAGTTCTTCTGTGTTTGGATGAGCAGGGGATCTAGAGGAATCCTTACCTGTATCATTCACCATTCACTCAAACACAATTGAGACAGCAATTTCTTCAAATAGAGCGAATTTGGACGTTATGTCTTATGCAGATCACCTTACAAGAGCTATGGCGCAACGTCTCAAGGGAAAGGAATTTTGAAGACATTCATATCTCTCTTAGAGTGCTTTCCAGGGCAATTGTGTATACCACGTATAACTCTGCCCTAACAGTGGCTAATCTGGAGTTAATCAAACTTGATGCTACCTTTGCGTCGTCATCACTGATAAGATGACAAGGTGAAAAGCTCTCTTCGAGTCGCTCCGGTTTCCGGACATTTTATTTTCGACGACTCGCTTTCGTTATTCTACGAACAGGCTACTAAGAAAGCGTCTAGTGATTTGATATTGAAGTCAGCGTATCAACGACCCACTTCAGCAGATAAAAGTAAAGGAGGGTGTTCCAGACAAAATCGTCAAAAGGAAACTCCTCACGAGGGTACAAGTAACCCTCTTATAATTACTCTGGAGGTCGTCGGTATAGCGACTCGGGAAAGGGGCGTAGATCTGATCGGGACTATAGGTCTGACGCCCCTAGGCCGATGAGATGAGGTTTTTCATGAAATGACATGGTTCCTCCTCCCGTAAGCCTCGCAGGTCATACAGGTGATGGTTTAGACCTCTACTGCTGCCAGTTGGTGGAAGGTGATCTGCAAAAAACTGGATAATAATCACGGAAGATCAGTGGGTGAGAAGTGTAGTCTCGGATGGCTTACGGCTATCATTACAAGCAAAAACCCCACTAACAAGTTGTCCGCTTTGGACAAATCTTCCATCAAATTCTTGCATAAGAGGGTTTCTCCTACTGGAGGTATAAGCTCTCTTATCAGGATTCTCAAAATTTTTACAGTCACCTGTTACTCGTACCGAAGCCAGACGGCTCGTTCCGACCGGTAACAGACTTGAGCTGGATAACAAACTTATCATGGCTCCAAAAGTTTATTTATGGAAATTATTCAGTCAGTAAAAGCGAGCGTTCGAGTGATCGACTATACGGCAAGCATAGATCTAAGGATGCGTACTTTCATGTCCTGGTACATCCGGCATTCTAAAAGTACCTGTGGTTCGCCATACAAGGGAAGGTGTATTCAGTTCAGAACAATATGCTGTGGTCTGAATCTGGCCCCCTGGGCATTTCACTTGAATAATGGACTCGATAATGTCTTACGAGCTCGTTCGTCTGCGGTAACGTCGGTTTACTTGGACGACATTCTGCAGAGATACAGCAACAGAATTATTCTTCAGAACGATGTTCAGAGTCTGCTTCTATTACTCCGACGTCTCGGTTTCATCGTAAATGAGAAAAAGTCAGATCTAGCTCCGTACAAATCGTCGATTCACTTGGGATTGAGCTTTGAGACTCACAACAATCTGGTTCGTCTGCCGTTACCCAGAGGGAAATTACTCCGTTGTTATGGTAACTTTTGTCTACATTCAGACGCATTAATAGTGAGGGAATTCATGCGACTGTTGGAGCTGTGCGGAGCAGCTGTGGATCTCATTCCGATGGGCCGTCTGCGCACAGGTCCCCTCCAGATATTCTTTACTCAGAACTGGAGTGTGAAGATGCTTTCGCTTGAACTAGTATTGTTTTAACGGACCTAGTAAAACAAGGGTTCAGATTTGGGCAGATATTCAGTGGTTAACTCAGGGAGGTTTGCTGCAACTGCCGAATCTGGCTTTCACGATTATGACAGATTTGAGCCAGACAGGTTGGGGCGCGACCCTAAGTCACGCAGTCTTGAAGTGTCGGGGTCTTTGGGACCCTCGGTTCCAGGAGAATCACATAAACATCAAGAGATGATGTCATTATAGCTAGCGCTACAACATTGGATTCACATAATAACAGGGGTCTATGTTCAATTTGGTCAGACTACTCGACTGTAGTAGCATACATCGGGAACCAGGGTGGCACCCATTCATTTCCCTTATGCCAACTAATGGAGAAGATTTTCCTATACGTCATGAATCATTATGTTCATCTTTCTATTTGTGCTATTTCGGGTCGTCTGAACGCACTAGCAGACTCGCTCTCTCGGAAAGGTCGCCTGTTGCAATTGGGAGTGGATGCTCAACAAACGAGTATTTGGGCAGATTTGCTACCAGAGGGATCGCCCCATGATAGATCTGTTTGCGACACACCGGAACAATCAGTTACCATCGTTCGTGTCGCCATGCCCAGACCATTGAGCGTATGCAGTAGACGCTCTGCCGATCTCATGGGGATGAATGATAGGATACGCATATCCTCCAATTCAGTTGATTCAGTAGATTATGTTTAAGATCAAACAATCTCATTGTGAATCCTACTAGTAGCACCTCTGTCGTCACAGAAACCTTGGATCAATCTTCTCAGGTGTCTGTTATGGGACGTTCCCCGGAAGCTTCCTCCACGAGAGGTTCGTGTATATGTCATATCCGAGCAGATAACTCATCATCAATAAATTGCTAGTCTTTGGGTACCTGGGAGGCTGTCTAGTCAGTCTAGTCAGTTAACTTGTATTCAGATGATTACATGTGGGATTTCAATGCTCACGTGCATAATAAATGTATTATTAGGCAGACGCATTATTGTATGTTATGAACCTTAGAAACAATGAATTATTCTGGGGGCGGTCCGTGTCGAGTCGGTTAATCATAGCTCTTTCCATTTCTAGATCCAGGTTTCTATTAATGTCGGTACCCAATCGAATACACCTTGTCTTACACTCTCGTATATTCGCATGTTTCTAGATTCATAGATATAGGATAGTACACGTCGGGGAGTGTTATTACTGGAATTTATTGTACACCTGAATGGAGTCGCTTGTGAGTTACCTCGGAAGTGTGTTTTCTCTCCTGAGATAGTTCATTGTGATTCTATTTGACATGTGTAATTGTGTATGTTATATATTATATTACCGGTTTTCGACCTATTTGCGTATGCTGACTCCGGTATACATTACAAGCGGGCAATATTAATTACCGGGATCGCAGCTATAGCCTTAGCTTCTGAAGTGGCATTAAGCACCAGTTTATTAATAATAATACCTGGGTGCCTGTTCGACGAATATTTATATTGTTATTTGGTATCGCTTTACTGATTCCAGAGCTCTCCCCTCTTTCTTTTTGAAGAAGATTCCTTCAGAAAGGGGGTGGGGGAATTGTTTGAAAAGTATGTAACTATGAGTGAAGCTGTTTTGTCTGTAATTATATCCTGGATACAGCTTGCGTTTTATTGTATATGGCATATGTTTGTGAGGGATATCTCTCATTCTCAAATACGCCATCCTAATTTTTGGGGCTTAGTCCGAACTAGCCTTAAAAAGTGAGAACTCGTTACATCCCAATTAGCATAGCCTTCATGCTAAGAATAAGGAATTACTTGAATTGGGCTCCTTAGTTATGATATGTCTTCTGTATTCTGTATTGAGAGACATACATGTAATTCCTTTTAAATTTAATTTCCTTTCACCTTGGATTACAGGCTTGGAACTATGTTGGTCTACTAATTCTGAAGTCCTAGGCCCTCCGCCTCTTTACGATTCAGTTAGTCTGGGACATTGGGTTATAGTATAAAAATATTATAAATTTAAAGTAATTTGTATATTTTTTTATACTTACCAATGGCCCAGACGGAGATGGCCCTCCCATGAGTGAGAACTCATTCCTCCCCGCTGAATTGTTATGTAGTACTCTCTTCTACAAAGAATGATGTTGGCGCCAATTCCGATCACTTCCTGACGGCTGTGCATGCACAGAGAGTAAATGTGTGGAGGACCAGATAGGACTTTTAATTTTCGGTTTTGCAAGCAAATTTTGGGGATTGGGAGGTGGGGGGGGGGGGGTCAAAATTTGTGTTTGGCCCTTGATAACTTTGAGTTAGCACCAGCTAGTCTGGGCCTTTGGTAAGTATAAAAAATATACAAATTACTTTAAATTTATAATTTTTATAACTTCAGATTTTTCTCATAGTGCAACTAGCAATATTGAGCTCTGTCAAACAAGGTTGAAGTGGTTAAATTCCTGGGGGATTATTGGAAAAATTGCAGTTTAAAATTTGGAGATCAGTGATTACATGGTTATTAATTTGGGAGAAAAGGGTTGACAATCAGTTATTTGGTGATGCTGTCACTATTATTAATTTCAGTAGAAAATGCACTATTAGTTGGCCATCATTGTAATTTGGCAATTAAGTTACAGTGCTTTGGACATCATTTTGACCCTTTGTCTTTAAAACACATACTTTCAAGCTGTGGGTGGGGGGGGGGGGGGGGGAGTTTATACCCTCTCTCTCAAAGAAAATGGGGGGTATAGTGGATTGCATGTATGCTCTGTGCATCCATCCATCTGTCCATCCATCCATCTGTCCATCCATCTGCAGCGATATCTTACCAATGAGTAGAAGAATTTCAACGAAATTTGGTATGGGGACCCTTATGACAAACCACTCATGTTCTTGTTGTCTTTTTTTGTTGCATAATTGGCATTTTCTATTCACTGAAATAATACTAGCACCTAACATGGATCCTTAGGAAGCTCCCAGTGTCAGGAGCAAGCAATATTTTAAATTTTGTAAAATGTTTAGTCGTATGTTCCATAAGAGGAGAAAAAAGAGAAACCTGCCTTAATGAAATACTGATACATGTGTGTTATCCCTTCCCCATGAGAACCATGGGAAGTGAAGTAGAGCTTGTTTACTGTTGTAAACAAGCTCTGTTTTACTCGTAAATAATGCCTGCGGTTGAAGTCCTCTAAAATGGGCAACATTGTTAAAATGATTAGCTGAACTTCACTTTATATCCATGTCACGATTAGCCATTGTGCAGAAATATGTGACCTTAATGGGTCTGTAATTATCCAAATACAAATACACCATGTATCAAGGGCCCGTGATACAAAATCTGGATCTTGCAACTGCATGATACAACAGCCTGCTTGACTACAGTTTGTTTACATTACTATTTATAACACACTACAAGCTTTTGACAAGCATTTGTGAGGGACCTTGTACATTTCTTTATATGAAAAGAAAAAAACACATCTTAAAAGTTTAATTATTAAGTTACGGCATCACATTGGTTTTTTTTTTCAACAGCTCAGCTTGTAAATTACGTTGAAGGATCCGACTGATACATTAGGTAAAGTGTTGATCAAGTTATTATAGTTGAGAATTGTAAGATAAATCTATCATCACCATTATGTTTATCTACAAAATGTATCAGTCTCAGGCTTGTTTCTAAGGCTTTATCTTGACTCATCTTTGACTCATTGAGATATTGGACAGAGATATAAGTTATTGAACGAGTCACGATATAGCCTTATAAACATAATGTTGATAATATATATGTATCTCTGTCCAGGATACACAGCCCTTCTGATGAAATAATTGTTAAGAAAGTAGCACAAGTTCATCGCTCAATACAAAGAAAATGAAATATCTAATTTCTAACTAAATGCCATTTTCTGACGATTTTCTGTGTGGTCTGAGACATTGTGCATTCTGTTTTTCGTTTTTTTTTCAGGGACGTGATCACACCAGAGAGTTGCCTTACAGAGACTTTAAGTGAGTTGTTTTTTATGCTCCCCGACTTAGGTTGGGTAGCATATAGTGATTGAAGTGTGCGTGTGGGTGTGTGTCCGAGCCAATAACTCGAAAACTGTTAGGGCCACAGTCATCAAACTTCACACAATTATAAAGGACCATGAGAGGATGCGTCACACACCACAGCCGGGTTCATACCTTCAAGCTCAAGGTCACATTTCAAGGTCACACTAAAAAAAATTTATTGCCTTTCATTGTCTTCCAATATTAGTACAAACTCGGGGAGACTCAAAACTTTTTACATTTTTTGATTGATGCATATTTATTTAGTTGCATGTCCAGTATGTTTGCCTTGTTACAATTTATGCGAAAGTGCAGATATAGGCACTCTCCCATAAATTGTAATGAAGCAAATCCCCCATAGGTTAAATACTTTTACTTCAAAGATAATATGAAGAGCATCGAAAGAATATGAAGCCTTTGAATTGCAGTATCAACTATTTGTTTTTCGTGGAATGTTTTATTTTTTAAATTAAAAATGAATTTATTTGTATAAATATGCACTTCCTGTATTTCTGTGTGTCAAAAACACAGCCAAAATACTCTCCATGTTTGCTCACTTTTTGCAGAAGATAAATAAAACCCTCCCTCCCTCTCTCCTGGATTTGAAAAAAAAAATAATAAAATTATGCCTGCCTAATGAGAGCCAGTGTAAAGTGGGTCATAAAATTATTTGACTACCTTAAACAATACTCTGAAGCTTGTGAAACGATTGCATACAAAGGGAGTGTGATGGTCTAGTGGTTAGAACATTGGACTTTAAACTAAAAGGTCAACAGTTCAATCCTGACCATCCCTAACCCCCAAAACATTGCTTTTGACCCCTTATTGGAATGAGGTAAATGAGTTCGTTCCAATCATATGCCATGTTTACAAGGCAAATTTTTTTTAAAATCACACATTTTGAATGGCAATTTTTGTGAAGAGTGCTGGCCAGAAATGGCCATTACAGTACAGCGATCATAAAAGCTGACTGTTAATTTTGATCAGATGACGACTGAATTGTGACCCAGTCAATATTCTCTTTCCGCTGTTTTGTCCATAGTACTGGAGAATTTCACCTGTTGGAAAGAAATGCAAGAACATTGAGATTAAGATGGTATTGCCATTTCATTTTGTGATTTGGCAACATTTTATGAATGAAATGTTGACTCACAAAACTGACCAGCGGTACTCGCAAAAATCACCATTCAATTTTTATTATTTTTTCTTAATTTTTTGGTCTCAAAAACATAGCTTATGGCCCCCACCCCCATTGAGCTCATTCCAGTGAGGGGTCCTAAGCTATGTTTTTGATGTTAGGTAAAAGGTTAAGTATGTTGGGACTTAATTGCAAAGCTGATCAAGACAAATACAACTTGCGTGTTCAAAGTACTGTACACAAGATAAAGGGATGACAAATTTTAGATATGGCTGCACAATTCCTTGATATAACAGGTATTCATGGCTTCAAAACATTCCCTGTGTGATCTCCATGGAGTAATGCTTGATTACTGTCGTAAATTAGTTTGATTTTACTATTGTTGTTTATTTGGTTTCAAAGACATTTTCCACAGAAGGTTCGTATTGTGTTAGACAGTTTTTTGAGTGGATGAAGCTGGAGTACCTGGTGAGAACCACTGTGCAGTTGCAGGTAACTGTCAGACTCTCCAACTTACTAACCCTGCACAAGCAGAGCAGGGTTCCCACTCAAATGAGAAGTCTGAATTTTGGCCCCTTCCTTGAAAAGTGCTTCAAATTGTTTCTAGCGTTCAAAAGTACTTGATTTTCCATCACTTCCCTTGAAAAGTACTTAAATTCAGTTTACCTATATCCTCAAAAAAAATAAGTCTTAGGATAACCCTCCCCGCTTACATGCGATGTCACAAAATAGGTCAGGAATCACATTTATTTGATCTCTATTGCCCCATGAGTGCAACAAGGCATCATCTGCATTGCTTGTTGGCTTTGTGCAACAAGGCATCATCTGCATTGCTTGATGGCATTGCAGCTGACTCCTTGTTGAACTCAAGGAATGATATATATAACTAGCTAGTTCGATTTTCCAGAGATCGGGTCCTCGAGACTGAAATTCTTTGAGTTGCTATGGTGTTGTAAGTTCATATCAAAATTAACAGTCTTGAAAATCATGGTCAGAGTCCTTGAAAAGTGCATAAATAGTGCTTAAATTTGATTTTCTGAAATCAGCAGGAATCCTGCAGAGTTAGCAGGGGTTGAAGGCAAGTGTACCGTAGATGTACAGTATGCTTGAGCACACAGTACCACCATGCCCCAAGGAGGGCAATCAGTGTTAAGTGTTTTGCCAAAGGACACAGTGCAAATGTCGAGGATCAGGATTGAACCATCAACTGTTTGGTTTAATCCTTAAGGGCCTACTTTGGAAATCCTACTTTGATCACTTTTTACTGCTACTGAATAGGTGTCCCTACATGTTGTCTCTGGACTAACTCAAAAGTTAACGTTCTGAGTATCTTGGCAGATCTGTTTAGGCAAGTCCTGGCTGCCTCTAATGAGGCAGCCAAGACTTGTCTGAAAAGAACTGCAAGTCTACAGGATGTAGACTGTCAAAGTGTAGCAAAAGTGTACGAAAATATCCAATAGCCCTCAAGGGTTAAACCTTTACCTAATAAACTGTCCACATCTGTCTGCATAATTTACAAATTCATCAGTTGAAAAAACGAACATTTTCAAAAAATGTCCACAAAACAATATCATGTGTGACCCCTCATTGCAATGAGCTCATCAAGCTCATTCCAATGAGGGGTAACATGATATGGTTTTGTGGAAATTTTTTTATGCTCCTGAAAAAAAAATGTTCAGGGGCATATAGTGTTTGTCATTTCTGTCTGTTCGTCCGGAAGATTTTTGTGTCAGCTCCATAACTCTGAGATGCTGCGTTGGATTTTGTTGAAACTCGGCATACATGTTGCTTATGAGGAGACAATGTGTCACGAACAAACATTTTTTTTCTTCAATGGAGGTCAAGGTCAACTGTCTGTTGGGAAGGTTTTCGTGTCTGCTCCATAACTCTGAGATGCTTCGTTGAATTTTGTTGAAGCGTGGCATACATATTACTTGTGGGGAGAAGATGTGTCACACACAAAATTTGTTTTGGTTTGATGAAGGTCAAGGTCACAGATCAAGGACATTGCCACATTGGGGGCATAGTCACTTCCAAGTGACAATCTCCTGTTTAATATTTGGATAAATAGTAATTAAAATAATACATTTTGATTTTTGTACATTGGGTGATGTGTTAAAATCCAATGTTCTAACCTTGGACCCCCCTGCCCCCATATCTTACTTAACCCCCCCCCCTCCCAATTGACATCCTGACGCCGCCACTGCTAGTTACAAGGTTGAAATAACCTAAAACACTTTATTTTTCCCCCACAAAACGTTATGAGGGGGTATATAGGAGTCAACTTGTCCGTCGGTCTGCTGTCATCGCGCCGTTGCACGCGTAAACTTGTGGAGCGAACTACTTCCACAGTTTTGGCCGCATTTTCATGAAACCAAACATGATCAACATGATGAGGAGCAGTGCATGACATAATCTTTTTCCCGATCAGATTCAAGATGGCCAACTGGCGTCCATATTGTATTTTGCAAATACTTTTGAAGCAAACTACTTCCAGTTTTAGTTGCATTTTTATGTAACTCCACAAAAATGATCAACATGATGAGGGGAAATGTGTGACATAATTTTTTTCCACATCGGATTGAAGGTGGCCGATTGGCAGCCATATTGGATTTTGCAAAATTCTTATGGAGCGAACAACTTCTACAGTTTTTGCTATATTTTCATGAAACTCAATATAAATTGATTGACATGATGATGAGCAGTGTGTGACGCAAATTTTTTCCAAATCGAATTCAAGATGTCCGCCTGGAGGCCATATCGGATTTTTTTTTACTTAGAAAAATTGAATGGCCCTTTTCAGTCACCCACACTAGGCGGTATGCCACGGTGAGGGTATATCGGGTGACAGACCATCTCTAGTTCAACATTGTAATGAAGCTCAATGATCCAATCAAGTTCACAGCTGCATACTCTGACCATTCTGACACCTTTCTTTACACAAGGGTCATCAAGTACAACAACAAGCTTGTGACCATCCTCTTCACTCAAGAAACTTACAAGTAGCTGGAATTTGAATCCTGGCCTTCTGTACCTACCATGCAGTCCATATGGACAAGTTCTGGGCACCTGTTGCATACATGTATGCACACATAATTGATACTTAAAAAACAATGCCTTGAAATTATTAAGGCACTACTTTAAATAATACAACCACAGGTAACATTTTAAATGAGGCCTCCCTCAAAGCACAAAATCAGAACAGGGATTCCCTGTCTATACCTTGGTCGTAGTAGGAAAATAAGTGCATACCATTCGTCATCAACTATTACCCTGATAACCACACGTTACGGTATATAAAGGAATTAGGAAACATTGCTCCATCCCGCAACTTATTGACACCTGCAGTGACTTTTTTGGCATTCTGTATAAACTCAAACTAGGGACATTTTGATGAAGGCTAAAATTTCGTATCCTCTACCTTGACCACAGGCATAATCAAGACTTTACACCTTGCAATATTATCAATTGTGTAATGTGACCCAAATTACCCAAAATGAGGTGGTTGAAGGGCAGTAGCACCAAACATAGGTTCAAGTCAAGGCACACACTCAGATTTCGAAATAAAAATGTTATCTACTTCTTAATCTTTGGTTTATATGGGTATGGGTACTGGAAAAATCATGGAAATTATTTTCCAGGCCTGGAAGTCTTGGAAAGATGGGTGTATCTTTGCTACTTGCCTGAAAAAGTCCTGAAAAATTCCCACAAAATGTAACCCTGTGGAAGTATTGGAAAATTCTCTTGAAATCCTCGAGAGTCATGAAAAAGTTGTGAAAATGTATGTAAGTGAGACCAAGCAAACATTTTGAGTTAGAATTCTCAAACACAATGAGAATCAGTTTTGGACCCAAAATCCCAGAAAACAACAGTTGAATATTTCTTTCCCGTTGAAACTTATGTAAAACATTCAGAATCAAATCATGTGCATTTCAAACTCAGGTGAGAACTCACGAAGCAGTAAAATATGGATTTAAGTTAAATTTATTCAAGAAAAGGGTATTTTTTGATATATATTTCAATTGTGTTCATGTTTATTTCTGTTTTTTCCTTCGTAATAGGAGATTCGTGATCAATGTGCGAGTGTCAAAGTGAAAATAGATGACTTATTTTCAAAAAATTGAAAACTCCACCTTCAATGCAGTTTTTTGGTAAATAAAATATATGAAAAGGAATTAAATAATATATATTTATTTATTCATAGAATAGCTTTAATCCTCATCCCTTTTCCAAATCAAAACGTAAACAACACCTTGACCTCAACTATTTTAACACAGTTTAAAAATAGCTTAAAGTCGCTTAGGATGCCGAACAATTATGCCTGCATATTTATACACAATGGACTTATTTTCTAACACTAAATTTATTCCGTTGTGCTGACTACAGAACTGTTAACTGTTGGCCGTCTGTATCCAGAAAATTTCGAATGGAATTAAAAAAAAGAAGAAAATCCTTCAATGATGAAAAGAAAAGTTTTGTGCACTGCACAAGCGTCCACACATGCAAGAAGGATTTTTCTAAGTACTAGTCTTCTTGCAGTAACTGACCATTAGGACATCTTTTCCTGTTTTTTTTCTTTTTCAGACTTGGGAAATTATTAGCTTAGTACACTTTGATAAAAGCAAACCACAGGTGGTGGTGCTCTGTGTGTGTGGGGTGGGGGGGGCAAATCAACAATTATTTTATGATTTTTTAACATAGCATAAATGCATCAGCATAATTGACAACTAGATCTGGATATAACCTGGTGTTAATGGTGGTCCATCCAAAAGCTGAAAATTCGCAAGTTTTTTCTTTTGTTTTGTCCCCACGCGAACTTTTCCCTGAAATCCATCCCATTTCTCTGAAAATCACCCTCGGGTTCCCTGAAAAATTATTCTGGAGATTAACGTCTGATTAGATCATTACTTTTACAACCATACATCCATATCGTTTGAACAGGCTCGACTTTGAGTCATTTTTAGCTCAACTTTGGCAAAGCCAAATTTGAGCTTATGCCATGGCCAGTCGTCCGTCTGTCCGTCAACAATTCAATACGGCTCGGGCTAGAGGCCGTATTTATGAACCGATTTTTACGAAACTTCTTGGGTACCTTTGTTATGACCGTGGGACTAGAACGAGTGTTTTGGGGTCTGATCCGAAATTCAAGTTGGCCGCTGGCAGCCATTTTGTACAAAATTAGGTGCAATCAGATTTTTGCACAGAACTTCCATATGAAAGCTCTGATTTGAATATTTTTATGTATGAATGTTTAGAACCATGGGATACATCACATATAATACAGGTTTTTTTCTCGTGTAGAAATTATGCAAATTAGATGAACTTTGATTTTTTCAGTGCTACTAACACACAGTAAGTACACATATCAATACGGCTCAGGCTAGAGTCTGTATTTATGAACCGATCTCCACAAAATGTCTTGGGTACCTTTGTTATCACCTTGGGACAAGAACAAGTGTTTCTGGGTGTGGTCCAAAATTCAAGATGGCTGCCAGTGGCCATTTTGTACCGAAATTAGGTCCAATCAGTTTTTTGAAACAACTTCTGTACAGCTCGTATTTAGGAACTGACTGATCTTCACGAAACTTCTTGGGTACCTTTGTTTTCACCTTGGGACAGGAAAGAGTGTGTTTTGGGGTGCCTTTGTTATCACTGTGCTATGAGAACAAATATTTTGGGGTTCAGTCAGACCCACTCTGGGACTCAAAGATTTCTTTTCTAGTTTAGCATCTGACTGTCACCCACCTTTACAATACTTTACCTATACATTTGTTACAGGCTACGGTCAGTATTTATGTACAGACCGTTACAATACTTTATATGTACCTTTGTTATCAGGTCATTACCTAGATGTTTGTCATTGCTGTGTCACATACTATACATGTACACGTCTTAACAAGCTGAGCTACAGTGTCATTGACACTTTCATATTTATATTAGTATTAGTTTATTTTTTGCTCGACAGTACAGTTTATTCTTATCATAGATTTGTACTGTTTATTGGAGAGTGCAAAAACATCTTCCTGAAACAAAGCCTTCCTTGCCAGGAACATGGTATCTTTAAAAACAATTGTTATGAATAAGTTTACCAGTATAACCTTTGAAAAATAATTTAGAATTCAACTTGTGCCACTTTAGCTCTGACATCCCATTATTTATTTTGACATTCCATTTTTATCCTTCAATTTCAGGAAACCTGAATATTTTGAACCCATACCTGATTATGGTGATGACTTAGGAAGTGCCTACATCCACCCTTCAGGTGGTATGGGACCCAACCTACCACCAAGGCCATTAGAGTGAAATTCATAAAATGTTATTAATACTGTTTGAATCCTGCAAAGAGGCTGTGATAGAAAACACTTAAGGTGTATTATTTGTCAAAGAATGCTTAAGTTAAAAATACTCAAAAGTGTTTAGTGATTGTTGTATTTGTTTGTTTGTTAACTCTTCCAACACGAGAGGCCACTTTTCCGGTCCAGGAACATGATACGTCATAATTTCATTAAGTAGGATGGCTACTAAGTGAACGTGTGTGGTAGAAGAATTAATATTTTCAACGTGCAGCCTGAAGGCTGCACGTTGAAAATATTAATTGCTCTAACCCCAAATAATGGATATGGACTCTTCCAATGTCTGCCATTTAATTGGCATGGAAGATACCATCAGTGTTAAAAGGGTTAACTAAGTTTTCTCCATGTGTTGGCACTTTGGCTTACATTGTATCTAACTGATAGAGTGCTAAATTATTCACATGTCTTTGCCTTGTTACAATCACCCATCAGTTGCAAAAAGGTAAATCCTTACAGGCTCAATAATTTTATTCAATTGGCAGGGTGCGAATCCACAGAATACAAAGCCTTTTACTTTCTGCGCCCACACACTTCAGAGTAAATCCCATTTTTGGGCTTCCAGCACTCAGCCAGTTAAGAGTTTCATCTTGTTTGTGGAACAAAACTTGTTTTCCTATGACCAAGTCGAAAATCTCAGTTTTGTTCTTTTATCAGCACTTTGATGTAGTTTACAAGAATTGCCAGTGACTGAGTGGTGTATGAAACACAACATTATAAGTTATTGCGATGAATTGATTGTAACAAGCTGTGAGGTTTGTGGCTCAGGGCTTATATTGAACCAAGATGCGGAGCGTTGAGGATGAACGTAAAAACCAAACCGCAAACCTTAGGCGATGTTACCGTCAGTTCATCACAATAATATATATGTTCCAATAAAACCCTACCAGAGCCCATACATGTAGCCCACATCGTGAAATGAACAGGGCATGATAACATTATCGAGTTAACCCTTTACCCAACTTAACGGCCAAAACCCGCCAGCGCTTTTCTCAAAAATCGCCTATTAATTTTAATTATTTTTTCATTTTTTGTCTCAAAAACATAGGTTATGACCCCTCATTGGGAGGTCATAACCTATGTTTTTGAGACAAAAAATGAAAAAAAATAGTTATTCAAGAATGTTTTTGGCAAGTGTCGTCTGCTTTTCATGTTAGGTAAAGGGTTAAGTAAATAAGCCTCTTGTGTATCCCACAACATCACTGGACAAATAATCAAAAATAATAAGGTTGAAGTCACTCCCATCTTACTTCAAATTGTAAACTGATTTGCATTTTAACCCTTTAACCCAACGTAACGACCAAAACCAGCCAGCGCTATTCACAAAATCAGCAATGAATTCTCATTATTTTTTCATTTTTTGTCTCAAAAACACAGGTTATGACCCCTCTTTGGAACGAGCTTGTTGAGCCCATTCCAGTGAGGGGTCATAACCCATGTTTTTGAGACAAAAAATGAAAAAAAAAGTTATTCAAGAATTTTGATTGCAAGTGTCATCTGCTTTTCATGTAAGGTAAAGGGTTAAGCAACACTCCATTTGGACCATCAGCTGTATATCGGAAAAAAAATAAAAAAGAAGCAATTTGCAAGTCACTTCATTGATGAAATAATGATGAAACGACATTTCAAAATATTTTGTATTGTGACGTCAGACGGTAGCATAAGTTACTGGAGCTGTAAACCTAAAAAAACCTTTGCAAGCTTTTAATTGGCCAATAAGAGGGCGAGGATTATTGGAACATAGTTTTATTATGTGGTTGGTGAAGAAGAAGACTCAGCAGGGGTGAGAATCCAGGCTTTTCTGTTTGCATTATGACTGACCACTTTTCTTGACTCAACAGCACTCACAATATTTGAAAGAGAGGTATTCTCAATGATTTCCAGTGAAGTGTAGATTGCAGTGTAAGGTGACGCAATCTGCTGTAATGAACACATGACCTAACACATATAGAGATGTACTCTGTGCTCAGGGACACAAATATTCTTCTTGTAGGTGGTCCATGTGATGAAAGTTTGTAGGAGCTTCAAATTGTGTTGTTTTAGATAAAGTGTTTCTTTGTTTTCATTTTGCACACTGTGTCCTCTTTGGCAACTTGTGCACATGTGGTCCTCATCAAAAGAATAAGCCACGTTTGAGTTGACCCCGTCCCCGTGCTGATTTCCAAATACTGTGGAGAGATAGCGTGCAGGATATGCGCATATTTAAGTCTTGGGCCATTCAAGGGAGTACCCACAAACTTTCGTCACACGGACAGCCGGATGTAACCCGATGGTCTTTGTGATGGAAGTGTGCAGAGATCCATACCTTGTGCTGCTTTAAGTGGCGCAAAATGGTGAAGCTATGATTTTTTGTTTTGTACACGCTGCTCCCGTATGCTAAATGACTCGAGACATGGGCTCAAGTGTTTCACAACTTTGTAACGTCATGCTTGAGTGGAGTCCCCGCACTTACATTGGGAAATACTGCATGGAGTGCCGACAGGCTTTCGTCACATGGACGACCTTGTGTAAACCGGAGGTCCATGTGATGAAAGTTTGTGGGAACTTCATACTTTGTGTTTGCTTTGGGATTAGTTTCTGTTTGTCTTGTTTTTGCATAAGCTGCTCTTATATGCTACAGAACTGAGGGATCGGAATACTTTGTTCCACAACTAAAGGAGATGCCATGTTTTAATGGAGTCTACCCCCTCCCTTCTACTGAGGTTTAGACTAGGGGTCCTGTCAGTATATCTTGCATTACTTTATAGAGATAGCGTGCTGGAAAGGAACACTTTAGTTTTGGGCAATACTGCTTGGAGTGCCTTCGAGCTTTCGTTCCATGGACCACCGGGTGTAATCCGGTGATCCATGTGATGGGGTTTAGGGGTGCTTCATGTTGTGTTGTTTTAGGAAAAGTTTTTGTTTGTTTTGTCATTGCACACATGCTGTCCCCGATTGCTAATAAACTAAGGACTTGTGTTGTGTTCAACATCAACAGAAGAAGCCACGCTCGAGTGGATCCTGAGCCCCCCCCCATACACACACACACACACATTCTTGTTAATTTACAAATACTGTGGAGATTTAGTGCTCTGGATATGCTCACTTTAGTTTAGTATAATTCAAGGGAGTACCCGCTAACTGTCGTTACATGGACGACCAAGTATACCCCAGTGGTCCATGTGAAGAAAGTTTGTGGAGCTGCATACCTTGTGTTGCTTTAATTGCCACAACAAATGGGGGAAACTATGATTGAGTGGAGAGTCCCTCTCTATTTATTTCGAAATACTGCAGTCGCGACATGGGGCCCTTCCTTTAAGTGTATTTTTCACAATTGTGAAGTAATAGCGCGCTGGATATGCACACTTTAGTTTCAGGCAGTATGGCATGGTATATCTTGAAGCTTCAGTCACATGAACCATAGTTTGTAACCTGATGGACCATGTGACGAGGGCTTGTTGAAGCTTCATACTTTGTGTTGTTTTAAACCAAAAGTTTTTGTTTGTCTTATTTTTGCACATGTTGTTTGTATATGCTATAAACTAAGTATTTGACTACAGGTCTCAAACCGAAAGAAGAATCCATATTTGAGTGGACTACTCCCTCTTTATTAAGTTTTAACGACAGTGGTTATGACTAGCGGTCCTGTCATTGTATTTTACACTTCCTTGATGATATAGCGCGCTAGATATAGGGATGATAGTTTGCGGAAACTTCATATTTTGTCTTGCATTAATGAATAAATTCTGTTTGTTTTGTCATTTCACACGCTGTACTCAGATGCTACAAAACCAGAGACTTGGGGCTTTGTGTTTTGTAACAAAAGGAGAAAATATACTTGAGTGGTCTCCTCCCTCTATGGATTCCCAGTTACTGCAGTTGGGATTGGGGTTCTGTCAATGTCTTCTACACTACCTCGAAGAGATAGAGAGCTGAATAAGCAAACTTTAGTTTCGAGCAATACCACATGGAATACCTACAGACTATCGTCATATGGACCACTGGGTGTAACCCGATGATCTATGTGATGTATGCCTGTGGGAGCATCATTTTTATGTTGCTCTAAGGAAAATTTTTTGCTCGTTTTGATTTTGCTCATGCTGTTCCGATATGCCTGAAAACTAAAGATGTGTATTTTTTTTGGTTCGCAACAATGGGACAAACTTTGTTTGAGCAGAGTGCCCCCTCTTTATTGTTCTCTAAATTCCGTGGTTGAGACTAGGGGCCCTGCCAGTGCATTTGGCTGCACCAGACTGAATAGATAGTGCTCTGGATATATGCACTTCTATTTTGGGCAATACCATATGAAGTATCTGCACGCTTTCATCGTATGGGTAACCTATGATGAAGGTTTGCGGAGGCTCCATATTTTGTGTTGCTTTGAGGAATTGTTTTGTTAGTTTTGTCTTTGCACACGTTGCTGTTATAAGACTAGGCCTTTTGTATTCCGTTACGGAATGAGAAACTATGTTTGAATGCAGTCTTCCCCTTTATCGATTTACAAATACTGCGATCGAAAGTATGGGTTCTGTCAGTGTATTTTGCACTGCGCGGATGAGTTGGCACACTACATATACGCACTTTGACATGTGGCATTGCCCGGTAATCCATTTGTTGAAGGTTTGCGGGAAAACCATATGTGTGCAAATTGGAGGGGGTGTGCTAAATTAGTGGTCACTGAACCACTGCTTTATCAATGATCGGTGAGCCTCCATACAAAACTGTTGATTGCTGTCTTATCGTATGGCTTGGGAAATGCGGCAGAGGCCAATGGCCTTGCGTTTTATTGCCCAAATCAGTTTCGATTCTTAGGGCACGCCAGGCTCTCAGTTATTGTTTTATTTGTAATGTTACACCAATATTGTCGTTAGTGGTTTCTTCGCGGGCTATAAAACACGGAGCACAGGTCATGTCTCTTGTAGCGCAGGGAAGTACCGAAACCAATATCCCTTTTATTGTCAATGTGATCTTCCACACTTCAACAATTATGTAAAATCTGTCCGATGCACTTGGAGAAATCCTTCACTCGATCGACCCACCTTCTCAAAGATGATTGCCACCGTGAACTTTTTGGTATATTTTCTCTGTACAGCATGTCATCTAGCTGGTGAAAATGATGGCTCTGACTACTACCATGACACCTTGACCCAAAGGCATCCAAAACCTAGTCACTGCATGATTCAGGAAACATTAAAGAGAGATTTTGAGGTTAAAGAGCGCATGGGACTGAAAACTGGTAATGGCGGGTAACATAAAATTAGACGAGATCCAGGTGCAGGGGGAATATGATTTCTTTAATCGGTATGAAGAAAGATTTCTTAATACTGATGATAACTATGAGTCCCCGTTTGGGACATTCAAGCCCCAATGCGAATACTATTCACCCGAAGAATTTCGTACCGCATTTACTAACCAAAATAAAACATTCTCCTTGTTCCATATAAACTGTCAAAGCTTGATGGCCTGAATGAATTATTATTTAGTTTACTCGAGCAAAAAAATTCCTTTGATGTGATTGGGTTGACTGATGTCTTTCATATTCCCGATGACATCTCTTACACCCTCTCTGGCTACCAGCCCCAATGTTATGCAAATAGACCCGATAACGATGACCATAGAGGTGGGGTGGGACTTTTTGTCAGGGAAAATGTTGAATATAAAATTTGTGAGGATCTATCTGTCTTTATACCACATGTCTTCGAATCGATATTTATAGAACTTACGAAATCAAAAAAAAATAGTCGGTATTATTTACAGACCCAATACTCCCCCTAGGGCAGATGTTGATGTGTTCATAACACGGCTAAATGGCATAATCGATAAGTCAAACAGGGAATGGAATAATTCTTATATAATGGGAGACCTCAATATTGATCTCCTGAAAATGGATTCCCATACAAAAACTGAAGAATATGTTAATCTGTTGGTCAGTAATGGATTTTTGCCTTCTATTACAAAACCCACAAGAGTCACCGACCACTCAGCAACAATAATTGACCACATATTCACAAACAATTTACAATGCACCGCTTGTTCCGGTATAGTACTTACCGATGTCTCTGACCATTTTGGAGTTGTTTATCTCGAAACCGACAATAACGAGAAAGATGACATACACACGCCCCTTAGAAGAAAAATAAATCCCCAAACTATTGAGAATTTTAAGTCATACCTCTCTGTGTGCGACTTTTCCACAGTTCTAGATGAAAGCTGCCCAAATGAAAGCTATAACATATTTATCAACATCTACCTGCAAGCATTCAATATTTTTTTCCCGTTAATCCATACCAAACCCAGAAAAAAATTCTTGAAGCACAATCCATGGATGAATAAAGGCCTCATCAAATCCTCAATTACCAAAAGAAAATTTCACATTAAAATGTTAAAATGTCCCAATGAACGAAATAAAGTCAATTATAAACGTTATTGTAAGATATACAATAGAATAAAAAAACAGTGTAAATCCATGTACTTCCAAAAAATACTCGAGGATAACATGCACAACATGAAAGCAACCTGGAGAATCCTAAATGATAGCATCAATAAGTCCAAAGCCAGAAAAGAATTACCATCCGCTTTTATTCACAACAATAAGGAATTGAATGAACCTTTTGAAATCGCCAACAAATTCAACACCTTTGCCAGCATTGGGTCTGCAACGGGCGAACAAATATCACAGTCTAACAAATCAACCATGGATTACTTGAAACGGAATTTCCCTAACAATTTCTTCCTTAGTCCAACGTCTCCCTGCGAAATTATTAGTATAATAAGGAAAATGAAATCGAAGAAGGGTGAAGACTGCGATAGCTTAACGTCAGCCATTATGAAACAAACAATACATGCTATTGCTGTTCCACTAGCTCAAATAATAAATAATTCATTTGAGCAAGGTAGAGTACCCAACAAAATGACAACAGCCAAAGTACAAAAGCGGTGACGAGCGACGAGCGCTTATTAACTAACTACAGGCCCATTAGCATTATCCCTACATTCTCCAAAGTGTTAGAAAAAGTTGTGTCTATCAGACTATTAAGCTTCCTACAAAAATTTGATATTCTCTATCACCATCAATACGGATTTCGTAAAAGACACTCCACTATTCATCCAATATTGCAGCTCATTAAGTATGTTACAGAGGCTGACAATAATAATAATGCTAAAACCTTGACTGTTTTCCTTGACTTTTCTAAAGCTTTTGACACATTAAATCATAATACTCTTCTGAAGAAGCTCGAATGGTATGGGTTTAGGGGGATAACTAATGACTGGTTTAAAAGTTATTTATCTAGTAGAACATAATACATGAGCTACCGGAGTCAAATGTCAAATTTAGCTGCTATTACCTGTGGCATCCCACAAGGTTCAGTTTTAGGTCCAATTTTATTTCTTTTATATATTAATGATATAAGTGAGTCAACCTCCATAAATTTTTTACTGTTTGCTGATGACACAACTACGTGCACATCCGAATCTGACATAAATACTTTAACAAGTACAACAAATACCGAGCTGGATAATGCAAATCGACTGGCCCTAAATACAAAGAAAACAACTTACATTGTCACTAAAGTCAATTCTAGTCATACAATAACAAACATTATACGTATAAATGATCAAAATTTAAATAGAGTGGGATCTCATGAAAATATCAAATCTATAAAATTGTTAGGAATAAGACTTGACGACAAATTATCCTTCACTTGTCATGTTAATAATTTATGCTCCAAAATTGCTTGTGTAAATTATGCTTTGAAAAAAGTAAAAAATATCATACCATTGAAGGCTTTGAGAACTATTTATTATGCACTTATCCAAAGGGGGGCGCGGTGGTGTCACGGTAACCGGTTCTCGTCAGATCACCGAAGTTAAGCAACGTCGAGCGCGGTTAGTAGTTGGATGGGTGACCATTTCAGCGACTGATTCGCGTTCCCGCGTTGTGTCCTTGGGCAAGGCACTTAACCCTGATTGCCTACATGGGGGCACGATGACGCTGTGTACTAAGGCGTACTGCACGTCGAAGGTGCGCATGTCTTCAACCAATCTAACCCTGCCTGCGCCGCGGTGCAGAGTTCAGAGTTACGATGTTGGAGAGCTGGCAGCTGCTCATTGTTGCTCAGTGATTCTCTCCGGGTACTCCGGCTTCCTCCACCCATAAACCTGTCACCGAATGATATGACCCTGGCTGTTAATGCGTCATTAAGCCCTAATAAAAAAAATTTTAAAAAAATTAAAAAAAAAAAAAAAATTATCCAAAGTCATCTTGTATACGGAATCCAGGTATGGGGTAATTCTAGATCTCTTAAAACCTTTTTTTTAATGCAAAAACGCACAATACGAATAATAGGCAATAAAAGGTACAACACCCACACTGAGCCACTATTTTCGAAATTTAATATTCTTACAGTATACGACTTGTTCAAATTACACCGTTTACTATTTGTTTTTGACTGGCATAAAGGAAATCTTCCATCATCGTTTAACTCATTTTTTGAAAATGCTGATTCACATAGGCAGAGGATATCTCGACAATCGGGACTTCTCAACACTCATCGCACAAGAACTAAATCATTCGATAAACTTCCACCGTATTCCTTTGTGAAAATGTGGAATGATTTGGACCTGAAATTCCGCGTAATGGATAGCAGGAACTGTTTTAAACAAGAACTTACTCATAGGTTTATTTCTTCATATTCTCAAATTGTAGAATGTGATAATCCATATTGTCTCAACTGTTCCACCGAGTAAATGGCCCCGATATGAATCTTAACAAGCACTACAGTTTTATGCAATTTGGACTCCCTTGCACCTGGTACTTTTCTCGTCACACTGTGAATGTTAGTATGTGTCTGCTCACTTTTCTCACCTGGGGCTGACACCCGTTCATTGGCCTACGATGTCTGTGCTGTGCTGAACGTAGTACTTCTATGCAGTGCGCAGTTCAGTCTGGGGTTATGACGTTTGAGAGCTGACAGGTGCTCGTCGTTGCTCGGTGGTTCTCTCCAGCTACCTCCACCCATAAACCTATCACCGACACGATACGCCCCTGGCTGTTGAAGTGTCCTTAATCACCAATAAATTTAGCCATAGTGCATAAATATGTGACCTTAAACACCTATAAATAAATATCACCAATAAATAAATTAATTAATAACGCCTGTTGTCGCAACTGTACTCTTGTGACAAGGTATACGTTTGCAACTTTTTGCAATCAGGTACAGGTGGGAAACAATAATCCTAATCCTCAAGCTCTTGTCAAACCGCCATTTATGACCAATAAAACCTCCCATGCCTCTGGTCCTGATCTTAGATCTTAGCCTTCTGTTGTGATGTGTTACTGTATTTCAATAGTCTACCCTGGTTCCTTCCTTCCTTATAAGGTTGTCCACAGCATCATGTCATGGCCACCCATATTCACCACCAGATTATTATTATTATTATTATTATTATTATCAACTCTTTTTCTCCTTTTCTTCTTTTTTGTGTCCTTTTACTACTCCTTTTCTTTTTTTTACCTTTCTTTGATTTTCTTTTACTCTTCTTCAAGGGGAAATCAGGAAGACGGCCAATATGGCTATGACTATCCCTAGCAATATACTCTTATATACTATGTAATGATCTTTGTGACTTGTTTGACATTCTTGTGTTACTTTGTTATTGTAAACATATGTATGTAATTATGTATATTGCTGAATAAAATCAATCAATCAATCAATTTATTCTCTGAAGTTAAACAAACATACTGCGTCAAAGTTTGCAGATTTCCAACAGCTGTGATTTTTAAGCTACATCCTAGGTGTTTCACTCTGCTATTGAATTTGGCTGTGAAATGTCTGCTATTACCGCTAAATCAGCTGTTGTGCCATAAGTGAAGCCGAGATGTTGTGTGCTAGTCTTTGCAAGACTTGAACTCACCTCAAACTGATCTGTGGCTGGGGTGAGGCGGCTGAGCCAGCTCCTTAAATTACCCTGGTCAGCAATGGTAAACAGTTATCCCATACTACTATATTATTTTGGCTTTTTGACCTGTTCCGACTTAAATTACCCCTCTTATGAATATTTCGGCTTCTTCACTTGCTGCAATTTACACCGCTGCCTGCAACAAATAACTAAAATATTTTGTTTCTTGCCTTCAATACATAGTTTAACATATTTGTGATTCAAATCCAATCGTCAATCAAACTGGGCCTATTATTCAAAATCAAATCAAACTTCTGAATCGTTCTTTTAGACAAAGTCAGAAGATGCTGATCAAACTGATAAAGAGTGCACCTAACATTATAGTAAAATACATATGTTTTTGTTCACTATTTCTTTCCAACTGCGATGTCACTGAATAAAATTTGAAAAAATTTGTTGCTATATTGTGAACTGGTATGTTTTAGTATTTTTAATTTTGTGGTTAAATTATATGACCATGTTCAAAGTCGAAGTGTATTTGCCGTCTCATGGAGACTCCCCACTAGAGGTAACTTTATCTTTCCTGCATTCAGTTCATCAGAGTAGAGTTACTGTACTCCATCATGCTCCATAAGGTTATTCTGCATTTCTCCACAAGAACGAATTGCTGCTTGTAGGGGGAGGGGGGGGGACATTGAACTTTGGCAATGCCATTCCATGAGTATGATCTCCAAGCATTAGAAGGGAATCTGATCAAGAGTTAATTCCTTCAACAAGCTCACTCTTCTTCATAAAAAATCCAAAGCACCTAGTTCAAGGGTTACCAGTACTAGGCACTGAAGCACAACACAGGCAAGCCAGAAAATAAGCAGACTGACATCTGCAAAATGAGGTCCCCAGAGGGTAAATTTAGTGATGCTACCCTGCATAGCAGGGTAGCATCACTAAATTTACCCTCTTTGAACCTCAATCTGAATCAGGGTGTCAGAACTAAACAGAAAGAAGTGCCCAAAGGATAAACTGGCCCACTGTATGGGATAGCATCATCAAATTCACCCTGTGTTGACCCCATTCTGCAAATGTCAGATTGCTTATTTTCAGGCTTGAACACAGGATTAGTCCTAGCAACAACTTATCACAAGGATTTTTCTGTCCTATTTGGGAAAGAGTGGGTCTGGATCCATGCCATTGGGAAAATATGCATCATGGGGCTCCAATTTGGAATTTGTTATGGAGGGGAAAAGACATTCAAAGACTAAGATATTTAGCAAAAAGCATTAAGAACCATACCTAAGCAATTGCATGTATACTACAAGTAAGTATTATAACAAACAGTCTCGTGTAATCATGTTCTCACAGTCTGTGTAGTCTCTATTAAACTGTTCTTATATTATTAAAGAAGAACTTGCCATTTGCCTTTGAATTAAGGGACTTTGTTAAGCAATTTAAATTGGTGTCCTGCACTGGGTGGTCATAAGGCCTCAGAAAACAAATGGTTTTCTGAGGCCTTATGACTTCCCAGTTCAGGGTTCCAGCTGTGCATTAAATTTTACTTTGAGTGGGAACTGAGATCGAGAAATTTGGGGTTAATAATTGGGAAAAGTCATTACAAATTTCATTGGAAATGAATCCCATAAATCGGCCCTTGTAGATATCCCCAAACATTCTTGTATCATCAACATTGTTTGCAATATTTATATTTGCTCTCAAGAGTCGTAGATGACAGGTGAGACTGGAATTAGCATGGGTGGTGGCATAAAAGCAGATGCTGTTTATGTTAATATAGCGGAAATTATGCTCAGTTGTTATTTTCAACATTATTTATGTACAGTTTCCATCTCAACTATATGCTTTTTGAGAAGACGTAAATGCCAGACACACAGGCTACATTCCTGTAAAAAGAGATTCGAAATGAAATGAATTGGGAAGCTAATTTTGAATTGAATTGACTTGAATAGCAACTTAAGGTATTAAGTTAATGAAATATTGCGAAATCAAGTCTGCATAACAGAAAAAGAAAATAGTCGCATCTGATTAGTGCAAGACAGGTTGTGACTATGCATTCCACCAGCTCCTTAAATTACCCTGGTCGGCAATGGTAAACAGTTATCCCATCCTACAATACTATTGGCCAAGCCTGAAAATAAGCAATCTGTAATTTGCAGAATGAGGTCCCGATGGTGAATTTGCTGATGCTATTCCATACAGTGTGCCAATTTATCCTCTGGGTACCTCTTGCTGTTGAGGTTTGAGGCCTTGATTCAGATTGAGCTTCACAGAGGGTAAATTTAGACACACACTTCATTTCACCATGTCTTGCATTAAGAGGGCATTCCAGCCAAAAGTGAAAGTACAGTGTTTTTGCTGAGAAAGTAGTTTCATGAATTGTTCATTCCAATTAGTGCACCCCAACTACCCTTTTAAGGCTCAAATACCCAGAAATTGAAGACATATCTTTACAGTCAAATGCAGAGGAGTGTGTTTAATAAGGTACAGTGGAGCCTACTTAATTGGATGTCTCTTAACTGAATAACCCTGTTAATTGAATACAATTTCCCAACACAATACCATTTACCATATCTCCATTACAAATTTGACCTGTTAATTGAATGTAGGTTGCCTGTTATACTACAGAATTCTGTTGATAAATCATCAATTACGAAAGCTTGATACCACACAAGTTTTCAGAGTATGCATATTTAGTGCTGGGCAGTATTAGCCAAAATAATATTGGCATTTTGGTTGGGGTGTGGGGAAAAGATATTGTTCTCGTGAATATTATGTTTTATTCCGGTAAATAGTGTTAATACGGCTTTGTGTAAGGATACAATACACTTAGCTGTACTAACCAGGAATATACTGAGCACTCATAATTTGTGTCTTAAACGAATAATAATTTTGATGTTAATGTGTGTTGTGAAGTCATATGACACATGGTTTGCACGTTCGTCAGAATGTATTATTCAGTATTCTTTTTTCAGTGTCTTACCTCCCTTGATGTGTTTCTCTAATGTTTACAAGAACTCTACAATCTTCGGGAAATGGTGTCAATCTCGTACCGATTGCAGTTGGTAGATTCCGTAATATCTCTGCTCTGCAAATCCCTAAATTTTCTGCTATGCACTACACACGTTTTAATGGGGAAACTTTATTGAAATGGCCAGATATAAAAGTCATTTTCAATAGTCAGTATTAAATATAGAATAATCGGAAACTATCGGTTTTCAACTGCCGGTTGTCATAATCAGCCGATGCCCATAACCCATCGGTACCGATTTTCGATTCCGATTATCGGTTCATCACTATGCCAAACAAGGTATAATAGAATAAATGCTAAGTTTATCTCAAGAACACAGGAAAGGGGCACAGTCCCTCTTAAATGAATACTCCTGTTAATTGAATACTTTTCACTGGTAAAGTAGCTATTCGATTAACAGGATTCCACTGTATTAATTTTACTAAGCTCCTGTGGGAGCCTCAGGAAGTGAAGATTGTTTTCTGTGGTAACCAAGCTCTGTTTTACTGATAACAGAACCCTGTAACCAATGCTAGGGGTGGAAGTCCTCTAAAATGTGCAATATGGGTATGCAAAACGATTGGCAGAACTTGACTTTATATCCATATTGCAGTCACACTTAGCCATTATGCAGAATATGTGACTTGAAACTCTACCATGATGACCAAATATGACTTAACTGGGCCATGTGACATGACGTCAATCCCCCTCATCCATTCCCTCACACAAAAAGGAGTCGTTCAGCCTCTGACATACTACTAACATAGGCACAATGTATTCACTGATACATCAAATACAAATATGGTAATCAGTTAAGCAGTTGATTACCATATTTGTATTTGATGTATATGTTATTTCATTTTGTCTTAATGAAAACAGAAGGTGTTTGTTGTTTTCTTTTGTTATTGTTTTTTGCCCAATCGTACTCTTACTTTGGGCAGAGTTGACTCATACTGTGGGCCCGGTGGGCTCTTACTTTGGGCTGATTGGACCCTCATCTAGATCGAGTGTGTTGACCGAGTAGGTTTTGAGCCGATTGGAATGTAAGCCATTAGGTTTAACCGTGGGGCTAACTTCCGAAAAACTTTGCAGTTTTCAGTTCAGTGTCTCGGACCCAGCACTATGCCTCGTGAAAATCCCGTTTAACATAGCCCAAATTGGTTTACCAAAGATCATGATGGGTACCCGATAGATACACCATGTGCTTGGTAAATTATCAGGCCTCCATGGGCGAAAGTAACTTCAGAAATTATTTCACCAGTCATCACTCATTTCCCGGGAATGGTGATAATTCATAATTTATGAAGTGGCATTCGGCCTTTGAGGGTTCTAATAATTTACTGTTAAATGTGGGGTATCCGCGATGTTCTGTGGTGTTCTATGGATGTATACAGAGTTCTGTGGGGGTAAATCATCGAAGCCGGCAATAAAAATTAAAGCAGATGCATCTTCACACATCTTCCATCAATTAAGATTCCTGTGTTTAAAGGCTAGGACCACAGACCAATACAATGGCAAGCTGTTCGGCAGGTAAATCTCGCAGCAATTACTAGCGCTATGTAGACACTAATACGAATCACCACTAAACAAAACAGTTCCAGAAATACACAGAACGACACACGTGCATGTGAATGAGTTAATCGCTAGGGCACCAATAAATAAAATAGTGTTACAATCTTCAAAACGTTCCATGGTATTCTTTGCTAAATTTTATCTGGGGAATAAAACATTAAATGCCAGGCCTTGATCAGCGGTTTCTATTTGCAACATCATGCAATATTTGTTAAATGTTGTTCAGAAGTAAAAAGAGGAACATATTGTTTTGAAAATTTCTTCTTTGGCCCAGAGTTATTATTTATTTATTGGTGTTTAAGGCCACATACTTATGTGCAATGAGTAATCGTGACTGTGACAGTTTTATGGGCGGAGGAAGGTGGAGTGCCAAGAGAGGACTACCAAGCATCGACAAGCAACTGTCAGCTCCTCAAAATCTTCACTCTGTTCAAGCTCCGCTCAAACATGGTTAAGTGGTTGAAGAAATGTGTACCATCTATATGCAGTATACAGCGTAATCGTGTCGCCATGTAGGCAATCGGGACAAAAGTGCCCTGCCCAAGGACACAACGCAAGTCGTCACAGGCGGGGATTGTACTCCGGACCTCTAGCATAAAAGTCCAACAGTCTACCACTGAGCCATCGCGCTCCCCCTTGACCCAAAGAATCTATCACAATGTCATAATAGTTCAAAATGATACTTGTGAAAATTGTAGTTATAAAAGTGGAAAGAGTTTAATAAAACACTTGATTCAGATTCTCTGTAGTTAGAAAAATGGGCCAACAGTAATTTAATTTTGTTTTGTCAGTCAAATGTAAGTGCATGGAAATAAAATTTTGCCGACAATTACTAAAGTCCAAAGGACTGAAAACTCTGGAAACAAACATTAGGGTTTTTGTAACCGTGACCTTCACGTTGGCTCTAGACACAGCCCAGTCATCAACACCTTATATGCCATCTGTATATGAAGTTATGGTTTTGTATGCACAAGAAAAAAAGAAAATAAAATAAAGTCATTGCATGGAATACAAATCAATGTATGTTAACTGTGACTTTTGATCTATTATCTGCAGACATTGTCCAAATTATCGACACCTTATAGACAATCTGTGTTTGAGGTTATTGTTTTATACAGACCTGGCAGTCTAGAAAATCAAGGAATGCAAAACAATTGCCCTCATGAGATTGCTTGGGTGTGCGATAGCACCTGGAATTTTCAATACATATACTTGTATGCTATTTTGGTTATGGTACGTGGAGGGTGGGTTGTCACCCAATCACCCATGGAGTGAAGGTATCACCCAAGGTACAACTCTCAAATTTCGTACAGAAACACAAGAAGCACAAGCCAAGTTCAACCAATGGACCTCTGCATTTAACCCGGAGGTCCATTGGCTGAAACTTTGCTTCTTCTAATTACGCTTTGCATAAAATTAGCATTTATGGCTTGAGAGAAATCATCATTCCACAGGTGATTTATTGGCAATACACTCTCTATGTACTGTATATTCACATCAAGGTATTACTATTGTGACTGACAAATTGTTCTACATTCAGCTACATAATGGGGAAAATTGACACACACATAACTCTCATTATTCAAAATGTTGCATTCAATTATTATGTGACTGTCTTCTACACTCAAAATGTATCGAAATGCGACACAGAATAGGTCATGAATTATTGCGAACCACTTTCGAGGACACAGAGCTCTGTACGTCCATCCCTGCTGATGCCGCCCCAGACCATGATTGACCCTCCACCACTCCACCACATCGGTCATGCTCAGTAATGTTGGCTGCATGGAATCGCTCTCCTGGTCTTCTCCATACCCTAGAACGCCTATCTGTTTGGTCCAGGCAGTACCTTGACTCATCTGTAAAAAGAACAGGTCGCCAATCTTCTCTGGTCCATCCAACGTGGTCCATGGCCCATTCATATCGTGCCTGGCGGTGGTTCTGGGACAGCGGAATGCGAATACATGGCCTTCTCGATCGGAGACCACCTTCTGGTGGTGGTTCTGGGACAGCGGAATGCGAATACATGGCCTTCTCGATCGGAGACCACCTTCGTGCAACCTTGCCCGGATAGTCTGCGTCGAAACATTTACCCCGGATGCATTCTGAAGGTCACTGCAAAGCTGGGTTGCTGTGGCAAAGCGGTTCCTATGGGCCTGAATGATCAAAAACCGGTCTTCAGCTGCAGATGTAGCCCTGTCTCTGCCACCACCATGCCGTTTTACTGGGGTGCCATACTGCTGAAATCTTGCCCCGGCTCTGGTGATTACCGTATGGTGCACACCAAGGGCTTCACCAACCTGACGATGGGTAGCCCCTTGATCCACCATCCCTACAGCCCGCCACATTTCTGCTTCAGACAAATGTCTTCTTACATTTGCATTTGCCATATTCAATCATTAAATCACAAGGGTTTGTGTTGAAATGAAGATTGAATAACCTACACATGTCATGTACATGTAGACAGTACACGAAAATATCATGAAAAACAAGGGGTACATGCTTTCCATGACTGTCACGAAACGTTTGCCTGTCAAGAGAGCTAATGTAAACACTGGGTACCATCTCAATACGTTCCTCAATCATATCCAACAAAAATATCGCAAATATGTCACAAGCAAATTTCACAATGATGTGTCAAATTTTTAGTGCTCAGCAAACTTTATATATCATCTTGCCCATATGAGTTAATCGATATGGCACGAGTGCCAATGCAGAAGGATAAAACGACGCCACAGGCTTCAAGTTTTATCCTTCTGCGATGGCACTAGTGCCATATAAATTAACCCATTTACACGCGAGTGTCATTCTGTATTTATCACACGCCTTCACGTCTATAAAAAAACAGTTATTAGAAGGGCACTCAGCAAATCATTTGACAACTCTCAACAAAAGCAACACATTTTATCACCAACTAAAATTGCGAGGGGAAGCCGGGTTACTATTTCGTCCTCTGAGTTCCAATGTGTTCTATGTGCCTACCGGCACATCGAACACACTGGCACTCGGGGACGATTTTCAGGCTAGCGATTCAAATTGTAATTGCGTTGCACGATTTGTAGAAAATTCCAGTGAAATTTCGACTCTATTTAAAAATAGTCCGTCAATGATTTCCGTTGCACACATATGTGCGGAACAGAATTTTCATTTTCCACATGGTTTAGTGTTGCTGTAGATGGGTATTTCATAGAACAGGCGTGCAATAAAATTCAGTAACTGTCAGTTCAGGAAGATTGTTTTGCTGTCTGGTTGTAAATGTGAACTGACATATTGGCTGAGTTCATTGCAACCTAACTCCGTTAGCTCAGTTGGTATAGTGACAAAGCAATCAGGTAGATCTGTTAACCCAATGGATTCAGTCTTATAGGGGGTTGAGTGGTAGCCACCCAACAATGATTTTGTCGGAAATTCAGCGTTCTTTTAGGTTTGTTTTACTGACACGATTTTGTATTCACGACTGTAACTTAACATCAAATGGAATACGCCTTTTAGTCATCAATATTTCCAAGTGAAGTGGGAAAGAGCTGAAACTTTCAACAAAAGTTAGTGTTGCAAGCGTCAACAAACGACTTTTGTGGTGCGAGGCGTTGCTTCTCACCGTTAATGTTTGGTCGGAAATATTATGGACACCACTCATCGGAAAAATCGACACCATTTGCCTGGTTCTTTCGGCACTGATTAAGAACACGAGGTGTGATTTACGAACTGGATTGATTGTACTCTTTTATTTGTACACCGAAACCCTCATTTGAGTTAAGTAAGAGTGTTTCTGCAAGGTTGTTTTTTCCGGCGCAGCATTTTTTAATACATCAGACGCCGGCATCGGGGTGTAACATATTTAATTAACATATATTACTACTTGGAAGGGGTGTTGCTAAGGTGTCTCGAATGGGGATATCTGGATTTCCAATTGCACCCCGACACATGCATTGTAGGCAAAACTCCGACTACCACTACATAATTTCCAATAAGTGGAACAATTCCATTAGCACCCCAGTCAAAATATTCCCACTACTCCAGGGCCGTATTATTCATAAGGCTGACCATGCTGAAGTCGGCAGCGCCTTGGGGCTCCAATGGCTAAATGCACTTTGCACTGCGCCGTGGCACTTTTCACTCTGCGCCGTAGCGATACATGTACATATGTATTTATCCATATATATATACTCATAAGTATACTATATATATATATTTATACTCAGTACATTATTTTAATGCTTATTTAAATAATGTGTCAAGTTGTGAGTAGAATTCTTCAGGAGACGCGCAAAATGGATACAGAACTATGTACTGTGACATATTGCTTACTGTACCAGAGTCAGGCTGTCAGCTGTAGTGGGGTGAAAGACTGAAGTGTCAGATGGGGCCCCCGAAGTACCTAAAAGCTTAGGGGCCCGCCATGGGCTAAAACGGCAAAGCACTACTCCCACTACAGGTTTTAAGATGCAGAATTCCACGTACACTCCCCTTTACTGTAAATTGTCCAACTGAAGCTCTCGGTAGTCGCAAATTCCCAAGTCAATATTTGGAGTGATTTTTACAACTTTTCAATCAATATTTGAAGGATTTTCACCACTTTTCAGTCAAAAATCTCCAAATTCTAGACATGTTTGAAAAAATCCACTAGCGCCCTGTCTGAACTTCTCCATCTTTTTCCACTTTTGGGCTTCGAATTTCTTGTAAATCGGGCGAGTGATGTGTGTGTGTGTGGGGGGGGGGGCACCCCCTGTGGCAACATCCTGCTGTAATTACAAAAGTCGATAGAGTATTTTCAACCGAATCGCAGCTGTGCCGAAATTTGGTCGAAATTCTCTATCCGCTTTTCTGCCCCCCAGAGTGTAGCATCTCGCCTGTCAAAAGAGGCACGCGGGAACGTTGAATCCCAGGTGCTATTTTCATTCTTTTCCTTCATTCTGGCTTGAGTTCGCAGAATTTTATATAAAATCGTGCCCAACTGGGCAAGTGTTTAACGACCAGGTCGAGATCTGAACACGTACAGTAAGGCCGCCGTGAACTGGTCACTTTCCATAGGTGGGCAATATTTCCACGGACGCAACAATATTAGATTTCAAACACTAATTATAGGAATAGTTATTAAAAATTTAATTAATGAAGCACCGGATGCAACGCTGTACTTCATTAATTAAAATTTCTGGTAAACGCATGCGTGGATATCACTGCCTACGCGGGGATTACGACCAGTCCACGGCGGCTGTACTGTAAAAGATCAATTTTGCAATCACAGTAGGCATATTCTGTGTTAATATTTGATTTGAGATATTCTGAGGCTTGATGAGCTATTTTGTGATAGACCATTTTCTATGTGTAATCACCTGGAAACATTCGTGACAAATCTTTGACATTTTTAATACCTTGTGAATAATATATTTGGCGTTAAATATCAACAGACGTGCAGACCATCCACTCCATGCTGCCGCACTAGACAACCAAACATACCCCAGCAACACCGCATGACTTACCATTACGTACTGCACGACAGATATGAATACGGCGGATTAGTAGTACCAAGAGCTAAAAACAGTAGACCAACAGGAGTACATACCCCCCCCCCCCCCACCACCACCACCACACACACACACACACACACTTCACTACCATACCAGGCAACCAAGCATGCCTCACAACACGGCAAGGCAGGATCAACAGGTGTACATACATTACTTCCTATACTACCCTACCAGACAACCATCCCCGTGGGAACCCCGGGATACTAAAGCACCGTTTGTTTACTGCGGTAAACATCTCTGTAAAATAGGACCCGGTAACCAATGCCAGGGTGGACGTTCTCTAAAATGGGCAACGTGTGTATAAACGATTGGCTGGACTTTATTTTTAGCTTAACTTGACATAGTCAAGATAAGCTATTGCCATCACGCGTGCGGAAGTCTGTGAGTCTGTGTCTGTGAGTCTGTTCACATTTTCCTTTAGCACGGGCTACACCCCGCAGTTCTTGTCTGATCGTCACGAAATTTCATATGCAGGTTTGGGGTCATGTCTAGATGGGAACGTCCCCTTTACCAGGGTGGAAGTTCTCTAGAATGGGCAACGTGGGTATAAACGGTTGGCTGGACTTTATTTTTAGCTTAACTTGACATAGTCAAGATAAGCTATTGCCATCACGCGTGCGGAAGTCTGTTAGTCTGTGTCTGTGAGTCTGTTCACATTTTCCTTTAGCACGGGCTACACCCCGCAGATCTTGTCTGATCGTCACAAAATTTCATATGCAGGTTTGGGGTCATGTCTAGATGAGAACGTTCCCTTTTGGTCGCGATCGGTCAACCGGTGTGGCTGCCCGAGCCCCAAACCCAAAAACTTTTAGCACAGTCTGCAGGTCATGTTTAATATGGAGGGATTTCATTGTAACTTGGTAGGATGACTCCTTATGATGTCTAGATGAGAATTTCCCCATTTGGGCGTGATCTGCCAACCTTGACGACTGCCCGAGCCCAAAACCCGAATACCTTTAGCACAGTCTACAGGTCATATTTATTGACGAATTTCATAGTAACTTGGTGGGTTGACTTCATATAATGTCTAGATGAGAAAGTCCCCTTTTGGTCCTGATTGGGCAACTGTGACGGCTACAGGGGCCCGAAGCCCGAAAACCTTTAGCACAGTCTACAGGTCATATTTATGAAGGGATTTTATTGTAACTTGGTAGGATGACTCCAAATAATGTCTAGATGAGAACGTCCCGTTCTGATCGCGATCATTCAGCTATGACGGGTGCCCGAGCCCAAAAACCTTTAGCATAGGCAAAAGGTCATATTTATGGAAGGATTTCATTGTAACCTATTAGGTTGACTCCATATAATGGCTAGGTGATGACATCCCCTTTTGATCGTGATTGGTCAACTGTGATGGCAACAGGTGCCCGAAGACCGAATACCTTGAGCACAGTCTACAGGTCATATTTATAAAGGGATTTCAGTGTAACTTCGTAGGATCACTCCAGATGATGCTCAGATGAGATTGTCCACTTTGGTTGCGATCATTCAACCATGATGGCTGCCCGAGCCCGAAGCTCGAAAACCTTTAGCACAGTCTACAGGTCATATTTATGAAGGGATTTCATTGTAACCTGGTAGGTTGACTTCATATAATGTCTAGATGAGAACACCCCCTTTTGGACACGATTAGGCCACAGTGACGGCTACAGGGGCCCGAAGCCCGAAAACCTTTAGAGCAGTCTGCGGGTCATAATTATGAAGGGGTTTCATTGTAGCTTGGTAGGATGACTCCAAATAATGTCTAGATGAGAACATCCCCTTTTGGACGCGATCATTCAGCCTTTATGGCTGCCCGAGCTCAAAGACCTTTAGCATAGTCTATAGGTCGTATTTATGGAAGGATTTCATTGTAACTTGTTAGGTTGACTCCACATAATACCTAGATGATGACATCCCCTTTTGGTCGTGATTGGTCAACTGTGATGGCTACAGGTGCCCGAAGCCCAAAAACCTTGAGCACAGTCTACAGGTCATGTTTATGAAGGGATTTCATTGTAACTTCGTAGGATCACTCCAGATGATGCCCAGATGAGAATTTCCCCTTTTGGATGCGATCATTCAACCATTATGGCTGCCCGAGCCCGACTACCTTTAGCACAGTCTACAAGTCATATTTATGAAGGGATTTCATTGTAACTTGGTAGGTTTGACTTCAGATAATGCCTAGATGAGAACGTCCCCTTTTGGACACGATTGGGCAACTGTGACAGCTACAGGGGCCCGAAGCCCGAAAACATTTAGAACAGTCTACATGTCATAATTATGAAGGGATTTCATTGTAGCTTGGTGGGATGACTCCAAATAATGTCTAGATGAGAACGTCCCCTTTTGTTCGCGATCATTCAGCCTTGATGGCTGCCCGAGCCCAAAAACCTTTAGTTTAGTCTATAGGTCGTATTTATGGAAGGATTTCATTGTAACTTGTTAGGTTGACTCCATAGAATGCCTAGATGATGACAGCCCCTTTTGGTCGTGATTGGTCAACTGTGATGGCTACAGGTGCCCGAAGCCCGAAAATCTTGAGCACAGTCTGCAGGTCATATTTATGAAAGGATTTCATTGTAACTTCGTAGGATCACTCCAGATGATGCCCAGATGAGAATGTCTCCTTTTGGTTGCGATAATTCAACCATGGTGGCTGCCCAAAGCCCAAAAACCATTAGCACATTTTACAGGCCATTTTTATGAAGGTATTTTATTGTAGCCTGGTAGGTTGACTTCATATAATGTCTAGATGAGAACGTCCCCTTGGGACGCAATTGGGAAACTGACGGCTACAGGGGCCTGAAGCCCGAAAACCTTTAGCACAGTCTACAGGCCATATTTATGAAGGGATTTCAATGTAACTTGATAGGATGACTCGTTTTTTAAATAATTTCACTGTAACTTGGTAACTTACGTTGATATACGTTAACTGTGAGGGCTACATACATTAACTGTGAGGTCACATTAACCCACCCCTCAGCTCTTTAGTGCAGTGTACACCTCATATTATTTTTATCAAAAACATAGCATACAGGGAACAGAAATGAACATATTCCCAATTATCACAATTCTTGTCTTATTTCATAATCTTTTCATAAACATTGAACATTATCCCTTTCATCAAACACAACACACAAGTTAAGCTACAGTGTCATTGACACTTTCATTATATCCATGTTGCAGTCAGGATTAGCCATTGTGCAAAGATATGTGACCTTAAACAAGACAACCAAGCATACCACATCACATTCCATTACCAAGAGTATGGATGTGGCATGGTATTGTAGTACTGTCGACTCGAACCCCTGTTGGTATACTGTTATCTCTTACTACTACTAACCCACCTAATACCTGATGAATCCTTCAGCTGGAATATCGAGTACGTAATTGTAGGTAGTTTCGGTGTGTAGTACGGAAGTATAGGAGAGCCTATGTCCATGTTGGTCAACTGTTAGCCCTTGGCACTACTTACTCATCTTGGGTGTAGTATCCTATGGTAGGCATAGGTAGTGTGTGATGCTTGGTAGTAGTATGTAATGTGGTTTTGAGGGAAAGGTTGCAGGATCTCATGTGGCGTCATTGTCACGTGACCCCGTGGCGCCATGTTTGGTTGTCATGGTAAACCGGGTGAGCGGCTATTCAATTCAATTTCAATTTATTTCACAGCATACAAATACAAATATGAGGTGAAAAAAACAAGGTTACAAAATCATAGACAGATGTATACGGTGGGGAATGACATAGTCTTACGACTGTCTTCCTGTCATCCCCTGGACAATCTAATAATATGAATTAAAAGAACAGAATGGCAAATGTTAAGGTTAAATAAGCTATATCTGGACAACAAGTAGTTGTTACTTTTATTTTGAGATCGAGTTGATTGGAACTGGTTAAAATTTTCTGCATCATGGATCAAACTCCAGAATGTTCTATCATTCGTTATTTTGATTTGGCCCATTGAGTGAGTAGTCGAGTAATTGGTTAATCAGTTGATCAGTCAATTGAACAATTGGGCACTCAACTAATTAATCAGTTAATCAATTAATAAACTGACCGTGTGCGTGTTTCTGAATAAATGATATAATAATATATTTTTGCAAGTATACCAGTAGACAAGTAAGGTAAGGTAATGGGGTGATGTATAACTGGAAAAACCGTAAATCGTAAATTGGAGGGGAACATGTTCCGGAGCTCGCGAGGAGAAAAAGAAGTCGATAACGACCCGAGAGTCTACTTATTAGGCGGCAGTTGGCAATTAAGTAATCAAATAATCAATCAATCAATTAATTAATTGACTGTATTTCCGAATAAATAAAATAATATATTTATGCTGATTTTTGCTGAGTAGACCAGTAAGGTAATGGGTGATATATAATCGGAAAACCGTAAGTGGCAAGGTAATATGTTCCTGAGCTCTCGAGGAGAAAAAAGGCGATAACAACCCAGGGGACTAACTATTAGGCAGCAGGCAGTCGGGACATCTCGGTTAGGAACAGCTGATATCTGCGTTATCTGTGTTTAGAAATTGGTCGATTAATGTTTTTTTTGAATAACCTGCGGTTGGAGGTTCTTAACGTTGTATCAAGGTCGTTCCACATTTTAGGAATAGAAAAATATGGAAGAGAGGCTGAGAACTGGGTGCGGTGTATATGTGTGTTCAGGTTTCCCACATTGCCTTGTATTTATGCCTGAGGGGTTTGAGTACACTTGGAATGTAGTTTCAAAACTGACAGGAAGGTTGTGTTCTGACCAGTCGTGCATGAATAGAAGTGAGTGTAGCTTGTACAAATAGTTAAATTTGAGAATTTTCAAACGTTTGAAAAGGGGGTCCGTATGTGAGTTGTACTATCTTGTGACGTCATCCCCATAGTGATATGTGGTGTTAGTGCGCATGCGCAGCGCCTGTTGTTAGGGTGATACGTGTTTCCGTCGTCCATTTTGTTTACTGGAGGCCGCCATCTTGGTTTCTATGGTAGCACGTGGTTGTTATATTACCCAAAGGCTTACAAGACATGGGTATGTTCGGAGGGTGTGTTCGATTGAATCGGAGTAATTTTCCGATTCGTAGAAGTACCACAAACAACCCGACAAGTTGTACTATTTCGAATTCTTTCAGAATTCTCTGCTTTTATCTATCTATGCAATAGTTTTCGTCTACCTGACCATGTCCCTTTGTCTTGGTGTATACTCCAGTTGAATAGAATAGCTTATCAGCTGGAACAGCTTTGCTTATTATTACTACATTTAGCTGTTCTGGTCTGTTCTTGTTACTTGTTAGTTCTGAACTTATTCCGAGTACTCTTGTTGTTTCATTTATCCAGATCACCCAATCAGTTCACTTTACTGGCGCTAACTAACCAATCAGATTGCTTGATTTCCCGTAATCTGTATGCCTAACATTAAATCAGATCTCATGCAAGAATGATCAATTTTCAATCTTTTATCATTTTGTAACTGTGAATGATGGTCTTAAATCAGGATAACGATCTTACTGGATGTAATTTTCTTAAAGTGCATTTCGAGGATTTTTTTTTTATTGCTATATGTGAACATATTATAGAAATCTCGTACTGATTGACATTATACGTACTTATGAAGCTCGATATTGCGTACACTGTAGTTGTAAATAGTAACAGAATTTTTGCCGATTTGAAACCGAGTTGGATTTGGGAAGTAAAAGAGACATCAGCATCTCCAAAGAAGCTCTAAAATCCAGATAGATGGAATT
>CM062289.1:339990799-340029700 GCA_031216915.1 Pictodentalium vernedei | reverse complement strand
TGCAAGTATATGTAGAGTATAGTGATCTCTAAAGGGGACAGCAAATTTTGACTTGACTGCTTCTTGTCTGCTTTTCTCCCCCACAACACTGTAGAATCTTACTGTTAAAAGAAAAAAATGTGAGAAACGACGAAAATTTCATCTAAATTTAGGAGAATCCATTTGGATTCTTGAGAAAATGGTTACCAGAATTCACACCTGCTATGAGTGTTGTAGGATCCCATGAGGCCCCCATGGTTGAACCTCAGTTGTATACTGATAACTCATGTTAACCCTTTACCCAGCACAGCTTTTTAATTTTTGAAACATAAACTGAATTTGATAATTAAAAAAAAAACAATATTTTTCAATAAAACCTCCTAAATATTTGGATGTGATTGGAACCAGCTCATTGAGTTTTAGTAACCATTATCAAATATTTAAATTACAAAATATTTTTTTTGGAGGTCTTAGCTTAACTTATTTATGAAGTAGAATGCAAGTGCACAAAGAGTGCACCCTAAACTAGTAACAAAAGGAAATTCCACATGACAGTTGTCAGATTGCTTTTGTTTACATTCCCCTTCAGTTCCTGCAACTGCACTGCCGAATAAAGCCAAAATAGATTGGCTTCAAGCAAGCAATCTACCAGTTAAGGATTAAATCACTTCTTTCGAAATTGGCCAAAAACCCCACAACAAAGAAACCGAACTATCGGTTATGCCCTCCTGTAATTTGGCAACATTCCTATAATTTATTACATGCCTGTTATATGTAATCAAGCCTGGAAATAAGCAGACTGTTATCTGCAAAATGAGGTCCCCAGAGGGTGAATTTGGTGATGCTACCCTGCACAGCAGGGTAGCATCACAAAATTTACCCTCTGTGAACCTCAGCCTGAATCAAGGTCTCCAGCCGAAACAGAGAGATGTACCTAGAGGATAAATTGGCCCACTGTATGGGATAGCATCAGCAAATCCCCCCCCCCTCTTGGGACCTCATTTTACAAATGACAGGTTGCTTATAATCAGGCTTGGCCTGTTATATGTAATCCTCATCTACAACAACACTTTACCATGCAGAAAATGGAAATCTGGTCTGCACCTATGTGCAGAGAGGTAATCAATGATGGACTATTTTTAAATAGAAGCAAAATTTCAATGGAATTTTCTACAAATCGTGCAATGCAATTACAATTTAAATTACTAACGATAGCTGAAAATCGTCCCCTAAGTACCAATATGCTCTGTGTGCCAGTAGGCACATAGAACACAGGGGATCTCAAGGGATGAAATAGTAACACGGGTTCCCTTCGTAAATTTGGTTGGCGATAAAATGTGTTGTTTTTGTTGATAGTTGTGAAATGAATTGCTGTGTGTCCTTCTAATAACAGTTTCTAATAGACATGAAGGCAAGTAATAAACACATAACGACGCACGCATGTGAATGGGTTAATCAATATGGCACTTGTACCATCGTGGACTCTCATTTTATCCTTCCGTGCTGGCACTCGTGCCATATTGATCAGCCCATTCACACACATAAGTTGTTTTGTGTATTTGGTACATCAGTTAGCAATGTGAGTTTGGTAGATATTTAAAGATCTGAGACAATCTCAGAGCACCTTCTACATGTACATGTATACTAATAATTTATACATGTACATATATTGGAAACAGGTTAACTCAATGATAGTCTTCTTGGCATTAAAGAGTACTTACCAAAATGGTCCAACATGATAAATGGATCACAGCTGGGTATCACACTCCCAATTGCTCTTCTCACCAGAAACCCACCACCTTCCACCTGTAACCTTGGTGTTCCAATTTTGGTCACACATCTTGCAGCCATTTTGAGACTCTAAAATATAAACAAAATCAATGTTTCTTTATTAAATTGCATAAGTAACAAACTATTAATTGAAAATAGAATATATTTTTATTTTCGGAATTCACTTAAAAAAAACATGAAGGGGTCTTTGGGCCTAAAAAAGTAAAAAATCTGTTTCTCAGGCCCTCCCGCATGGTCCCTTTGGCTGCCGCATGCTCTCTTTTTATAACCAATTTAAACGTAAAATAAATAAAAATTAAATGGTTTATGTCTGATATTTTACCCAAGTTGAAAAAATTGATGAATTTGTCCCTTGAGTGCAAGAAGGCTTTGCAATGCTTTAGCATTGCAAAGCCTTCTTGCACTCAGGGGATGAAATACACCACCACCCATGCTATTCTGTAGATTTCGAGGCCTAAAACTTGAACCAAGAACATGAACTTTTGATGGCAAAGAAGTAATTACTGAAATAAAAAATAAAATAAAAAAACGCTCGCCCGCATGCAATTTTACAAATAATGGCTTGAGAAACAGAACATCAACTTTGTGTGGCCTTAGCTGAGTTTCAATGCTTTCTGAGAATAATATGGGCTGGTTTTGGCCTTTACATTGGGTCAAGAGTTTAGATGAGATTTACACTCAGGCTGTACAGTGCACAGGGTTAGTTACTCACTTATTAAAGAAAAGTTTTTTATAACCAGAAAGTGTGACTAACCCTGTGCAGTCACACTTTCTGGTTATAAAAAATTGGTAACTGCCATATCACATGCTACATGAAAATGTACACTGACTTTGACTGCAAAATGCACAGGGTTAGTTGGTTACATTTGTTACTGGGTTCTATTTTACCAGTAAATCAGACCTTGTTTACCACAGTAAACAAGCACTGCCTCACTTCCTGGGGTTCCCACAGGGATAAATGTAAAGTATTCCAAAGACAAAGAGTACATGTATACATGTACACTGAACAGGGTGAATGAAGGCATAGTGAGCAGGGGCTCACAAGAGAATACTCCCACTCCTATCTCATCCAACCATCTAAAGATGATACTACAATACTTTCCTTCTATGAAGAGAGCTCTTTATTAAAGTTGATTGCTGTAAAGCCAAGAAAATTTCAAGATATTTTCCAAGAACTGTTTTATTTTGACCATTGACCTAGGGCTGCACGATATCCAAAACTGAATACCGGTATCGGTATTCAAAAAAATACCGCGGTATACCGGTATATCGAAAACTGTTCAGATATATGAACACAAGTACCACAATCAAGACTTGAAGCATCACAGTCGGAAGGAATGAGCAGGGCTCGATGATACGGTTCGAAAAACCTTTACCTAACGCAGACGATATCAAAATTTATAATTTTCAAAATTAGTTTATTAGATTTTCCCCAAAGATTTCAACAAAACTATATCATGTGACCCCCTCATTGGAACGAGCGCAACGAGCTCGTTCCAATGAGGGGTCACATGATATAGTTTTGTTGAAATTTGTGAAAATTAGTTTTTCAACTGCTGAATTTGTATATTACGAACGTACGATTCCTTGGATAAAGGAATAATATTATTCATTCGGGGCTACGGTTAAAAAACACAAGACATCTTGAAAATTAAATTATGGGTAAATAAATAATTACGATAAGCCGGTATTTTTGTAATTACACCGGTATTCAATCGATATTGGTTTGAATACCGGTATATATCGGTTTGTCGATATACCGTGCAGCCCTACATTGACCTCATGACTCCAAATGCTGTCCTAATCATCAGCACCTTATAAGCTATCAGTGAATGAAGTTACATTCTCAACGACAATGTGCAATCAAGGGCACAAAAGTTATTTTGGGGAAATGAGTGGTCAGATGGTCAGATGTACTATTAAAAAGCCATCACAATTATTGGCCTGGATAGTACTAAATAGCACCCACCCCACCCCAAAAAAGGGGAAGACAACCCTAGAAATAACCCATGAATGATTGATTAGGTCAAGTGGGGTTGCATCAATTGCGAAATATGAGAACAAACTACAGGTTACAAAAGAATAATACAACATAAATTAATTTCCAGGCATGGCATTCTTTAGGAGTGCAGAAGTGCTGCACGCCTACTGCACGCCTAGAAAAAATTGAGGAGGGCAATTTGTTGCACCCTTTGATTTTCTGTAATGCCAGACCTGTTTGGGACTGTCTTTAAAATCTATTATCATTAGTCAATGTTGCATTGATTCCCAACAATTCATGACCCATTCTGTGTTGCATTTCAATACATTTTGAGAGAAGAAGACAGTCACATAAGAATTGAATGTAACATTTTGAATAAAGAGAAGATGTGTTTGCCAATTTTTCGACTATGTAGCTGAATGTAGTACAATTTCTCAGTCACAATAGTAATACCTTGAAGTAAATATACAGTACATAGAGAGTGTATTGTCAATAAATCACCTGTGGAGTGATTTCTCTCAAGCAATAAATGCTATTTTGATGCAAAGCGTAATTGCATAAGCAAAGTTTCAGCCAATGGACCACCGGGTTAAACCCAGAGGTCCATTGACTGAAACTTGGCTTGTGCTTCTTGTGTTTCTGAATGAAATTTGAGAATCATAAAGATACCCCCACTCCATGGGTGATTGGGTGACAGTCCACCCTCCACCTACAGAATTTCCTAATCCGGCATATTTTGTCTGTCAGACTACACATTGTCTCGGGACTTGATCAACTCACCCACATATGGCATGTCATTTATGTTTTAAGAGAATTTCCGCCACAACAAACGGAAAAATCTAATGCACGGTCTCACAAACGCGAGAACGCTTGTTAGTTGTTGCTCTGTATTGTGTTAGAAATTCTGTTAAGATGTAAACTGAATGGCTGGCATTGTAAAATAGGAGAAGACAGAAACACATTATTTCTATAGGTTACCACAGGCCAGGTTCCCATCTTAAAAGAATTTCTGCCAAAGTAAATACCAACAACGAACATGCAATCTTGCTTCAGCAAGATCAGATGCCAGTTACTGATATTTATATAGGCAGAAATCTTAAGACATAAAAAAGCATGACTGGCATAGTAAAAACAGAGAAGGCATCACAACAGCCTTTTTCCTATGGGATACCACCATGATATATATCATAATCTGCCAATGGGTTATGATATGAGCCCTTTATTTCCAGGCCTGCGACCACCACATTATTTAATGTAACCTTCTAATGAGTTATGATATGAACTCTTTATTCCCAGGTCTGGGAGTGGTATTATCTGCCTTCAACAATTGGCTCATAACACGGTCTGAATAATTTTACAACTAAAGCCGAGTCGGTTTGTGTATTGGTTAAAATTTTGGAGAAAATGATATTTTGTGGGTGTAGGATGCCTAGATTTCATCAAACAGTGACTAATTTCGAATGCCAGTATGCATAATATGGTGGTCATTACTGGTCAAATAAACAGATGCTCTCAGGTGGAACGAAAGATTGTATCATTTCATTATTCATTATATTTCCAGTCAATCAGAGTTCCACCTGTATGAGATGACAGTATTAAGTAGGTCAAATGCTGCTATTTGTATAAAATAAGTCTCTTTTAACCCCCGCCGTCAAGCACTTGAATGAAGCCAATTGCCACTTTGAAGCACAATAAATCAAATTAGTCATTGATTTCCACTTGCCAGCTAACCCACCCCTCGCATTTAGTCAACACAAGTCACCTGTTGTTCAGTGTCAGACTTTAACCCCTCCTGTCCAAAGCAATTTGCTGAAAGTGTGGTTGTCAACATGCTGGAATACTAGAAACAGGAATAAAACAGGGAGTTTTCTTTATTTTTTCAGGTGTGATGGTGAAAATAATGTGAAATATCCCTTTTAAGTCTATTATTTGAATAACAGGTGGTGTTGGTGAGATGTACAGGAGGTTTGTACTCTATGAGGGCAATTTGTGTTGTTGTGCTACCTGAATTCTCTATGTAGAAATAACTGTTTTTCCTTCATTTTGAACAGAACTGTAATTGCATTATATACCCTTATTTACTGGACACCTGTGGGCAGTTTTTTCATTTCATGTTGGATGAAAACTACCTGCTTTGAAGTTGATTTGCACACAAGATTTCAACTACCACTATTTTGGCATTTTCCAGATGTCAAAAGCCATTACATTGTAAGTTACTTCCGGCTTTCCAGTGGCCTCATAAATCTGCATTCACCATCATTAACATTTTGTTTCTCCTTCACAACCACAAGATTCAGCTCCATTGGTGTCAACTAGCCATTCAATCCCAACTTTAAATCACTTGAATAAACTCTATTCAACCAATCTTGAGAAGGCGGAAGTGTTCAACGGATACTTCTGTTCCATTTCAACATTGGATGACACAAATGCAACTTTACCCGACTCATCTGAACCAGTCCTGCATTCATTTGATAAAATAATTTTAGTAAGCACTGAAGTGTATGAAGCAATGAAGAGTATTAAGATATCGAAGGCGTCCGGCCCTGACCTCATAAGTCCACGGCTCCTGAAGGAATGCAGAAGTTCATTATGTGTACCACTTACGACATTATTTAATATCCTTTTAAAAAACTGTTATTTTCCACAATTATGGAAAAAAGCCAATGTGGTGCCGGTATTAAAAAAGAAACCTTCTAATGCTGTTACCAATTATCGCCCGATATCACTAATTAGCTGTACTGGCAAGTTACTTGAAAAGTGTGTGTTTAAAAGATTATGGCATTTCCTATGCGATAACAATATACTGAGCCAGTTCCAGTCAGGGTTTACCCCAGGTGACTCAACGGTATTACAACTGACAGATCTCTATGATGAATTTTGTCATGCCCTTGACGACGGTAAAGAAGTTAGAGTTGTTTTTTGTGATGTCAGTAAAGCGTTTGATAAGGTATGGCATGTTGGTCTTATTCACAAGCTTGAGAAAATAGGGATATCTGGCGATCTACTTTGTTTTTTAAAATCTTACCTCTCTGACCGGTATCAGCGGGTTGTGGTAGCCTCTGAGGTGTCCTCCTGGAGACAAGTAACGTCTGGTGTTCCACAAGGTTCCATTCTGGGCCCACTCTTATTCCTGATATACATTAACGACATTACGGAAAATTTACTGAGCAGCATTCGTCTATTTGCAGACGATACATCCTTATATCTCATAGTAGAGAATCCTGATCAAGCTGCAGTCTTAATCAATCGTGATTTGGCAACAATCGAAGATTGGGCCAAAACATGGCTGGTTGAGTTCAATGCTCAAAAAACAGAAACTATGCTAATATCCCGTAAAATTAATGTTCCTGGACATCCACCCTTATATCTAAGTGGAACAGGAATTACTGAGGTTACCAGTCATAAGCACTTAGGTGTAATATTGAACAAAAATTGTACGTGGAATGACCATATTGACCACGTTTGCTCTAAAGCTTGGTCACGTATCGATATGCTTAGAGCCCACAAGTTTACTCTTGAACGAAAAGTCCTCGAACGAATATATTTTGCTTTCATTAGACCTCTATTAGAATATGCTGGCTGTGTCTGGGACAACTGCTCAGCAATGCAAGCAGCTGACTTGGAGAAAATACAGATAGCGGCAGCAAGAATAGTTACTGGTGCCACTGTGAGCGCCAGTAGAAGCCTCCTCTATACTGAAGTTCAATGGGATACACTACAAGAAAGACGCCGTAAGCACAAGCTTACTCAGTTCTTCAAGATGTATCATGAGCTAACACCTCCATATATCTCTATCAGAGTTCCCCCCATCAGTGCATCCATCAATCAAAGTCACAATCTCCGATCTGCAATTAACCACCGTATTCCCTTCTGCCACACTAACTTATACCAATCCTCATTTATCCCGGATGTTACCAATCAGTGGAACAGATTACCAACCTCGGTAAAAGAAAATTCTTCCCTCACAAATTTTAAAAGGTTCTTAAATAGCGCAAACCAACGACCACCGATATTTTACACTGGTGCTAAATCCCGTGCTGCACAAATCTATCATTGTAGGCTACGCTTGCATTGTAGCGGTATCAATGCCCACCTCTATGACAACCATCTATCGTCATCCCCACTGTGCCAGTGTGGTGACCCAGAGACAACTGAACATTTTCTCCTGTATTGTCCAATACATGATGCTGCACGCGACTCAACAATCAATACATTGCCTTTCACATTTGACCTCTCCACGCTTCTGTTTGGGTCTGAATGGTTGGACAACTCTAAAAATGCGCTTGTATTCGGAATTGTACAGGATTATATCACACTGAGTGGGCGCTTCCAGTGAGTCATTTCCATTTGTAGTTCTTTGGGGAATGATTTATCATCATTTCACGTATTCATTATTCAAACATTTGTGACTGATGTGATGACTTTCCAGCACGGAATATATGTCTTTGGTGTCGACGGTTTGGGAGTCGAGTGTGGCCGCGGCCGTTGTCGGGGCTGGTTGGCTGCTCTCTTCTCGGTGGTGGGTGAGGGGGGGTGGCATTTGTGGTGTGACAGGTGTTGCTCCCCCGCATCCGTTGTTTGGGGGGAGGGGAGGGGGGGCTTGTCGGTCCTGCCGGTGGGCGCGGCTATGCACGTTTCTCAAATTGTGGATAGTACATGCATCTGAAGTGTGAATAATGCAGCCTTATTTGCATTCTGAGCGTTAGTGCCACAGGACGCCAGGCTACGACGGAGCCGTCGTGGGCAATTCGGGCTCCGCGCCTGGGCTGTGTTTCCTCGCGTGCATCGATCTAGGAAGTCTAGGATAAACAAGATGTAGATTTTTTGTGGCTTTTAATAGATTAAATTTGATTGATAGTTTGTAAATGCTAGATGCACGCGCGTTAATGGCGGCTCAGGTGTGGATCCCGGGTGAGTCCGCTTTAATGACACCGCTAGCAGCATATTCTCTGAGGTTGCGTATAATAACTCTCATTTGTCGGGTGTGCATTGAGCTCAGTTTGGTTGAAACTATATATATCTCTCTCTCTCTCTCTCTCTCTCTCTCCCTCTCTCTCTTTCTCTCTTTTCTCTTTTTGTATACCCCCATTTCATGTTTAAACAATATTTTACATAGTGCAAGCAACTACCTGCAATTTTTTTCAGACTTTCTTGGGAGACAGCTTAACATAAGCTTATAGCTTACTGCTGAATCCCACCCATACAACTTGTATATCAACTATGTTGAAATACCTTTATGCATACACCTGTATTACAAGTCTCCATGAACATTATGTAATTATCATTTACCTGTATGTATAATATTATAATTCATGAATAAATATTGTTTAAACTAACTAGCCATTGCTTGTTCCACCATAGACAGTGCAGTACTCATAATGAGTAGCTTTCAACAAAATATAGAAATATGCCTCAAAATTGCATTTTGTTTACTCTCTATGTCTTTGGTCATCCATTTTAAGGCTGTCACGATTATGAATTTTCATAATTGATTATTTTGTCATAAAAATCGACGGTTATTCGGTTATTTATAGTTAATATTTCTGTCTTGTTTTCTAGGACTTCATCTATGATATAACTTGGGAGGGGTTAAAAATTAAAATATCCTAATCGTAAATGAAGCAAACGAACACCAAACCTTGAAAAATTTGACAAAACAGAATCTACATCGCATAGATTCAAATTTCAAATCATAGAAAAATGCATACTAAACTCACTAATGGCCCCATCTGCACTCAATGTGTAATGATTATGAATGTAGCCTTAGGGAATGTCAAGACAACAAAGCTATACATGTGGAAATGAAACTTCCAGTTGCGATACGTCGGAGAACAAAATAAATCATCATACTTCAAAAATAACATGGCATTTCGAAGTTTTTCCCTCTTTACTTTCTGAATGTTAAAATTGATTATCAAGCATCAAATTGATAAAAACAAAAACAACTCAAAACTTGACGATGTCTTATTGGCAAGGAATACAATGTAGCCAATGACAGTAAGGCATCATTGAGTGTTATGTTATTTTTGTTAAATTGTTATCACCCCTAATGGCAGTGAGCCAGTGATGCTGGATCTGGAAAGTTCGGCCCATAAATGATAATGATTCAGCCCCTGTTCAGTGTGAAAATGCTTTCCCTTGGAGGCTCAATCTTTCCAGGGATTTATTTTATTTATGTAGTCATTTATTTACTGGTGTTTGACACTTGAACACTTTGAAAGCTAGGGTCAAATTCAACTGAGTGATCACACATACGATGATGACTGGGTTTCGGCTAACACTAACTCACGTGGTGCCGTGACTTGAAGCTATATATTGGTTTTATGTTTTAACCCTGTTCACACACACATTTGTTGTCGAAATAGGTCCTTTATGTGAAACAATAGCATGTGAATCAATATTTCCACTTTGTTTAACAAAAAGGTAGTATGACAGCACATGTCCAGTCAAATAATCGATCATTGAAATACATCGTCGATTATGACCTCAATCGACGGTTGTTCGATTTTTCGATCATTCGTGACAGCCTTAATCCATTTATTGTTGTTCTTACAAAATACTCTCATAAGAATTAGCATCATATTCATGTAATAGATGATATGACATCTTTTGTAATAAATCAGCAACTAGGCACACATAACAGTTCTTAAGACTAGTCAGTTGGGTATATTTCAGTTAAAATAAGTTAATGGATCTCTTTGGAATCAAGGCACTATGCTGATTCCAGCAAGGTTCAACATATGAATTTTGTTTTGAAAAGGTGGCACAAGTGGGGAGAGGACAAGTGGAAAGAGGGCAAGTTGGGTACAGGGTTGACAGTACTATATATAGGCTTGATATTTGTGAATGTTAGTTAAAGGAAGAGCTGTGACATTACATACAAATGTGTGGCTCAAAACTTATCATGGATTCATTTGTGAAAGTTCATCATGGTGACCACTCCCCCACCCACCTCTCATCTCTCCTTATCATTTTAATTTCAAATTTTGGCAACAGTGGGAAGTATAGAAAGCATCATGTGGTTAGTGCTCATCCAACTCCTTATGACATTCAAGAACACTTTTTTGAGTTGAGTGCACAGCAGTCCATAATCACTGCGTTCGGTACAAAACCAAGGACATTTTCCACTTTATCTCACTTTGTCAGTGTCTGTATCACCTGAAAGTGTGAAATACTGAATTTTCAAGTTTCTTGCTATCTCTGTACTGTTTATGTAGAAAACACTTTGAGCTTCTGTCAATGATACTAAAATGGAACGACCGAAATAGATTAAGTGTAAGCTTTATCACAAAATTGGTGGTAGGGATAGACTTCATATAACCATCATTACTTGTTCAGCTGTCTCTATTTATATTGAAGTCATGTGGTTATCTCATGGCAGGGTACTATTCTCCCATATGCTGCTCTTTTACTATACATAATACTTTATTGAAACAGTTTTTGAAACAAAAGTAATCTTTTTTACACTTTTATTTTGAGAAAAATGAAAGGGTTAATGTTTCTGCTGCTCATTTTCATCCGATTACCTTTTTCCCTTCGGGAGTTATGCGGCCAGTCTGTTAATATATTAATACAAGAAGATGGCAGTTTGGGGAACATTTTTTCAATAAAGTAACATGTTGTTTGGAGACCTTATATACAAGAAATGGTAAAATGGACAGATATTTTTTTTTTAACTCAAACAAAGAGGATGGGTTATTTGTAATGTTAACAGATCAGGCAAAGGGCATTGAGATTTAAAATGAATATTTCAAATCAATCAGGAAACATTTTTTCTTTAATTTGAACCCAAAAGTACAAATATTTTTATCAATTTTGAACAACTTTAAGCTACAATACTCTGAATGGAGGCAAAAGCACCCTCTAACGGATTTTACCTCAACAATTAATAATAGAGTATAAAATGAAGAAGATCAACTGATTGGGGCAATATTTATTGATTTTGAAACCCTCGATAAAAATGCCAGTGTCCATTTTAGAAAAGACTGAAAATATTGGCACTGCCCATTCTTTCAAAAGTGAGAGAGTTGAAAAAAAGGTGTGGGGGGCAAGTGAAATATGCCTTTTCCATTGAGCGTGAAACAGTACAGTAGTTGGGGAATCGATCAAACTTGAACACAGAAAACACATGGCAACATATATTTTATTCCTGTTCATTTTTTAATGAGATGATATACTAAGTCAAAGTGGATTCAGGACTGTTTCCCCAAATGACCTTGATGAGCTCAAGTGACAGGAAATTGTTAACACTGTCGCCAATGCAAATTTTAGTGTATTGCAACCCTATAACTTAAGTTAACACAAACAGGGTCAGTAACACGACTTTAGGAAACATTCCACGACCTTCATCAAACTTCCGCGTTTATACATTACGCACTCCACCAACAACTCATTTACCTGGCTATCTCTCGAATTTATTTAAAATGATATCCCGTAATCATCCAGGACAGAAACGAAGATTGGACATTTTACGCACCAGTTCCAAAAGATTTGGTACGTTCAGCTCCAAGACAGGCGTCGCACCTGTAAATTGAAAAAGTTTGTCAAAGCTGAATTGTAAAATCACGTGACCACTCCACCAAAGGACTTGTGAAGGGGTTGTCTACAGCATTAGGTCAATATCTCTGTTTTCTCAATCCGGTATTGACAACCTGGCAATGGAGTTGAATAAACACAAACAATTGTGTACACAAGAAAATAGAAGGATAAAAGAACGCTTTACATTTCATTTTTTTCACGACATACATAGACAGTTTGCAACCTAAATCTAAAACATGTTTAGTTCAACCGGCCATATACGTAGATTGGGAGTGTCTGTATGATATCTGTATCTGTATCTGTTATCTGTACGTCGCAGATATCCCTGTTAGGCTTTGATGCGACAGAAGAGGGCGCATTAGTCGCAATCGAAATGATGATTTCGCACGCCGAAGGCGCTCAGGGACAGTATGGGGGACAAGCCCCTTTCGACCCTCTGTGACTGTATAGGATGGCTCTCACATGTCAAGGCGTGTTGAAGGAGGAAAAGGATCCGGTACTCGGCAGGTGTCTCCAGTAGTGTCCAGTTGTGGATGGGTAGTATCATTGGCAAATGTCGGTTGAACCCTCGAGTGAGGACCAGTGTGGGAGGTTGGGTCCTCTCACAAAGGTACTACCTCCCCCCGAGGGTGCAGTCGTTCTGGATTTTCGGGCAAGTATAGTCTGCCGCCGCGAGGATGATAATGAGTGATAGCCATCACTGGCAGGTATAATCTGCCTCAGGCTGTCTCTGTTATAGTTGGACTCTTTGGAGGAAAACAACAACGACCCCTTTCAGGGACCACCAAGAAGAAGACCCGAACTTCCCTGGTTCGGGGGCAGGCCTGCATTGTAATCTTATTGGGTTGGGACAAAAGATGCGCATTGCGCTTACAAAAAGGGGCAGAGGCGGGACGCAGGACCAACGCTCGCCTCCCTTAAAGTGGTTGACCACTTTTAGGGATGGAGCGGAGGATGTTCAGGAACCGTGGGGGTGACTGTTTCCATAACGGTTAGACTGTCTGTAGAGGTTATTGGGGTGCTGGTAAAAAAACATCTTCTGTGTACCTGCTTCAAAGAAGAAGGTAGAATTAGTTTTCATTAGAATATGTAAACTGTAAAGATAAAAGTAGCACCTCTTTAGTTGCGCGTCCTTGTGGTATCTGCTGTGTTTGTGTGGAGAGTATGGAATGCACGAATCTTTACATTCGTAAGAGCAGTAACATACTCTCGTGTGGTATTGTGCTGTGTGTGTGTTTGTCGCTATGGGGGAGAGTATGAAATGCACGAATCTTTACATTCGTAAGAGCAGTAACATACTCTCGTGCTTGGGACCCCAATCGTTCCCTATTTATTATTTAGTTTTAAGGTACAGGGGACCGCGAGCGTTTTAAGTGGGCTGAACTTCCTAGTTTGCAGCGGGACGGTAACAGGTCTAGCACACTAGACCACACCCGAGGGTGCTTCTTTCCTGTTGTGTCCTTCGCTGGAAGTGGCCTTATTTAGGTTAGTTTAAGTTTATTAGAAGTTGAGGGTGCCGGGGATCGCGATCGTTTAATGCGGGTTGAGCTTCAGAGGCTGTCAGCGGGAGGGCAACAGGTCTAGCACACTAGACCACACCCTCGGGTGTTTCTTTCCTGTTGTACCCTTCGCTGGTTGCGGACTTATTTATTTTAATTTAGTTTAGGGGTATTCGGGGGCGTCGGGGATCGCAGTTCACCTTGTCATTCCCAAGTTTTTATTCGAGCGGTCTTAGTTTTGATTGCAATTTTTGGGCTTTTGTCGGCTTTCGCAAATTACTCCAAGTTCGGAGATTAGTTCGCTGTCGGGTAACCGGTCATGATTTTTCGCGGCCAGGGTGGCTAGGCGGTCTTTAATGGTGGGGATATCGGCCCTGTCGTGGAGTGTTTTTATGGGTGTGTCCCATGGGGCGCGGAGGGCAACTCTAAGCGCGTGATTTTGGACCCCCTGGAGTTTTCCCATATTAGTTTGGTTGAGGTCAGTTAGTATTATTGCACCGTATTCGAGTACTGGGCGCACAAAGAATTTGTATAGTTTGAGTAGGGTGGACTGGTTGGCCCCCCATGAAGTTCCCTTGAGCATTTTCAGTAAGTTAATTCGTTTAGTAGCTTTTTTCGCCATGTCGTCGGTATGTTTGTTGAAGGACAGTTTCTGATCAATGGTGATGCCCAGGAATTTCGCTTCTTTGCATTCTTGGAGGGTGTTATCCATAAGTTTTAGGTCAAAATCCCGTTTAGTTTTCTTGCGAGTAAAGGTGATTCGTTGGATTTTATTGGCATTTAGCTTAATTCTCCATTTGGCACACCATTCTTCGAGCTCGTCGAGAGCGCGTTGCAGGGGTTTTTGGAGCAGATTGGCCGTATTGTTAGAGTCCCAGAGGCCCTTATCATCCGCGAATTGGGAAACTTGAACGCGATCCTCGGAGAAGCTAAGGTCATTTACGAAAAAGATATATAGGAGGGGGCTTAGGACGGATCCTTGGGAGGTGCCTGCTTCGAGGGGGACACTGTCAGGCATTTCATTGTTCACTCTGACTTTAATTTCGCAATCATTTAAGAAAGAGGATAGTAATCTAATCAGTTTCACGGGGAGTCTCATTTTTGATAATTTGTAGCGCATTCCATTATGCCAAACAGAGTCGAATGCTTTTTCGACGTCTAACAGGACTGCCGCGCCTATTTGCTGATTGTTGATAGCGGTTTTCATTTGGGTGACTAGTCAGTAGACATGTTCGATGCCTTCTTTACGGTTTCTATAGGCTCTTTGCCATTTATTGAAGAAGTCGATGTCTTCAAGGTGCCCCCTGAACCGATTGGTAAGGATTCTTTCGAAAGTCTTACCAATGCAGCTGAGCAGGCTGATTGGGCGGTAGCTGGCTGGATCGGAGGGGTCCTTATCGGGTTTTGGTATCATGACACCGATGGCTTTTTTCCAGCATCTGGGAAAGTAGCCATGGGTGAGGCATGAGTTGAATAGTTTGATTAGTTTTTCGATTAGGGAGTTTGGGCTTTGTTTTAGAATTTTGTAGCTTACTTCGTCTTCGCCGGGTGAGGAGGAGTTTTTGCATTTTTTTATGACATTAATGATTTCGTAATTGGTGATGGGGGTGACAAGGTCATCATCGTCCCCTTCTTCTGGCTCGTTATCGAAGTTGGGGTCCCGGTAGATATCGGGGTGTTCATTGATGAAGTCATCAATCGCGTTGATGACGGCGTCATCATTGCCCGTGCCTTGATACGGACGATGCGTTTTTCTTAGGAGGTCGGCAAAGGTGTCGGCCTTCTCTTTGTCGGTGCGAGTGAAAGAGCCATCTTCCTTCTTAAGAGGTTTTGCTGCGGCTTTGCCGCCTTTGTTTTTTTTTGCCCAGTGAGAATTTTGAAAGAGTCCCAGAATTTTTTAGCATCTTGGGTCCCGTTTAGGTTGGCTGTTGCTTTTTCCCAGCTGGCTTGTTTTTCAGCCTTTAGGGCTACTTTGACTTCGCCATGAAGGCGGTTGTATGTTTTTTTGAGTTCGGATTTCTTGCTGGTGTCAGTTTCTTTTTTGAAAGCGCGGAGAGCTTTCCGTTTAGATTTAATAAGTAACAGAGTCTCGTCCGAGATAGTGTTTCTCCAGGGGCTTACTTCCTCTTTTGGGCATATTTCGTTTAAGGTTCAGTTAATGATTTTCTCAATGCCCTCGCATTGGGTTTCAAGTTCCGCTGCCTTGGATGGGGAGGGGGGGGGGGGAGGAGTTCGTGAGTTTGACATCAATGATGTCGCGGTAGAGGTTCCAATTAATTTTCCTGAAGTTTCTACGGAGAGTGGGGGGGGGGGGGGGGGGGGGGTACCTGAGTGGGCCATTTCCAAGCTGCAGAGAGGCATGGACCGGGAGGTGGTCAATGCCTAAGTCATCGTCGCCGACCCAGTGGTCGTCGATATGGTTTATCAGGGAGTCACTAGCGATAATTAGATCGAGGATTTCGGATGAGAATAATGGGTTATTACTGATATAGGTTGCTGAGATGTCATTCATAACCACATGAAGGTTATGTTTTTTGTGATTTCAAGGAGGGCTTCACCGTTTGGGGGTAGTTTTGTTGCAGCCAAAGTACAGGTGTTTGGCATTGAAGTCGCCGAGGAAAATGCAGTGTTTGTATTTCCTCGTAAAGAATTCAAAGACAGTGTCAGAAACAATTTTGCTTGGGTCATTATAATAACAAACAATCGCGATGTTTTTATTATCAACGGTGATTTCAGTAGCAATCACCTCTGCGTCGAGGTGATTAGTTCTTATGGTTTTGGTTTTGAGGTTCTGCTTTATTAGAAGAGCGACGCCACCACCAGTGGTGGTTAATCGATCTCTTCTAATAGTGCTGAACCCGCTTACCGAGAAGTTTTTACTGGGTCGTAGCCAACTTTCGCAGATACAGATAATGTCGGTGTCTTCGAAAATATCGACTGATTTGAAGTTTTTTATTGTTAACGCTTCTAGCGTTCTACACGGCTATTTGTAACTTATTCATGATGGGAGTGTAGTTAATTACGGTGTTTTGTTAGGGGTTAAGTGGCGGCCTTATTGGGGGTTGATTGAGGCTTTAATGGTCGCAATGGTCTAGTAATGCGGTTTTGAAGTTTTCTTGCTTCGGTGCGCGGACTTATTTTCTTCCAGATGGTTCCAGTTTACTGCCGTGCGGACGAAGAGAGAGTTTCTATATTGTTCTGTTCTGCTTGATGGAATTTCCACTGGTCTGCTGTTCTTTCTTGAAGATGAACTTACAATATTTGATGTTTGGCAGTCTGTGTCAGTATTGTTTAGCTTTAATTTGACGTGTTGATTTTTGGAATGTTATAAGAATGTTGGTTGGTACTGCTGGTATCCCCATCAACCACTTTATAAAAGAATGTCAGACGATTTTGTTGGCGTCTGGTTTGTAGGGTTGGTAGTTTTAAGTCCCCCAGCATTCTCGCCATACAGCCGTCTTCCCTAGATTTGTAGTCTTTGGTGATGAATCTCGAACCTCTTCTTTGGATGCTTTCCAGTTTAATTATTTCATTTTTAGTGTATGGGTCCCAGATGCTTGCCCCATATTCCATGATGGATCTAACTAGTGCGATGTATGCTGTTTTGCGACATTCCCTTGGGCTGTGTTGGAGATTTCTGCGAAGGAACCCGAGAGTTGAACTGGCCTTTTTGCTGATGTTGTTTATATGTTCTTTCCATTTTAGGTCCTCGGATATTTGTAGACCTATGTACGGATTTGATGTTACTTGTTCTAGAATGTGATTGTTAAGGGTGTAGAATTTGTGGCTTTTCTTCTTCAGACTTAGAATATAGCATTTCTTCGCGTTGAATCTCATTCCCCAGTCGGAAGCCCAGTTTTCCAGTTGTATGAGGTCTCTTTGCAGCGTGTCGTGGTCTTTGCTTGTTGTTATATCTATATAGAGCAGACAGTCGTCTGCAAAGAGTCTAACTGATGATGTCACTGTACTTGGAAGGTCGTTAATGCGGCATAGAAATAGGATGGGTCCTTAGACTGATCCTTGGGGACTCCGGAATCTACAAGCGCTTCATCTAAGTGGGGTCTGGACTATTCGACGAGAAGACTATTCGACGAGAAGACTATTCGACGAGATTTTTCAAAAAAGGTCGATTCGACGAAATTTAAAAAAAAAAAAATATACACTAAATTATCCTTGTTTCTTTTCTCTTTGTTTGTTTTATTGGTGTTTTATTGAAGTTTTAACAGGACTGAGCGGTGAATGGACCGTTTGATCCGCCGAAAAAGAACATCTGCTACTCTGCACATAACACGCTTGGCTGGCTTGTTGATGTTGCCGACAGACAATTTCACTGCAGAGTCGCTGGGTATATGTTTTTATAACAATGTTCAAAATAGTATATATGTTGGGAAATTTTGAGATCTTCATCATTCAACCATGGAAACTGATAGCGGTGATGCAGATTGTCTGACCTGCCAGGTTTAATTCCTACACAGGCACAGCTTGTTTCGGAAGAGTTGTTGCAACGACACCAGAAATTAAGTTCAAGAAAACGTGAAAAACGTATACAAACTTTGTTTGATAAACTTAAACAATCCGAGGTGACGCCTAAAGAATTTATGGCATCAATGTCATTGATTCACGGCCCTAAAGAAAACTAGTGTAGATTGTGTAGTATTTGTAGTATTTGTATTGTTTATTTATATTATTTCCTCCGTTGATTTGTGGTCATTTGATGCTTTTTACCGATAAGAATAGCCACCCCCACCCCCCCCCCCCCCCCAAATAGAATTTAGCCCACTATATCCTGTTTGACAGAGCTCTTCAAGCTCTGTCAAACAAGATATAATATATCAAATGCTAATGCTGGGTGTAAAAGGCCAGAAATGTCTGTCAACGCGGGGAATTCAGTGGCCGTTAAGTTGTCTGTTTTTTTTGGGGGGGGGGGGGGGGGGGCAATAACATTATATAAATGTGTGCGAGATTGGAAGAAGCTCGGGGAGCTTGTTCCATTAACCTGAATAGCAGAATATATTATTATCTGTCAATAATTAAGTATTTATCCTATTATATCCTGTTTGGCAGGGCTCTTCGGGCTCTGTCAAACAAAATATAATATATTAAATACAATGCTGGGCGTAAAAGGCCAAAAATGTCTGTGAATGTGGGGAATAATAACATTATATAAATGTGTGTGAGATTGGCAGATTGGTACAAACTCGAAGTTTAATGACCTGATTGTTACTGTTTTAGTAAAGCATTTACATGTAATTAATTCAATGTCCAATTATCTGAATGTAAGTGTCAAATGAAGCCTGCTATTATTCATATTTCACTTTATGTAACCTTAATATGATACTACTGTCTGTTGTACTAGTTAATAATCAACTAATCTGAAATAAAAGCATTAGCATCCTTGTTCTCATTCCGACCTTTAATGTAAATTTCATCTATATATAGATGCCACTGGAATCGACTCAAAGAGGCGGTTCCAGAAGCAGTATGCCCCCCCCCTTCCCAGAATTGGAATCCCCTTTCCGTCTCATCGTTCTTGCCCCGACATTCAATTTAAACATAGGCACAGTTGCCTTGCAACAGACTCGTGATGGGGGTTGGGGGGGGGGTAGTTCCAGTAGCAGTATGACGTCCCACCCCCACCCCCAATTCGAATCCCCGCACTCCCCCTCGTTCTTCTTTCTCCGACATGTAATTGAACATAGATGCCATTGAAATCGGCTCAACGAGGCGATTCCAAAGGCAATATGGCATAACCCCCCCCCCCCAACCCCCAATTTGAAAAAAAACCCTACGTATTTCGTCGAAAAGTCTTTCGTTGAATGTGTTCTAAAGTTTCGTCGAAATGTCCAAACTTTCGTCGAATCGTCCAAAATCTCGTCGAATCGTCCAAACTCTTGTCGAACTTGCACGGATTTCTCGTCGAATCGTCCAAACTCTCGTCGAATCGTCTAAAAAAAATCTCGTCGAATAGTCTTCTCGTCGAATAGTCCATAACCCATCTGAGTATTCCCCTTCGAGTTGGAGTTTCATTTTTCTTTCTGTTAGAAAGATGGTGAGCCACTCGTGGATTTCTCCTCCTATCCCGTACTGATCGATTTCGTGCAGGAGCCTGTCACGGGGTACTGTATCGAAGGCCTTTGAGAATTCGAGGATTGCAATGTCTACTTGTTTCCCCTTGTCGAAGGATTGGAGCATGTCGTGTATGGCGCTGGCGAGCTGGGTTTCATATGAATATCCAGACCTGAATCCATGGTCTAGTGTAGTTAATACGTTATGTTTCTCCAGGTGTTTAAGCATATGTCTTCAAATTATGTGCTCTAGGAGTTTGCAGGGTACTGAAGTTAGGGAGACTGGTCTATAATTTTCTGGTGCGTGTTTGTCGTCTTCTGTTGAAAATACATGATATATTGGCATTCAGTCAGTCCCTGGGGAGTTTACCACTGTTGATAGAGAGCTGGAATATAATAGACATAGCGGGTGCTAGATGTTCTGCACATTGCTTTAGGAGTCTGTTTAGTATGTTGTCTGGTCCTGATGCCTTTGCTGGCTTGATGTTTTTGAGTACGTTCTTTACTCCTTCCTGCTTGATTGTGATATGCGGTATGGTCTCTCGCACTTTTATGTGTGTTTTTGACAGTGTTCGACTTTTTCACTTGTGAAGACTGATGAGAATTGTTAAAGTAGCAGTTGTACCTTCCCTTTGCTGTCATTCACAAGTTGCTCTTTATCTTTTAGGGGAGCTACACCTATGTTCTCCTTTTTTCTGGATTTTACGTATTTCCAGAATGGTTTCGTGTTGTTTTTCTCAATTCCACCTAGAATTGCTGTGTTTATGTAGTTCCATTCAGCTGTCCTTATTTTTCTTCTACATTCTTCCTGGAAGTGTTTGTAGTTTGACCACTGTTTTTCTTTTTTTGCTTGGTTATAGAGGTTTTGTTTTTTCTTGAACATTTTCTTGATTTTGCGGTTTATCCATGGGAGTCGGGTGTTAGATTTAATGAGTTTGGATGGTACATTCTTTTCGAGTGAAGTGAAAAGATCTTGGTTGAATTTCGACCACATGCTATTTATTTCTGCGTTCAGTTTTCCCATTCTGTTTGATGTTATTGTGTCCATGTCATTGTTTATTTCTTCTCAGTTTGCCTGCGGCCAAATATAAGTTTTGCGTGGGTTGGTTTTATGATAGTATGGTTTTATGTCTATATATGTGACTACTATGGCATGGTCCGAGATACCAGGTATACTTGATGTTGATTTGACTAGAGATTGGTTTGTTGTAAATATTAGATCCAGTGGATTGTTTTCTCTAGTTGATTCTTCATGCATTTGTGTAAGTCCAGTTTGAGATGTGATTCCCACTAGAGACCTTTATACTTCATTGTCAGTTGACTCTTGTCTGAGTGTCGGCGTATCCCATTTATGTCAGGGCAGTTTAAGTCTCCTGCTAGGAAGATGTTATCGTTTTTGTTTTCCTCACTTATTTTCTTTAGTGATTTTCCAAGTTCTTCGATGTCGTTCATGTAAAATGTTCAAATGAGTAAGCCTTTGGTATCCCTAAGTTGAATTTTTACCAAGTCAATTTCGCACGAAGTGACATATTGTGGTTGTTCCGTGGTTATGATGTTACTTTGTACCAATACAAAGACTCCCCCTCCTAGTGTCACTCGGTTCTTTCTGAAGGCTGTGTAGTTGTCGGGGAAGATCTCGGATGATTTAATGGCATCTTTTGTTGGGTTCGGACCTGGTTTCATTCCCTTTGACCACGATTCAGTTCCTATCACTATGTCCGGTTTTGTATAGTTGATGATTGCTTTAAGTTCAGATGCTTTGTCTCGGACACTTCTCCTGTGTAATGGCCTCCTGCTAAAATGTGGGAGGCCATTATATACCCCCTCCCCCCCCCCCCCCCACCAAAAAAAAAAAAAAAAAAATAATATATATATATATGAATATACATGTATGTATATAAATTATAGGTAGGCCATCACATTGACACTTCCATGCAGAAGTAGGTTGCTTCCATTAGTCAGTTCCCTCATTCTCCCAGTTGAAGTTGGGAACGTGCTTCCATTAGTCTGTTCTTTCATTCTCCCGGGATGCAGTAATTTCGTATCCAAAACGATTTCGTACCCGGAATATTGAGTAATTTCGTATCCATTTTAGTATGTAATTTCGTACCCAAAAATGTATTATTAATGCTGTTTATTTTTATGACCAAACTTTTTAAAAAAAAATATCACTGACAAATAGACCGCGATGAATATTGCCACGGACATTCTATTTAACTGTATTTATTTTTTGGGTACGAAATTACTTTTTTTATTGGGTACGAAATGGTTTGGGGTATGAAATTACTCGGGCACGAAATGGTTTTGGGTACGAAATTACATACTCCCCAGTCTCCCATCTGAAGAAGGGTGTTTCAATTTGACTGTTCTCTCAGTCTCCCACTAGTAACGTTCTAACTTGAATGTGCTAGTGTGACAATACATAGCAGTGACCAGAGACTTTCGTGCAATAGGGTGATATGTAGCCCGTCCATAATATCACACTCATCACTTCTGTTCAGCTCGCTTATCCTGAAATTATTCATACATTTCTATATACTGTGGTTTCCCGGTTCTAATATGAACAAACTTCACTGGGATATGTACGGTTAAAATTGATTCGAGTGGGTAAGCTTGGGGCGTATATATACCGGTACTGATCTTTATACCATATTGTTCAAGACCTTGGCTTTCGTTTCGTCATTGATCAATACATACATGTATTGCACGTAAATTGTTCATTTGTATACAAATGAAAATTCTAATATGTTTCCACGGCCGACCACAGCGTCTGAATACTGTATTTTTCCTCATTAGGTAATCTGAAGTCCCTGCTATACAGATGCCACCAAATGTAACCTGGTTGTCCACAATTTTAAAATGTTCCCTGAAGAAGCCCCAGACCCCACTTAAGAGAGGGATTCACAGGGCTATACTGCTTACCACGGGTTCTAAGAAAACTAGCTTGAGGTTGTCCTTGTTTCAGATGTTTATTCGCCTCACTATCTAACAGTTTTGTGCACGCTTTCTGATATCACATTCTCTAATGCCTTTGGTGTTTTTCTCCCGGCTTCTAAATCTTAACAAGTACAGTACTTCGCCACAATGACAATATTAAAATAAAATATGATGAATTTGCTACATCAGCTTTGAAAATGTGAGGATACGAACTGTCTCTTTTAAAGATGTGAATTGTCTAGTGTAAAGGTACGAATTGTCTCATGGAAAAGTACAAACTGTCTCATGATTTTCCCCTTATCATCATATTAAAAAAACATGTGAAGTTAACTACGTCTTTTAAAACGCTACTGGTTCTCGGGAACATTCACACATTGTAACATTCTACCCGGAGACATCAGGCTCGGGGACCTTTCGGCCTGACAACATTCGGTCTGAGTTATTTCGGCTTCTGTTTCAATTATGGTAGTGACCTGGCAGCCTTTATCTTACAGGATTAAATGTCTCTGTATGTACATCTGTCAATCCCTCTGACGACAGTGGATCCTGAGACATCAACGAGCGCTGACTTAAGACAACCTAGAGGATATAGAAGACCACTCCACAAAAGCGCGCATCAAGCTTAACTCTAATAAAACCCTAAAAATTAATCATAACAAAAACAAAAAAACTCCGTGTACTTCCCATCAACCTGTACTTCTGCAACATCTAACTTAAAACTTGCGACGAGGCTGTGGTCCTTGGAATAATTATCGACAGGAAACTATCCCTAATTACTTATATATCCAACACTGTAACCAAACCAATACAAGAATAAGAATTAATCTCCAGAAACTGGTAAGAGGCAAGGATCGTGGTACCAGCAAAAACATCCTACTAAAACTCTATAAATCATTTATCCGACCAGTCCTCAAACACGGGGCACTCATCATCAAAAATAAAAAATCTCAGTAAAACAAACCTAACACGTTTGGCGGACTGGACTTGGTGGCTTTCCTGTCTCCTTTACTTCTCCTGGGTGGCTTCTCGACGTGAATGAGTACCATTGTTCTGTTAAATGGGTCGTAAGTTCTGCTAAATGGGCCCCTCGCCGCCCCTGCGACCAATCGGCGCACAAAAACCTCCGATGGTTTTCTTATTTCTTTGGAAATATACTTTTGCTTAGGCTAAACAGTGATTGTTGGTGATCAAGAAATGAGAGAGAGAAAAAAACTTAATAGCTGCTCGGCAACTGCCCAAAACAAGGAAAAATCACCCCCAGAATACCTGAAATAACGTAAATATACCTATTTAATTTTCCTTTTTTGGGTTAATGTTTTGTGTAATTAATAATGAACAATAGTTTTCTTTAGTAGGGATCGTTTTGTTAGGAAATATTATCCATTTGGCTTGTTGAGATGACACTAGACGATTATGCTCCGATAGTTTGCTTCTTGATATCAAACACAGTAATAACTCATCGCCTATTATAGAAGGATAGTGGGGGCGCGGTGGCTCAGTGCAGGCTGCAAGCCGAGAGGTCCTCGGTTCGAATCCCACCTGCAGCAACCGCGTTGTGTCCTTGGGCAAGGCACTTCATCTCCATTGCCCGCGTGGGGGCACGATGACGCCGTGTAGTAAGGCGTACTACACGTCGATGGTACGCATGTCTTCAACCAATCTAACCCTGTCTGTGCTGCATTGCGGCGTTGCGATGTTGGGGAGCTGGCAGCTGCTCGTCGTTGCTCGGTGGTTCTCTCCGGATACTCCGGCTTCCTCCACCCGTAAAACTGTCACGGTCATGATATTAGCTATTGTGCATAAATATGTGACCTTAAAACATAAATAAATAAATAAATAAATAAATAAATAAATAAATAAATAAATAAATAAATAAATAAATAAATAGAAGGATAGTGTGTATACAGAGATACTGAAGTTCACTTAAAACAAATTGTGAAAAATGCTATTCTTTGAGTGTAATGAAAGCCCAAAAAAAAAAAAAAATATGGGTAAACTAATGAGCTCTGTGAAACGGAATAATATCTTCTAAATTAATTGTGGAAAAGTCACATGCATTTTTGGAGTTGGTCTGAGTCCAATACTTTAAAACTTTTACAAATGTAATTTCTAGAATTGTATTTTCTACCTACTAATATGGCTGACTAAAATGGATCATTAGCATTTTAAAAGATATGGAAAATTGCCAACTGGCAATTTGCCAGATCTTTGAAAATGCTTTTTGGGTTTCTTTCAACCCATTTAAAGTCATAACTAGAAAATACAATTCCAGATAATACAATTGTAAAAGTTTTTTAGTATTGGCCCCAGGCTGGTGACAATAATTCAATTCACACCTTGCAGTATTATTACCACCAGGTCAACCCTCAACATACAGTTGATTTTAATATTTAATAACTTCACTAAAAGTTAAGTGAACTCAATGTGAAGACTTACCAGATTTAGAGACAGTAATATTATCATATAGTTTAGCTAAACTGTAAGAACAATTTAACTAAACTGTTATAACAGTTTAACAATTTGGATTATTATACCTCATTATAAAACACAATGTTATTTCCCCATACGCTGCAGTGGGCCAATTCGCAATGTTACCCGGTCGTGTAACATTGCCGTGTAACATTTTTCGCAATGTTACCCTTCGAAACCGAAGTGTTCCGAGGAGACGCACGAAGCAACAGATGTGATGTCATTTATTTGAAAAGAGACGCTGATTTCCTTATTCCACCGTTGTTTACCTTGTTATACTATGGCTTCCCAAAACACTTCTCGGTTCACACAAATGTCTTCAGAAGACATTGATCATTTAGTTAAGCTGATAATTTTTGTCCCCAGTTTGTGAACTGCAATGTAAAGATGCATGTTTATTGTGCTATGCCAAGACTACCAGAACAGTGAAAAGTGGCTGTGAAACGAAGAAGTGTCATTTTGTTAACTGTTATTGTTTATGCCTTAAATACTGTTGTCAAACTACTTGTTGTTGCAATGCAATTCTTTGCCTCGGGAGACAATGGTTCCTCGGGGAGACAATCTGCAATGTTACCCTCTGGCCAGGTCATCATTTTTATAATGTTAAATTTCAATGGCCCTAATACGCTGTCGTAGAATAGAGTAAATAAATAAAATGTTTAGAGGTAGGTTTACTAATTACGTAGAATTTAGTTTCAGCATCTTCATTTCATTGTCTATTATCTCGAAATGCGATCCTCGGGTTTCAGCAGTTGTTGGGGTGTAGAGGTCGATGAGGTGGGATCTAATTAAAGCCGGACCTTTCATGGACTGACATTTTACGGACCCCGAATAAAAAAGGCAAATTAACAAATAGAAAGAGCAACAGGAAATTACATAAATATGTAATTAAAAAATTCAATGTAGACGAAATTTCAGAAAACACGACATTGCGAAGATGTGAACGATGTTACCGAAAGGCTTTATGAGAAGTAAACCAGTCCCCATTTCTGAATACAGTGGCTTTTAATTTTAACTTTCTGCTGTTCGAATAAATAACCGCCACAAAGAACAAATGTGCATTATTTTAGTAATACTTGAACATTACTAGAGAAAAAAAAAACTTTCTAACATTCAAATAAATCACAGTGGTTATGTATCCAATAAAACCATCAGCGTGTTTACCAACAATTACAAACTAAAATAAATTCCACTGATATGTATCTCATAAATAGACCTGCGTTAATGCAGCCTTTACAACTTCACCAACTACTAGAGACTACCCGGTTGTGCGGCGGAACTGTGATGTAGTCTTGGTGGCCTTCCTGGATACTTTGCTTTCCCTCCTTTGGTGCTGCCCAGAGTGTAATAGTAAAATTGTACTGTTAAGGGTGTCTTAAGCGGTTGACTAACTTCGCACCCCCCCCCCCCCCCCCCCACGCGCCTTTGGTGTGCAAAAGCCTTCGGTCATAAACAACCTTCACCTTTATCCTTCAAAGAAAGTTAATTTCGTCGAATATCGAAAATGATATTGCACGAAATTTTCCATAAGTGATCGACTAACCAGTTCGGGTCGAAAAACTGCAGGCTATCGATTTTCAGATATCTAATAAATTCTGGACACTTTCAGAATACGAATGATATATAAAACATGAGAGTACTGTTGCATAACATACATTGTTGTTTGCTAAATTATCATTTTATTTTGTTTTCAAAATCGTGGCTTATTGTCCCTTCATTTAACAAATAGTATCAGCTCAGTTAGTTTCTCAACCATGGTGACCAGTCACTTTCAGGGGCTATTATTATAATTTTGTTTCGCCTACTAATGTGATAATGCCTTTGTTTTGTTGGTTCAGATTTTAGATGATTATGTTTGCTTCCGCTTGAAGTATTGGGGAGAACTGGGGCGGAGGAGTACCACGAGTCCTTATTTAATAAGCAAAAAAACATTTGGTGACTGGTAGTTTTGAATATTTCACTCTTACATGAGTTGGTTGGAGGCCGGTTTGGATAAAAATGCTAGAGGACGGTTTGGGTGTATTCGGCATTGGTTAGATGTGCTAGAAGCACCAACCAAAGGACACTGGTCTGCAGACATTTTCATTCGTTTTTTTTTCATCTCTGGTTTTTCCTGCAAAGGTGGCTATGGCATCAGAAACGATATTGGAGTGAAAATTGGTTTAAGGGTTTGTAATTTTGTTAAAACTATCTATGTACAGTATCGGTTGGTTTTCAATTTAATTTGATGTTTGATTGCCAGGCGTACTAAAAGACGACCGTAGAAAAAGTAAGGGGATTATGGGGGGAAGGGGGGGGGGGTGAAAGCACAGGAGGGTTGATACTGACCTTATAAACAAACGTGCAAACTATTATAATGATGGGACTTGTTTTACCCATTTTATTACAGAAAATAACCAATAAGTTTACGGTTGCCTCCGTAAAGACGACCGTAGATCGAGATGTTAATTAACTGAGAGAAAACAACATTGATCTCCTCACACCTTGATTACAATCTACCGACAAAGCATTTTATTCATAATTGTTTGTAGATTGTAGTTCAAACAATCATTTTCCACTGTATGGGGCGTTTGCAGTTTATAACACAAACAAGCCCTCCACGTGTCTATAACTGAAATGCTCACTTGTGAAATTCTGAAACTGCCGGACTTGACTGACAGACTAGAAGCGGTAGTGACGGACCAAATTACAGACTTCTGGGACACTCTACGCGGAGCCCTGTGGAAATTTTAAATGTAGAAAAAAAAGCTGAGCTATTAACCAGGCAATATAGTAATTTAATATCAACATAACCTGGGGGTTAAAAGGTCAGCATCAACCCTTCTGTCCCATTATTTTCCCATAACCCCTTTACTTTTTCTACGGTAAGTCCCGTTTGATTACCTGCTTCTTTGTGTTATTGGCATACATTTGAATAAATTTTGTTATTGTTTCACTCCCATGTACGGAGGAGTTATTGTCTTTAATTATGTAGTAGAGGGGAGACAATGGGAATCGTTGAACTTGAGGGCCACTGTGAAGACTACAAAATGTGGCGTCTATGTTTTTACTGTCCTCAATCCCTTCCCGAATTTGAAACATTGAACAGAAAATTGGGAACCGCGTTAATTGCTCTCAAAACGCGAAATTGAGTAATTTTGTTTTGAATCACCTCTGTTGGTGTCTCTGATGAGTTGCACGCTGAATCAGTCGACAATAATTAAGAACTGAGGATACACGTACAAAAACCGCACACGGTTTAGTAAGTTCTTGTTTCATTAGAAACTGTGTAAAGCAGATAAAATAAAAACACACCGTTTTAAACTGACAGGTGTGGTTTACCGGTAAGATTGGAATGTCATTAGACATTACAATGTCTACATGTACATCGTATGTCAATTTTTTGTCATTGTTTTGTACAGTACCATAACTTAACCAGATTACAACTGACGTATTCTAATGGTGTTTTCTAGTTGTTATTTCACTGATTACAGTCTTGGTCAAGCCTTCAAATAATAATTTTTTTTATGCCTATCTTTGACTTTGTGACTGGTACCAGCAGTTATTTTTGGGGTCGTACTAAAAGACGACCGTAGAAAAGGTAAGGGGGTTATGGGGAAAGTGAAAGCACAAAAGGGTTGATAGCGACCTTATAAACCTATGTGTAAAATATTATAACGATAGGATATGCTTATCCCATTTTATAACGAAAAATGTTAATCCATGAGCAAAAATCTACGGTTGTCCTCTCGTACCATACTAAAAGACGGCCGTAGATCGAGCTGTTAAGTGAGTGAGAGAAGACAACATTAATCTCCTCACATCTTGATTTATCTACGCATAAATTTGAACTTTGAACTTTATTTCAGCTCGTAAAAAAAAATAATTACATATAGCCATTTTTATCTACTTTATACGTAAAAACAGTAACGTTTTATCTTTTATCGTTATTGAAAACTCGCCGTCAATAAAAAATCTTTTATCGTTACTGCAGTAAGAATAAAAGTCACGTGATATCACAAGAATACAACGTTCACGCCCATCTCATTTGCATGACGTACTATTTCATTCAACACTTTGAATAAGTAATTATCGCTGCCGCGGATCGAAACAAATAAAACGGGCGTATTTATCGAAATGTATTGAATAAAAAAGAAGCCCATTAATTAAACTTACTGAATTGTAAAAATAAAATTTGACGGAAAAGAGTAAAAATTAGTAACTTACACTTTTTCAAATGAGATTATTTCACCCTTCGAGACTTTAATTATCCTGACGTTCAAACGTCACTGGGAATTCAGTTTCTTCAACATTTTTCAAAATGTGACGTCAAACGTCGGAAAGTACAAATAACCAGATACTTTTCACATTAGTGATTATCTGGTTGAAGGCTAGATTATTTTTAGTGGTCTGCATTTGTTAATCAAAACTTGTTTTATTACGGGAGTGGGGGAGGTGGGGGGTGTCGATAAAAGGGTTATATACACATGGTGTTTGTAAAAAATCTTTTATCGCGACTCGAGCGTTTTCGGGGGCTACATAGTTACTCGTCGCTGCGCGACTCGTAGCTATATATGCCCCCGAAAACGCTAAAAGATTTTTTACAAACACCATGTGTATATGACCCATATTTATCATTATTTAACGAATTTCATGTTGTCAGGCTTGTAAAATTTATTGACTAATTGTTGAGTAAAATTAAATAAATTGGGAATGGTATTAATCTTCCGATTATGCGGCATTTGTAATGTCATAATAAATAAGGATGGTGGTGGTGATAACTGAGATTAAAAGTTACACATGAATGTGGGGGGGGGGGGGGGGGGGGGGGGGGGGGCTGCAATGAATTTTTCGCGAATCAAGGGAATTTGTTCATCAAGTATATCACGAATCAAGATCAATCAACTGATGCATTCTCGAGGCAAGAGAATGAGTAAATGCACCCCCCCCCCCTCAGCACTCCCAGCTATATTTATTTGCTTTATAGCTTTATTTGCTTATAAGTCCACGAGTGTCGGAAGCGAGAGCCAATAATCCTATTAAGTTTGAGTGTGTGACTGGCAGTAGGGTAGTGGGTTGAGATCCCCCAGAACCTCGAACTTGAAGATGGCTCAGAATTTTACATAACTACAAGAGTTCTGCTCCGTGTTTGATTAGAGAAGTGGCCATATTTATCTGGTCTGCCTTCTGGGGGAACAGATGACGGGGTGATTGGGCAGAGGAAAAAAAATTAAAAAAAAAAAAAAACAAGCAATGAAACAACCACAGATACACACACCCAACAGCCCTTAAAAGGGCTGTTAAATATTTATTCATATGATTATTTATATAAAATATACACTCGTCCCAGCCAGGCAAGCTTGTTTCAGTTCCTGCAAGGTGGTTTCCTGTGTATGTTAACAGAAAGGTAGATTGTATCAATTCCTCCGCTTCGTCTACTATTTCCATGCCTATTCTTGGCATGATTTTGAAACCCTCTGTAGCTTCTTAAAGCATTGCTGAGAAACAAGTTTGTTTTTTAAACTTTGTCGGTATACAGATTTTTCTAAGTTGAAAACAATGTCAATATTGAGCATTTTAGTTAAAAACATACCTAGGGCTTGTTTGCCTTATAATCTGCAAACACCCCCATACAGTGGAACGATTATGTGCACAACAATCTACAAACCGTTATCAATACAATGCTTTGTCGACGTATGGTAATCAAGGTGTTAGGAGAGTAATGTTGTCTTCTCTCACTCACTTAATTAACAGCTCGATCTACGGTCGTCTTTTTGTATTGTACGAGAAGACGACCGTAGATTTTTGCTCATGGATCAACATTTTTCGTTATAAAATGGGATAAATATAACCTATCGTTATAATATTTTACACATAGGTTTATAAGGTCGCTATCAACCCCTTTGTGCTTTCACTTTCCCCATAACCCCCATTACTTTTTCTACGATCATCTACGGTCGTCTTTTAGTACGGCCGTTATTTTTGAAGTAACTTGTGTACCTGTCAAGGTTACTGCACTCAGTGACACTGTTCACCCCTGAGACATGCATTTACAAAAGATATAATGAGTAGGGATATTTAGGCAAAAGAGCCCTTCCAACTGGTGCAGCAGTTGCACAAATGTCACACGACGTAGCAACTATAAAGATGAAGGTATGCCTAATTTCTTTGGACTACGCCTTGTGACTATTCCCACCCCTCAGACCATTCACATCAAATTTTTGTATTATTAAGGTGCTATATAAGGCAAAAGAATTTAAAAATTACTTGTTTTTGATTACCAATTGACCAGGAAAGAATGTTGCGGACCTGGAACCACCGTGCCAGGTGCCAACCTGAGAACACTCATTATCACGATACCACAGCTATGTTTTTTTAGAGGACTGGAGTACAGGATGTTTTTTTGGAAGAGAGAAGAAAACCGGTCGGGTGTGAAGTGGATTAATCTATTAAAACAATCGTATTGTAATGAAACCTGTGACCAGCTTACCTTGAACACCTCTATTCGTTCATAGGTTCGGATAAGCAAATGGCCCGTCAGCTTCTGTCTTAGGTCCGATAGTTGGAAGGTGACAGAACTTTTCCTGCTGCCAGGGCAAGGACTACAATGGTAGATGTCGCCGTGTAAACTGTGCTACAGTACACACGTCAAGTTTTTTGCCCTTTTCACGACGTGCGTGAACGTGTCACGATCATGTGCGTAGTGTAATGTACGCGACAGTTGAAATTTTAGACAGCAGCGCGACACTGGCTGACTTTCACGCTTGAACCAAACAATGGAAAATGCAGGGAGTTGAACGAAATATTCACCAAGTGACAGCATGTGTATAATTGAAATACGCGGCCACTTGTCGTGTAGTCGCGATTGAAGCGAAGGCACAACTGCTTTTAATTTAATTTTTTTTCTTCGAAAAGAGAGATACTGATGCAGGCAGTCAGGCACCTGCTCCTGGCCAAATTTCGAAATAAAATACTGAGAGAAAAAAATAGTCCCTCTTATAAATAGTTATGCACTGGGAAGGAGTGGGTTTTTTTCTCAAGCGATTTTGTCTCCCAAACCCTCTCCACATTCCCTTAGGCTTACTTTTAGTCATTAAAGGTAAACTAAAAAATAAATCACGCAGCGTCCTTATAATTGAAGTACACGGTCACTTGTCGTGTAATCACGATTGAAGCAACGGCATAACTGCTTTCAGTTTAATTTTTTTCTTCAAAAAGAGAGATACTGATACAGGTAGTCAGGCACCTGCTCCCGGCCATTTGACGGAATAAAATACTGAGAGAAAAAATAGCCCCTCTTATAAATAGTTATACACTGGGAATGAGTGGGGTGTTTTGTCTCCAGCAATTTCATCCCCCAAACCCTCTACACATTCCTCTCGGCTTACTTTAAAGGTAAACTAAAAACTAAACCGCGTAGTTGTTGAATAAAACACTTTCGGTCTCCTCACAAATCCGATAGCTCAAACAAAGTCCAAGAAATGTATTCATAAAAATTCAAACAACAAATATTTTTCATCAAATTTATTCAGTATTTTGCTTTCGCTATGACATCATTTAAATACATGAACGTCGATTATTTGTACATATTTGTAGCAATAGGCCTACAAACAATTTACATCAATTCTTTTTACAAAATAAATCCAAAAAAATAAACAATATGCAATCTTATTTCGTTACTATTCAAGTACTGGTGATGATCTGTCTGTACATATCCTGAACCTTACGCCTTCCATTATTTGTCCTGGGTCGTTTCGTCCCATTTTCTTAAAATGAATACTAATACTGAACCTTACACCTTCCATTATTTTGTCCTGGGTAGTTTCGTCCAATTTTCTCAAATTGAATATTAGACAAAACATCCGATACGTCCGGGACAAAATGCCTGAATTTTTTTGACGAAAAGCCCAATTTTTTTGTCAAAACCTCCGATTTGTCTTGGACGAAAAGTCCGATGAACAAAATGTCTTTCTACCATTGATAATACCATGATGCAATATTAGTTCTTAGAAAACTCAGTGGGCTTTCTGAGAATTAATGTTAGGTATTGGTATTTTAAATGGTGAAAAAACAAGACCACATTTATCAAGTGATTTGAATAATTCTCTTGTCATTAACAACAAAATAGTGTAAATTATTACAACAGTGATCATCCAGCAAGAATGTTGTCTTGTTTTTCTACTATTGAAAATACCACGATCTAATATTAGTTTTTAGAAAACTTAATGGGTTTTCTAAGAATTGATGTTAGGTGCTGGTATTTTCAATGTTAAACAAGTCAACACTTCTCTAGAGATTTAAATATTCAAAGTCTTTTGATAATTCACATGTCATTAACAACAAAATAGTGTGTTCATAAAAAAGACTGCATTTCTATTTTATTACTACAGTGATAATGAATCAACTATTCAATATCTGAACACTAAGTTCTGTATCTGTTTCCACCCACTGTTGATGTAAATGATGGAAAAAGAACGAGTTGTCTTTCCCCCTTTTGTTTCTGAAATTCCATCCCCATACAGTTAACATTCAATTTTGTTTGTTGTTTTTTTTTTTGGGGGGGGGGGGGGCAGCTGATGTTTTAGAAAACGTTGGTTTTTGAAGAAAAGTAGGCCCTATGGTGGCTTTGGTTGAAATTTTGTCAAAAACCATCGGGACGTTTCGTTCGAAACCATCGAACGTTTCTTCCAAAACCATTGGGAGTTTCGTCCAGAAAATTGGGCGTTTTGTCCATATCCAAATTACACCCAAACTGGCCTTCACAATTTTACCCAAATCGGCTATCACAATCTCACCCAAATCGGCCTCCACAATTCCACACAAATGCTCCCCAATTATGTTCTGGATCAACTAGCCCCCTCACCTCACGAGGGGGCTAGTTGATCCAGAAAAATATGGAGGGGGTTGCAAGTTGATCCCTTAAAATGGGGAGAGGATAACTTTCTTTTCCGCACATTTTTAATTTTAAACCGAAAAATAAAAAAATTATACCATAATAACTGGAGTACTAACCTCTAAACTTTGTTTAAAAAAACATTTTAGAACTTCCCAGAATTGAAAAATCAAATCCTTTCAAAAATATGAAATTAAATCCACGGAAAACCAATGAAGAAATAAATCAATGGGAGCACATGTACGTCCACAACATATTAACCTAGATCTTGACTGTAGACAATTTAATGACAAAAGAAAAAAACTTTCAGTAGCGGGTTTGACACAAATTACTCAAACTGTGAATAGCGTTCACTATCAAAACAAAATGTCAAGCTTACACAGACTATTCTGGTACAGATATTATTTTTACAACATTTCACGGTATAACAGTGCTCTTTGGAAGGTTTTTTCTTGATGTTGTTGTGAACTTAATTCAAGTAATTAACTTGAAAATCAAATGACTCTTGAAGTGTTATTATTATTACTGTCAAAGCTCAGATGCCTTATTATTATCAAAGCACTGTCGGCTTGGCAGCCAAGCTGACAATGTTTTGAGAATCGTAAGGCAGTTGGGCTTGTGTTTGGAGATTTGACCAATCGCTAGCTACCAGATCTACATTCAAGGATATATATGGTCACAATTTTCCAGTGAATCATTAAGTTCGAAACCTTTTGATTCTGCTAAGATATTGAACATGACAACATTAAGGCAACTTTACAACTTCCATCTCACTATGGCATATTTTTAGCTCACCTGAGCGAAGCTCAAGGGGAGCTTTACTAATCACTTTCTGTCCGGCGTCCGTCGTCCGTCGTCGTCCGTCCGGCGTTAACTTTACATTATCGACTTCTCCTCCTAAACCACTAGCCCAATTTTATTCAAATGTTATTTATTTATTGGTGTTTAAGGTCACATATTTATGCACGATGGCTAATCATGACCGCGACAGTTTTACGGGTGGAGGAAGCCGGAGTACCCGGAGAGAACCACCGAGCAACGACGAGCAGCTGCCAGCTCCCCAACATCGTAACTCCGAACTGCAGCACAGACAGGGTTAGATTGGTTGAAGACATGCGCACCATCGACGTGCAGTACGCCTTAGTACATGGCGTCATCGTGCCCCCACGCGGGCAATGGAGATGAAGTGTCTTGCCCAAGGACACAACGCGGTTGCCGCAGGTGGGATTCGAACCGAGGACCTCTCGGTTTGCAGCCTGCACCTCTACCTACTGAGCCACCGCGCTCCCCTTCAAATGTTGGCTAAATGTTTATTACTTAATGCCAATTCAGATTTGTTCAAATGAAGTTGCTCCTCCTCCTGGGTGGTGCCACGCCCCCAAGGGGCAACAAAATCTTTGTAAATCTTCTTCTCATGAACCAGCAGTAGCAGAGACTTGATATTTGGTGTGCAGCTTCCTTTTGAGGTGTAGACTCAGATTTGTTCAAGAGAAGTTTGTGGGGCTATACTTGGCGTTGTTATGAGAGGGGCAACATTTTTTGCCCCGCCCAAAATTTCTATTTTCCAAACCGAGAGGCTGATTTGAACCAAATTTTATGTGAGGGCTTATTGGGTCATGAGTACTTGATTTATGCAAAAAAAAATTTTCCCGCAGCCCCGTGGGAACCGCAGGAGCTAAAAATAGAAAAAATTTAAAACGCCCATATCTCCAAAACTGCACGGCACTGAGAATTTTTATTTGGTGTGCAGCTTCCTTAGGACCAACAGAAAGGATTGGTAAAAAAAAATTGCCATCGGTTTTATCATAGGGTACAGTTTCGGGACTTTGAAAAAGTGCTGAGTCAGCACTTTTTAACACTGTAGGCAATGGGAAAAACATTAAAAAATATCTTCTTCTCCAGATCCAGCAGGCAGAATCTTTTGATATTTGGTATGCAACATTGTAGGGTGGATCTGATTCAAGTTTGTTCAAATCGGCCCCCTGGGTTCATATTTGGGCTCAGTATAGGAGCCCGATTTCGAACTTAGTGCATTTCTGGCAAATTTCTTAAAAAATCTTCTTCTCCAGATCCAGCAGGCAGAATCTTTTGATATTTGGTATGCAACATTGTGGGGTGGATCTGATTCAAGTTTGTTCAAATCGGCCCCCTGGGTTTATATTTGGGCTCAGTATAGGAGCCCAAATTTGAACTTACTGCATTTCAGGCAAATTTCTTTGAAAATCTTCTTCTCCAGATCCAGCAGGCAGAATCTTTTGATATTTGGTATGCAACATTGTAGAGTGGATCTGATTCAAGTTTGTTCAAATCGGCTCCCTAGATTCATATTTGGGCTCACTATAGGAGCTCGAATTCGAATTTAGTGCATTTCAGGCAAATTTCTTCAAAAATCTTCTTCTCCAGATCCAGCAGGCAGAATCTTTTGATATTTGGTATGCAACGTTGCGGGGTAGATCTGATTCAAGTTTGTTCAAATCGGCCCCCTGGATACATATTTGGGCTTACTATAGAAGCCCGAATTCGAACTTAGTGCATTTCAGGCAAATTTCTTAAAAAATCTTCTTCTCCAGATCCAGCAGGCAGAATCTTTTCATATTTGGTAAGCAACATTGTGGGGTGGATCTGATTCAAGATTGTTCAAATCGGCCTCCTGGGTTAATATTTGGGCTCAGTATAGGAGCCCGATTTCGAACTTAGTGCATTTCAGGCAAATTTCTTAAAAAATCTTCTTCTCCAGATCCAGCAGGCAGAATCTTTTGATATTTGGTATGCAACATTGTAGGGTGGATCTGATTCAAGTTTGTTCAAATCGGCCCCCTGGGTTCATATTTGGGCTCAGTATAGGAGCCCGATTTCGAACTTAGTGCATTTAGGCAAATTTCTTAAAAAATCTTCTTCTCCAGATCCAGAAGGCAGAATCTTTTGATATTTGGTATGCAACATTGTGGGGTGGATCTGATTCAAGTTTGTTCAAATCGGCTTCCTAGATTCATATTTGGGCTCACTATAGAAGCTCGAATTTGAACTTAGTGCATTTCATGCAAATTTCTTAAAAAATCTTCTTCTCCAGATCCAGCAGGCAGAATCTTTTCATATTTGGTAAGCAACATTGCGGGGTGGATCTGATTCAAGTTTGTTCAAATCGGCCCCCTGGGTTTATATTTGGGCTCAGTATAGGAGCCCAAATTTGAACTTAGTGCATTTCAAGCAAATTTATTAAAAAATCTTCTTCTCCAGATCCAGCAGGCAGAATCTTTTGATATTTGGTATGCAACATTGTGGGATGGATCTGATGCAAATTTGTTTAAATCGGCTCCCTAGATTCATATTTGAGCTTACTATAGAAGCTCGAATTCGAACTTAGTGCATTTCAGGCAAATTTCTTAAAAAATCATCTTCTCCAGATCCAGCAGGCAGAATCTTTTGATATTTGGTATGCAACATTGCGGGGTGGATCTGATTCAAGTTTGTTCAAATCGTCCCCCTGGATTCATATTTGGGCTCACTATAGAAGCTCGAATTCAAACTTAGTGCATTTCGGGCAAATTTCTTCAAAAATCTTCTTCTCCAGATCCAGCAGGCAGAATCTTTTGATATTTGGTATGCAACATTGCGGGGTGGATCTGATTCAAGTTTGTTCAAATCGGCCCCCTGGATTCATATTTGGGCTTAACATAGAAGTCCGAATTCGGGCAAATTTATTAAAAAATCTTCTTCTCCAGATCCAGCAGGCAGAATCTTTTGATATTTGGTATGCAACATTGCGGGGTGGATCTGATTCAAATTGGTCCAAATCGGCCCCCTGGATTCATATTTGGGCTTAATATAGAAGCCCGAATTCGGACTTAGTGCATTTCGGGCAAATTTCTTAAAAAATCTTCTTCTCCAGATCCAGCAGGCAGAATCTTTTGATATTTGGTATGCAACATTGCGGGGTGGATCTGATTCAAGTTTGTTCAAATCGGCTTCCTAGTTTCATATTTGGGCTCACTATAGAAGCTCGAATTCGAACTTAGTGCATTTCAGGCAAATTTCTTAAAAAATCTTCTTCTCCAGATCCAGCTTCAGAATCTTTTCATATTTGGTAAGCAACATTGTGGGGCGGATCTGATTCAAGTTTGTTCAAATCGACCCCCTGGGTTTATATTTGAGCTCCGTATAGGAGCCCAAATTTTAACTTAGTGCATTTCAGGCATATTTCTTAAAAATTCTTCTTCTCCAGATCCAGCAGGCAGAATCTTTTGATATTTGGTATGCAACATTGTGGGGTGGATCTGATTGTGATTCATGAACGTATTTATTTGTAAATTTGATAGAATCTTAGACAAAATTTGCAGAAAAGATCTACTATAGAAGGGGTGGTATCTAGGGTGAACCGTTTACCCAAATCTAGCAGTACTAATGCATTATTCACACAAATCTCCGTTCAAATTTTATGACCCCTCATTGGAACACACGCATTCAGCTCATTCCAACAAAGGTCATATGCCATGTTTTCGAGACAAAGGAATAAAAATTTTAGTTATTCATGAAATTTTTAGGCAACTGTTGTCTGTTATTCACATTGCTTCATGAAATTTCAGTACTTTTAGAAGTTACCTCAGTAATCAAGGGTTAATTCCCCTTAATTAAATGTCGCCTCTAAAAAACAACCACTTTGCATATCTTACCTTTTTACCAGCATAACTGCCAAAACTTGTCAGCATTCTTCGCAAAAATCGCTATTCAAATTTTAATTTTTGTCTCTTAAACATACATGTACTTATTGCT